>JAKOGI010001156.1:85000-297397 GCA_029747015.1 Carnegiea gigantea
GTCACCCATGAAAATGATTGTATGTAATCAGTCGAAGAATAGCACCTTAATCTTTCAAAACAATACAGTGGTATTGACAAGGCCAAGAGATCAAAGCTCAATTGCACATCTAGCATCAAAGGCCAAGTCGCTAGGAGGGACTAATCCTCACAAGATCCAAATCTAATGGTATCTCATTGCCTGTCTATCTAATCAAATATAGGTAGCATGTATCTAATCACACCAAAGATGGGCCTCCACGCAAGAACATAATGTATGTCCAAATTTAATGGCCATACATTATAATTCAAGGATTATGTACGAACTAGGAAGAATCCCGTACTTTGCATGAGTTTTATTAATGTTTATTTAATAATAAAAAAATAAAAATAATTTATCATTTCTGACATCTAAAATATACTATAATACACAACTTTTATTGAAACAAATAAAATTTTAAAATAAATATCAATGAAATTACAATAATTATTTAATTTAAATATTAATTTTTCACATAGTATTTTTACTATTGTTTATTCATGATTTAAATATCATAGTCTGCATAATTCTAAGAAAATAGTAACGTAAAATAAACCTATAATCTATATGTAGTTGTTTTAAATAGAAGAATACATTTATGACTTTCATTTTGATCATGTGAGTCATGTACGTGTATTATCTAAAAAAATGTGCATAAATAATTTATGATATTATAATATACAGTGAGAAAGCTTGCTGATCAAAAATTTGAATTATCATTGCACTCACTTTTATTTTTAAAATTTTATTTATTTATGTAAATTTTACTGTTTATTGGGACAATTATAAAATAATTAAGTGCAAGTATTATATTCTCGAAAGTTATTTGAATTTCCTAGTTATCAATAGTCAATGTATTTTTAAATAGTGAATGCATTGTCTTACAATACACATTTTGCATAGTCAAATTGAGTTGATTAAAGTTAAAGTGAGTGTACTGATTTGCAGACAATTTTTAAAGGTACATTAAATTATTATTAATTTTTTGTTTTATATTGTTTGTCAATTAATGTTTATAGTTGTCAAAATAACCGCATAAAAGATTAATACTTTCATTATTTTATTTCATTATATATATAGTAAATGCATTTTTTACTTCTAAAACTCTATAAGTAAAGGATTATACTAATCTACAGTTATTACTATTTACAAACTAAACTTAATTATAAAATTATTTTTGACTTATCGAAATGCACGAGTAAAAGAGTATCTGAAATCTTTATTATAAAAATAATATTTTCTTGTTTTGTATATGTTTATAATTGTAAAGTCATTTTTGATCTCTCAAAACTATTTATTGTAAACTAAATGTAATTGTAATACTATTTTTAGCTTTAAAATTTTAAGAATAAAATAGCACATTGAATTCTTGTTATTATGATATTTGGGATTAAAGAAAAAATAAAAGAAAAAGAGAAAGAAGCTAATAATAATGTGACACTTGTCAAGCTACTATCAACGCATTTCGGCCGTTCAATTTTATATTATATATATGATATATGATAATTGTGATCAGTTTTGAAATCGGTCTCCATAAGGGCAGAGATATCTGAAGAGGTAAGACTGTCTACATTTGATCTCCTCATAAGTAAGATTTACGCTGAAAGTTATTGTTGTCATTATTGTTGTAAGAACGAATTTGATGACATTTTTCTAATTAATTTATGATTTGTTGCTTCCCTTCACATTATGCAATCTGTTTCAACGACTTAATCATCAACAATATTAATGCAGCCCACCTAATGAATGAGCAAATGCTTGGACCTACGTAAGACCTGGTTCTGGAAGGCTGACCGGAGTTATTACTGAGATAGATACTGTGAGCAAAACAAATCAACAAATCAGAGTGGCGCAGCGGAAGCGTGGTGGGCCCATAACCCACAGGTCCCAGGATGGAAACCTGGCTCTGATAAGAGTGGCTTCTGAATTTTTTTTCCTTGTTGGCCTTTTTCCCTGCTCGCCTAATGTACACACGGAATAAAACCCAGAAATCTGATATACATATTGCAGAGTTTTCCCCCCTTTTTTTTGTGCTAAAGATCTTCTGTTGCTGACTTGGTAAAACTGCTATATCAACCACTAAAATTGTGTGATAAAGTTCAGGCAGAGTTTAATTTGAACTTGTAAAATCACATAAACTTGCCCCAGAAAAGACATTCTCTACATATGATCGTCGGACTGGGGATGTCGTGGCTCATGTTGCTGAGGCTGATGCAGAAGATATCCATCGAACTTTTGCTGCTGCTCGCAATGATTTCAATGAGGGTCCATGCCCTAAAATCACTGCTTAAGTACTAACATTCATTCCTCGCTCGAGTTCTCTGTTCTGTGTTACATATATAAAATGTTATAATTTGTTTTGTGTTTTACTTAATAATGAAGAAGTTGTAGAAATCATGTCCGAGTCTTTCAGAAACAGCCTCTCTGAGGGTGTCCTGACATTTCAATATCCCGCCATACAGGGATTTTGTCATGGAGACCGCAGGTACTTGACACTGAGTTGAGAATTTGGAAGGTTAAGATGAACCCTTAAGCATTTGGCATTGATATGTAGGCAATGTTAAAACTTGCTGTTAGATGCAGAGCAATTTGAGAAGGTGATGAGATACATACATAAAATTGGTGGATTGAATGTATCGAATGCCAAACTTACACAAAAGTGACTTACAACAAAACAAACACAATGCAAAATCAACATGAGAGATAAAGTCAAGTCCCAGTCTTTATCACCTCCTCCTCATTAGCCTCAATTCATCCAGGGATGTTGATGACGTGATACAGAGGGCGATAGAGATCTAGAGCACGACATGGACTAGGAGCAGAAGTGTTCACAAAGAGCCTCGACACAATGCATTGTCCGATTGTGAGGGTTTGGTAACAACAGCTATTTAGAAAAAAATAATTATTTGGAAAGATTTTAGCTGTTTTGATCAAATCAAACAGTTAAATGATATTTGGTAAAGAGTTGTTTGTAATAACTATTTGGCTCCAAAAAGTTTTTTTTGAAAAGCTATTCCCATTAGCTCTTTGAGAAGAGTTTTTTATGAAAATAACATAATTGTTCATAAGTTAGGAAAAATTACACACATCTCATTAAAAACTAATTTATAGGGACACAAATGAAAATTTACCAACATATTTTTTAGAAGCAGCTAGTTTTTACCAAATACTTTTTCTAAAAATAGCTAATTGAAACAACTAATATAAACAGCTAATAACTAACAGCTAATAACTGTTTGCCAAATAGAAACTATCTCGTAACCCACACGATTTAGAAATGATTTGTCGTGAAAATTAAGCTCAGTCTCGTCACCTATGAAAATGATTGTGTGTAATCAGTCGAAGAATAGCTTCTTAATCTTTCAAAACAATGCAGTGGTATTGACAAGGCCAAGAGATCAAAGCTCAAGTGCACATCTAGCATCAAAGCCAAGCTGCTAGGAAGGACTAATCCTCAGAAGATCCAAATCTAATGGTATCTCATCGCCTATCTATGTAATCAAATATATGTAGCATGTATCTAATCACACCAAAGTTGGGCCTTCTAGCGAGAACATATGATGTATGTCCAAAATTAATGGCCATACATTATAATTCAACAATTATGTGTGAATTGCAATTAATTTTGAAATTTGTCTCTCCGAGGGCAGAGATGCAAGAAGAGGTGAGACTGTCTACATCTAATCTCCTCATACCCCGCATAAACGGAATCTACACTGGGAGTTATTGTTGTTGTTATAAGAATTAATTTGATAACATTTTTCTAATTAATTTATGATGTGTAATATGTTGCTTCCCTTCACATTGTGCAGTCTGTTTCAACAACTAAATCATCAACAATATTAATGCAGCCCACATAATAAATAGGCAAATGCTTAAATATTCAAAGCGAGACACGCTTTTTTTTTTTTTTTTTCAAATTTCAACAAAATGGTAGGTTGAGAAGAAAAGGACTGGTGGGTAGGGGTGTTCATTAAACGGTCCAGGACCGGACCAACCCGAAGACCGAGTCGGACCGGACCGGACCGACGCCTTTCGGTCCGGTCCTCGGTCCTCTCTTTTCCGACTTTCCGTCTTCGGTCCGGTCCGGTCTCGGACCGGTTGGACCGACAATTGGACCGGACCGGACCGATTTGGGAATTAAGCTTTTTTTTTTTTTTGGTTTTAGGTTTGGACCTTTTGTTTGGGCACTTTTCAAGGTTTTTGGTTTTGTGCGAAGGACCTTCTGTTTGGGCACTTTTCAACCTAGGCAGAGAGCAAAACCAAAAACCAAAAACCAAAACATGTTATTACTGCACGTGTCCAAGTACAAATCAGTTGAAAGGGACAAATATTGGGGAGCATAATAGTTATGTAGACTGGAAAGCATGTGAATCCACTTGGAGGTGTTAACCATACTAATTACTGATGCTGATAGTGAATCATTAGTGATTAGGAAGTTTCTCTTTCTATATTCTCTAAATTGTCTGCACAACTTTGAAGGATTCTCTGATCTGCCAGCCTTTTAATTGAACCAAATTAAACAACTACCTTCTACGTAGCTACAATTATTTTTCTAAAATAAAGTACTAATAATTTCATTTATGTACTTTTCTATAAAGAATAAGATAAGCTTATAATATATTAATTAAAAATATGGGGGTTTTTGTTTTAAGGTTTTTTTTTTTTTTTTCACTTGACTTGGGACGATGAGGTTTCTAAAGAACCAACCAACCAAAACACCGACACACAAGTCTGTGACATTAACAGAGCATTTTACAGTGAAAAATATATGTATAGAACTTTAAGCATATTAATATCCAAAAATCAAAGAGCACTTGATCGCATGGTTAAGTTTTGTCTTTTTTTTTTAATGCTCTCTATCGATTAGAGTACCATGTTCACCATGAGGATAAGGGATGATGTCAAATTGGGGCTGAAGGGTTTGTAATGTATGGGTTCATGAGTCATGACCCAAACAATTTCAAAAGTATCCAGGATAGGACCGGTCCAGATTCGGTCTGGTCTCGGTCCGGTCCGGTCCGGACCGAATTTGAAACGGTCTGGTCCTCGGTCCCCACCTAGGTCTTATTCGGTCTTCGGTCCAGGCCGGTCCGATCCGGTCCTGGACCGATGAACAACCCTACTGGTGGGGAATTCATATTAATTGCGTTATGGTAGTAATACATAAACCTATCAATTGTGTCTTAAATGCTTGAAAAGTGCTCAATCCTCACTAGTGTTGATTGTCTCCAAATTCCCCATGCCTAAAGTTAACAAGTTACACATCAACTACCAAATAGTCCTAGTTTTGTAGCATCTATTTGTCAAAAACTTTAAATGCTCCCCATAAATAATGGGATTCAATAAAATTAATGTCACTACCTTCGAAAAATAAATCAACACTTATGTTTCAACTTTGAGAACAAGGAATAAAATGAATTAGAGTTCTCTACATTAAATAGGTTAAAAAGTTAGTAATAAAATGAATTAGAATTATCTGAACGTCACGATTTAGCTTGTTTTTGACCAGTAATTAAGAGGGATTCAAGTAACATTCTATTTTGAATTTTGCTAAAAAAACCGGTGTCCAGCATCCACCTGTAGGAGCCAACGAGTCTACTTATCAGTATGATTTCTTGAGTTTCTTAATATATTATCCCATTATATATCTACAAATAAACACACACTAATAGGTTGTTTTATTACGTTTATTCATAAAGTATGTTACATGATCCATCACCTAAAAAAAAAAAATTCTATAGATATTGCAAGGACAGAAAGTAACCATTTCAGTGATTCAAGCAAGTTGGGCTGTACAAATTACATAGTTATAATATGAATACATATTTGGTGGGGCTTTTTATTTTATTCTATATATCTTCATCGCATATGCCCTTTTTTAGAGGGGTCCCAACCCTCGAAAATATGGAAAATGACACTGAAAAAACTGAAAAAGACAGCATGGTTAATGATAAAAGGGCCGGTGGATTTGGTGGGCCATATGTGGGCTTCATGGACTTTCCTTCTAGCATTGGGCTCGTTTTCCGTGTGTGGCCCATGAAATAGGCCACTTTGTATAAGTCCACATTTGACATATGTTTTTGTAATTACTCACTTGTTAGTTTAAATAAACTATTGATTAGCCATAATTAGCCACTTTTTGGTCAAACTTGCCGCAGAACCTGGTTACCTAGCCTAGTGTGTTGCATCATAATTGGTTGACGTTGACAGCAGCTGCTTTCTAAATCCTATTCTTTTAATCTCGCATATTCTGTTAAACATATGCGCTTCAACACCATATATTAAAATTTATCTACATAATAAACACAAGTTGGGAAAATATGTATATTTAGTAAGTGAGAATATATACTCTCAGGTGTATAATATACATTACCTTCGCATTTGCATGTAAACTTTACAAAATGCATATATCCTGAGTTTATAAATATGTGTTGCCATATATAATCATGTTTTCCCCCCCCAAAAAAAAAAGCTCTAAACCCCTTCTATTTTCACCCGATAGCCTATAAAACTACGTATACGATATTCATTAGCATATACAATAATTTTTTATAGAAAATGAATTTAATATTTAAACAAGTTTTTCTCATGATTGAAGAGCTTTTAAAAAAAAATAGAAAGTAACGTAAATTCCTTTATTACATTGTTCAGGCAATATAAGTTCTAACTAAAAAATATAATTATATCAAAATTATATTTTCAGTTATATGCCGACACCATTGATATTAATTAACAGGGAACTACACAAACATAATAGTACAAACACTATAATAAATTAAAATTAATAGCAGCCCAAATTGCGGCAAGGAACGAAATGAACACGTTAATACTGTTAAAACCTTATTGTATTCTGATTATGCCGTAATACAAGGCTTAATTAAGCTTAAACCTCGTCGTATTTGAGCAGGCCTAGTAGTGTTAGTGGAAATTTATATATTAAAAAAACACAGTATCATAGATTTTTATTCGTGCTAATCTGCAGGAATCCAGTAACTGCCAAAAGTATCCGATGAAACCTACGATTGTGAAACCACTGTTAGATTTGCGGAAATCTAGTAATTAATAATATTATACGAATTATTTTTTTAATTCGTTACTTACCGTAAGGGCCTAATTTCATCAATATTATACAAATTAATTAGGCGTAGATCGCAACGGTTGTTTTTTGGTGGCAAATTTTTAATTGAAACTGTCTTTTTTTTTTTAATGACCAAGGGGAATTGAAATTGTCTTATGTGCAAAATATTGCAGAATGAATTTTATTAGATTCAGCTAAACAAAGTTATTGAAGTGACTGAAAATTATTTTATAGTGATTGTTGTACTTCAAAAACAACTAATAATTTATGTCATGGTGACTTTTATTATGTCAATTTCAAATCAATTTTTAATCTTAATCACATTTATTACAAGTCAAAAAATTATTGCCTATTATATGTGAGACCATCTCACTTACAATAATAATGAAGTGAGCTCGTTATGAAATCCTATATAATATTGTGTATATTATTTCACGATAAGTTATTATATAATGGTATTATATAAAGATTTGTAAAAAAAAAAAAAAGTCCTCTTATATCTAAGTTAGATTGAGCGGTTTCCTCAATAATGTATATCATACATTTAGAAATGTTATTTCTACTTATCACACATATATATTTTTCAAATATGTATTTTTTATATAGATAATTTTTAATATATAATACTAACGTAATGTATATAAGTATATACTTTTAAGAATAAAATATAAACTTTAAACTTCCTCTCTTTTACCTCGACAAATTCCTATGTATTCTCAAGATCACATCACGTCTATATTTGTTAATTAATTTTTAATGTACGTTTCTTGATGTGAGCGTTGCGAGATATACATATTGCTCTCACCTCGTTCCCGCCGCTACTTGGAAGTTGGAACTCACTGACGCTCCCATCTTTTGTGGGCCCTTTCCACTTCATCACCCGTCCGTACTCACAGCTTGCTTGCTTAGCAAACGGCGCCGTCTGCTTGATCCAAGATTCATCACCTCCCAGCCAACCCCACGTCCCCACGCGTTTGTTCACACGTGTCAGCCTCTTCCTAGCGTGTAAGCCGCATTGTTAGTTGCCACGATTCATCATATTCATCAACATCCTATCATCTGTTTTTATTTTTATTTTTCCCTTTTTTTTAATTAAATATCCACAAGGATTCCTATTTCAACTCAAACTAATCTCCAGCTCCTCTGCATCCTTTCCCAAATCTAAAATCACAGACACTCTGTTTTGTCTTCTTTCACCTTCTAAATTTGTTCTCCACAATGCTTCAGAAGTCCGACCCGGATGGACGTTGGATTCTCAAGTTTCCGGCGGTTCGACCCTGCGAAGATGTTTCTCCGGCGACGCTTATCGCCTCTTTGATCAATCTCTCTCGTAGTATCATTGCCTACAAAGCCAAATTCTTTTCATCCCAGAAAAGAATTTGCAGGGAATTGATTCGACAAACAGAAATTTTACTCATTTTCTTTGAAGAAATCCGGGATTGTGGGTTGGGTATTAGTAAAACCCTCAATCTCTGCTTATCGGAGCTCCATTTTGCTCTTCAAAAGGTCCGATTTTTGCTCCAGGATTGTACCCGAGATGGGTGTAGGTTTTATACTTTGATGAAGTCATGCTTCGTTGCTAATGAGTTCAGCGTAGTGGTTAGGTCGGTTGCTATGGCGCTCGACATTGTTACTGTTCAATTGGGTTCACTGCAAGTTAGTCAAGAAGTTCGAGAGTTAGTTGAATTGTTGGCCAAGCAAACCCAGAAGGTGAAAATCGAAACCGACCCGAATGAACTAAGTGTAATGGACACGGTCCGGTTGATCTTGGATCAATTCGAGCACCAGTTCGGGCCGGTTCGGGGTACGGTGAAATGGGCTTTGGGTTACTTGGGGATTCATACATGGGGGCAGTGCAACATGGAGGTGAAGTTTTTGGAGGAGGAGATAAGTAACGCTGAGGAGGAAGAGGAGGACAGAGAAATTTGCATGCTAAGTAGCCTCCTGGGGTTCCTCTGTTATTGCAGGGGAGTTGTTTTTGATACATTGGATAAATCTCAAGAAAATATCAATAGAACAGATGCAAGGGAATTGCTTCGTTGCTTGAATCCTGAGGATTTTCGATGCCCGATATCGCTTGAATTTATATCGGATCCAGTTACGACATCCACGGGTCATACTTATGATCGCTTGTCCATACAGAAATGGCTCAAAGCAGGGCATATGCTCTGCCCCAAAACAGGGGAGAAGTTGATAAGTACAGAATTGGTCCCCAACTTAGCCCTCAAGAAACTGATTCAACAATTTTATTATGATAACAGGATCTCAACGGCGAAATCAGGAGCAAAAAATAAGGATTCATCAAGGAAGACGACATTTCCTAGCCCTGCTTTTAAAGGAGCCATGAAAATCTTGGCTCAATTTCTTGCTGGGAGGTTAACTTATGGTACATATGAGCAGCAGAACAAAGCAGCTTATGAAATCAGGTTGTTGGCTAAATCAAATGTGTTCAATAGATCAGTCATTATTGACATGGGCAATGTCGCGCCTCTCCTAGATCTTCTTACATCACGCGATGCAGAAACACAAGAGAATGCCATTGCAGCTCTTTCGAAGCTCTCGAAACATCCCAAGGGGCAGAAGGACATCATGAAACAGGGAGGCTTAATGCTACTGATCTCAGTACTTAAAGGCGGGCTTAAGATGGAATCGAGGCAAAGCGCTGCAGCAACAATCTTTT
This sequence comes from Carnegiea gigantea, assembly GCA_029747015.1. Taxonomy (NCBI): domain Eukaryota; kingdom Viridiplantae; phylum Streptophyta; class Magnoliopsida; order Caryophyllales; family Cactaceae; genus Carnegiea; species Carnegiea gigantea. The sequence continues at coordinate 94,780 of JAKOGI010001156.1, forward strand.
ACCTTTCCTCAGTTGATGGGTATCGGAGAATGATTGGTTCAACAAGAGAGGGCATCTCAGCTTTGATTGAACTAATTAAGGATGGGACCTTGTGTGGAAAGAAGAATGCTCTAGCAGCCATTTTTGGTCTCCTTGTGTATAATGGGAACCATGAAAGAGCTTTTGAAGCCGGTATTGTTCCTTTGTTGGTTGATCTCATAGCCTGCACTGAAAGATCAGATCTTCTAGCTGATTCATTGGTTGTTTTAGATGCCTTGGCTGAGAAGATTGATGGGTCTATCGCGATTTTGCAAACTCCAGCTTTGCCTTTGATAATGGGGCTTGTGAAATCATCAATTTCTCGAGTTGCAAAAGAATACTGTGTATCAATCTTACTCTCTTTGTGTTGTAATGGCGGAGCTGAGGTTATTGGGGTTCTAGCCAAGGAGTCCGCCATCATGCCAACCCTTTACTCGCTTATTGCTGATGGAACTTCGCATGCTTGCAAGAAGGCACTCAGGTTGATCAACATGTTGCAGAAGTTCCATGGATCGAGCTCCTCAAGCATAGCTGTAGCTTCTAAACTTCGAAAGGAGAGGATCGTTCAAGCTTTAACATAAAACAATGAAGCTCTTCTCTTGTGTAATTATCTTGTTGCTAGGATTTTCATAGAATGATTTGTGTATCAGCTCGGTTTTTTGAAGAGCTGAGCTTTATTTCAGGCATTTGATTTGAAGCATACTGTATAAAGTTCAAAGTTGGATTATTTTCAATAAGAAGTATGTTAGGTATAATATCATTTAGTGTTCCTTGATATGAAATATGCTTGTCTCCCCATTTTCTCTTGATGTTTGACATTCATGCCTTTATAGATGAACTGATGATTGAACAAAGTAGCTGTGCTAGCCTGCATGCCTTCATGTATGAATAACTCTTTCTTCTTATCGTTCTTGCTTGTGCTTCAAAAAAAGGGTTTTTTTTTTTTTTTTTGCCCCCCCTCCCCTGTGATGGTCAAATTGGGTAAATAGTCGATCACGGCTATTCATCACACAAGCGATGTTGAGTTCTATACTTCGCTTCTGCAGGTGCGTTCATATGAGAGTGAGGAAGACATTGAAGCTGCTCTCAGGGATGCCGGTCTGCTTTAGAAGGTTTGAGAAGGGGCTAACGGGCAACCCATGGAGAAGCCATTTCGCCCCCATCTTCTTTTGCAAAGGTCTCTTGCTCATGCCACTGCTATGCAGGATTGCAGGGCATGGAACTCATCTGTTGATAGGCCGTTTTCCTATTTCCCCATTTACAGAAAGTTGATCTGCAAGGATTTCACTGAGTTTGCTGGAAGCAAGCTTTGGGTCCTCTACAATCTTTCAAGTTTCAAGGGACTGAAATGATGAAGATGCTTTTATGTAGGGGGCTGATATGTCTCACAGTTGCTTTAACAAACCTATATATAACACAAGTCTTGAAAGATAGCACCAGATTATATTACAAGTTACAACCTCTCACCATGACTTTTGTGCAATCATAGCAAGGGTAAGAGTTGCCCACCCAGAGCATAGTACATAAACATTACGAGTCTAGAGTTACTACTTCATTATACAACACAAACCACAAGGCGAAATTATACAAGTCCACTGATAACTCTATAATCCATTACATCCATGTCAATCTGCATGTCCGCTTCTTCTTTCATGCAAATCTTTTTGGCCTCCGTACGGAACTCTAGCCCACCCTACATGCCTTAACCTGAAAATTATTAAAAGATTACATAAGTATTAATAAACACACATTCGTGCGGACACATACAATATTGTTGTAAGAAATATATAAGAACAGGATCCACTGAGGAGCACTGAACTTTCTTCACTTTCTCATTAGAAGCCACTAGCTTACATGTTCTAACCACCTTGGTCATTCCCAATGCGCAATTTCATACACAAGGTATAGGCATCACTCAACATTGAGCTATAAAATGCATCAAGATTCCGACAGCTAGAAGCCCTTTGCCCAAATATGATGGCTTTTCATTATCAGATTTATATTGGACTGAACAAGCAACCCTGACAGGTATTTCCATTACAGCAGGGGTCCATTACAGAACTCCCTTCTAGAGGCAAGAACATAGTGGCTAATGTCCTGTCAGCTCTAGCCAATAAGAATGCTTACTAACACTAGAAGACGTAAAGAATTTAGCAGTCTCCCTCTCTGACAACCATATATAAATGGAGACCAAAGTGCAGCTTACCTGAGACTGACCCCACTTACTGAAACATGCATGAACCATCCTCTGGTCATCAAGCTTAATTTCCTAGACAAAATCCAAGACCACTACATTATGTGGACCCTTTACCAGGTTTTAGTGCTATTGGAAGCTCATCAGCTTATATTTAAAGCTTTTGTGAAGCTTCTCAAGCAGGGTGAAGCTTCTCAAGCATGGTATAGAATTCAGCGGATTATTTATGAAGTGATTAACTGCAGAGTGATTAGAAATAAACGTTATCTTCCCATTCAAATGTAGAACACTCTATATTAAGATTTGAGCTTGCACTTGGAAAATGTGTTTTAGGAAATATAACATGAGAGATGACAACCCCCTCCCCCCAGCAAAAACCCAAGAAGAAAACACCCCCCCCCCCCCAAAAAAAAAAAAAAAAAACCAAAAAAGCAACACCCTTCAGCTTCCTATTTCCTACTTCAAAGACAACAAATGGCCACCTTTACCACACCACTCAGTGCATGGGTCTGGAGGAGTTGAAGAATTTTATAGCTTATAGGACCATACAGGACTTTCTAGGCTCTACCCACAAACAGAACAGAGCTGCTGTAATAGGTCTACGAAATGAGGCGCACAGCTCAAATGATCACCAATAACTTAAATGACGGTCTTGAAGTACCCATCCTGATGACCATGGAGGCCATCATAACCTTTGTTAAACGAGGTCAATTTACAACATGATAGCGCATCCTTAGAATACTTACTATCAAATAGCAGCATCAATTACACGTAGAATGTACCCAGCTATGGACTACTTACTATGTAGTTACAAGTAGGTGTATACCACGAACAATAAAGTTAGTTCCTGAAACAAGCATAAAATACAGGAAATTCAAACAATAACATGTCATCTTGATTTTAAGCAACAAGCTATTTACCTGCTTCATCAGCGCCTCAGCCAGAAATGGCGAGACCATGCTGGGGCAATAACTGACAATTTGACCAGGGGATTCCATAATCTGGGTATACTGAACAGGCTTTTCATGCGGATCAACCAGCATTAGTTTCTCTTTCGAGTGCATCAAAAACTTGCGAGTCCTAGTGAACCCAAAGAACTCGCAGTCACCAACCGTCAAGTCTGCAATCTCGGTTGTCCAAGGAAGGCACAACCATTTCACCCACGAACTGCGCTCCCCATGCTCCTTCATCGACCAAATCTCAATCCCTTGATCACAATTCTCCCTACACAGACATAAACAACCTCCCAAAACACAAATAGTTGCACTCTTAGCATCAATCACAGAAGAACCCCAATTAGGCATTGGTATTACTTTCATTGTTTCCGCCCCCAAATCGAATCCAACAACAACCACATTTCCATCACAGCTCAACTTCCAGTACACATGATCCTTGACATACACACCCCTTCTCTGCGGTATAGCCGAAGGGAAGTCAAACTGATCAAATTCAAGCCCATCAAAGCTACTCCAAGCATGATCATTTCTAGAGAACAAATGCACTCTATGACCATAATGTCCAGACCTCGAAAACACCAACACAAGCTTATAATTATCAGAAGGGCCATGATGCCCAAAACCCCAAATGGGTTCTAAATCCCGATCATAAGCATCCCTATAAGGAGGACCCCTAAACCTGATGGACTTTTTAGTACCTGGGTTCGAGATAAAATAGTGAAGACCATGAAGATTGAAACAAACCAAACCATCACAAGAACCCACAGGAATTGGCTCGGCAAGTGATATAGCTTTCATTATGTAATCACTGGCATCAATCACGCATTCAGATAAGTTGGGGCTGTTGGGATCAAAGGAATCATAGTAGAAAATGGAGGGGTTAGTAAAGGGGCCAATAAAAAGGGCATTTGGGCATCTAGAGTGGTGCAAAGTGATGAATTTGGGGTGAGACATAAGGGCATACCAGCGTTTACACACGCATTTGCATCGAAGAAGAGCTTTGATGGGTAGCAATGGAAGAATCTCCTCTTCAATCAGCTCCTCAGGGAGGGGTTGCACTTGCATCTGCTCGGAGCTGCTGCTCTCTCCCATTCCCCCCCCCCCCCCCCTTTTCAGGCTTTTGTGTTCGGCTTGAGGCCTAATTTCAGTACTTGTTCTCTTATATAGGACTTGAACTTACCTTATGTGAACTAACCCAATTGCATAGATGGGATAAGCACACGCTTTGTAACGTCTTTACATCTAAGTTTGCAATGGGCATACTTTTGCTTTTGTGATAACCTAGATAAGTTTCCTATTAGATTTTTATTTATAAATATGACGGTTACATTTTTAATATATGTATTTAAAATTTTTTAAGCTGTATAAATAATTTTTCTAATTAACCTCCAAATTATAGTCCAAATCAAACATTGAGGCCTATGTTAATTGTTAAAAATTAAAGGCATTGAAAATCGGAGTCATTAAAATCTCCTATTAAATTCATGTAGTCTAATAATTTGTAATGAACACTGAAATATACTTGTATTAGTAAAACTTGTAAAACTTTTATGATTCTCTATATTATTTCTTATGAACATGAATGACTAAAGTCACATAAGAGTAATAAGTAAATTACATAATAATTAAGATTAATTTCAATCTTTCTTTGTGCTAAAAGCATAACCCAAAAAAAAAAAAAAAAACAATAGTATAATATCTCTTCAAAGAAATGCCAACGATTTGGTGTCACCATCATATATTCATAGGTCAAGTGAATGGCATGTGGCTTGACAGCACAACAAATGAAGCCACGGTTGGTAATTCTTTAATGTAGGAGTACGATATGAGGTTCGATTCTCAATTATTTCATATGCACATACACAGAGAAAAAAAACGAAAGAGAGCAGGGGGCATCCGTAGCTGCCCCTATTTGGAGTTGGGTTTGGTCAATTCCTTCCTAATAGAATTGCCAAATTTTTATGGTTGAAGGCCGAACCCAAGTTTGCTTTTGGGTCTAGGCCATGTAGCCAAATGATCGAACCCAGTGGTCCATATCTTTGAACCCTTTAGGCTGGTGTGTGAATAATGTGGGTCATCAATGTCATCCACTGACATTGATTTTGAAGGTAATTCAATCCTCCGTATTTAACATAAAAACTTTCACTTCCACTATTACTAACGAGGCAATTAATGAAATAGGGTGTAAGCATCCCTAGGGATGTTTGGTTTTATTTGTGGGATTAGGATGACACTTCAAAGGCGTTATTTATGGATCAGATACAGAATCATTAAATACAGGTAGTTTCAGCGAACGATAAAATCACATGTATCTGCACTCTTTCACGGGAAGGTGCGTAGCAAAATGCATGCCAAACACGTTTCTCTACTCACCGGCTTCCCCTCAACATTGCCTCCTGAAAGTAATTGCTTCAGTTGTGGTCTTCTCGCCCTTTATTTATCCGAATTTGAGGCGAATAAGCCAAATAAAAAGGCATCTACTTGAACTTTCAACATGAGAGAACGCACTGAAATGCTAAAGACATCCCACCTCCCCAATGCCTCCAAGAGAAGTAGTTTTTAGGACGCGTCCACTGGTCCCTCGTTGCCATTTCTAGGTTTTGACAACTAACAAAATCGACAAGATAAAAAATACAATTCAATAATTTTTTTTTTTTTGTTCCTTTAAATTTTTACTAGGAGAAGCTTTCTATTGACACCTTTGACTATAATTGAGAAATCCATGGAATTTTTTTACTTTCACCCTTTGAAATTCATTAAAATCGAATTGTTGCTGATTACTTTAGTATCCAATATTACTTGTTGAAAATTAAAACCACTATGTATGCATACATTCAATAATCCTTTTTTGGGCCTAATTGGTGAATTAGCATGCACTCTTCGTAGCGTATCATATAGGAATAGAAACTAATTATGTGACTAAAAATTACTGAATATGTATGTGTTCAAACTTCAATGCCATGTTTTTAATTATTTCTCCTTTACCTCGATTGGCAATTTTGTGAGTGTGATTGGGCCTTGGGCCTGGCCCCCAACAAACGGTGCTGTGACAATTTTATGAAAGTGTCATAAGGTCTTGGCAAAGCGTATACTATACTCCTAAAAGTATATACTCTTATAAATTATATCAACGGCACAAATTAAAATTTGTTTATATGATAAATACATATTAAAAAAATATATGTACTTGATAAGTAAGAATACATATTCTTAGGTATACGATATATATTACCAGATGTTGGGTTGAGATTCTAACGGACTCGTTCTTTTCTTATCTCTATGCCCCTCAATTATTAATAAGCATAAGAGCATGAGAAACAAGTACAAATTACAATAGTTATACCAAGACTGAGAGCCAAAAACACAAGAAAATAGCACCCCCAAAAAAAAAACACAAGATGCCTCCATTAAATTAAGCTAATTATTAAGTTTGCAGCTAAGATCTACAAGTAATATTTGGATGGCAACAGGCAGGGCGGGGATGGGAGAATATTCCCCTGCCCCCCTGTCGGGGATCGTTTTCCCCCATCCCCGCAGGGGCCCCGCTTCCCCGAATTTTAGTGACGAGATCACACAAAATGCAAGCCCAATTGCAGTAAAAATTACGAGCCCAACATCAAAATAATCAAACAATAAGCCCTAAACAAAAAAGAGAAATTAAACTAATAAATTAAGGACATATATATGTGTAATTTTAATTAATTTCGAGGTGAGAAAACGGGTTCGGGGACGGGTACATTTCCCCGACGGGGAGCGGGTCCGGGGACGGGGGGAATTTTCCCCCGCCCGGCCCCGCCCCCGTCCCCGTCCCCGCTGCCGGGGGAGGAATTTTCCCCCATCCCCAGCCCCGTCCCCAGCGGGTCCGGGGAATTTCCCCTGCTGCGGGGCAGGGCCCCGACGGGGTCGAGGAAACCCCGCCCCGTTGCCATCCCTAAATATTATAGAACTTGGGAGCTCCCTTGTTTTTTGTTTGGGGGGTGGGGCGAGGATGGAGTTCACTTAGAAGGACATGAATAATATGTGACACATTTTAATTGAGGAATAAATGGACGTAAAACTTTTCTAAAGACTTGATTGAAAGAAGTGATGTTTTTACACTTAATTAATATGATACAATTTAAAATTTTTTAAATTTGTTAATTATACTTAGCAAAACCTTTGGACCATCATAATACCTCAATACTAGAAGGATTTGAACTTTGATGGTCTAGATTACACCTTATTTTCGTACCAATATATTGTACTTTGATCTTAAACAAACAAAGAAACAATACTACCCGGTATGAGTTCGATTTTGCTGGGATCTATAGAGATTCAGATTTAGGTAACGTCACCTACCTCTACATATAAGACAGCACGTAGAGAAACCGTATCCAATAAACCCACATACAAAGTTTCAAGAAAAGCGTCCTCCGATGTTGTAAATTTAATCGCACAGAGCAAGGGCATTAGATTTGTCACCAGAGTTACATGCATGAAAGGGTGAGATTTTTCATGAAAATGCTAAAACAGTACAACAGTAATCAACTTAGTCCCATTATATGCTGTCTGCTATAAAGGGGAATTGAAGAAATCTTTACTTCAAAGAAAAGAAAAAGAAAAAAAACACATTATTACTCTGTATATATTTATTATTATTATTATTATTATTGCTGAGGATGGTCCATGCTCCGTGGCGTATTCATGCGCACCATGATCTCTTTAATGCAGACCGTACCCTTAGTCTTTTTAAGAGGTTCAATGACACATCACTGAACCTGGCTTTCTCTCAATGTTGCCATGCAAAATTCTTTTCTTTCTAGAGAAAAGAGACGTTCCATTGAACAAAAACCTTGAGAATCTCCTCTTCTTCTTCTTTTTTTTTTTTTTTTTTTTGAAGATTGTGCACCTGTTATACCTCTATGTACATGCATGCCTTTTATGCTGAGCCTTTTGTCATTACAAATGATTCCTTCTTTTCTCAGGCTTCTTTTGCCTGTCTATGCATATAATGCTTTTCTTGGTGGAGTAGTAGTAGTAGTACTGTCTTTGTTTGTGCTCACACTCTCCCACACAGTGGAGCAACATATTTGCTCATGGACTTTAAGGACACATTTGTAGTTTCATTTAAGAGTTCAAAGAAAGATTTTGTAGGATCAAATTAGGCCGACATGAATTAGATTACCTAGCGTTTGAGGCTGAATTAATCCACGCGTTTTGGCGTTTAGTTGAGCTGAGTTCGTGTGTTGAATTCTTATCCATGCCATATTACTCAATCAATTTTTTATCCAATAAGCTTGTTTTGCAAAGAAAAATAAGTTTGGAAAAACAAAATTGTCAATATCAACTTCAGATCCACTTTGCGTTGACTGTTTTGGTATCAACTGGATATAAATTCGAGTCATTTGGTTTAGATTTCAGGTCAATTTTACTGAATCTAATGATAAACTTATGCACATATCATACTTTTTGGAATTTCAAGTAATGCATTGACATGTCAAGTTTAACCGCTACTACAATTTCCGATGAAAATGGATTTTGCAACACAGGTAATTAAAATGCCCTTTATTTTTCCTGTGGCTTGAAATTTGATAGACCATTGTCCTCTTGTTTCAGTGGTCATGAAAGTCATAGATCCTGCTGTTCAGTGTTCGACAATGTTTTGGTTGCGCATCACATCCTCTTGACTTGTGACAACACTGTATGCTTAAATAAGAAGTGATACTACCATGCCATCTCTGTCGTGGGGTACAATGCGCAATTGACATGATTCTCGCTATTAAATAACATCTACTCCATTTCTTGGTAGGGCACAAATGATTGGCTTACAAAGCACGCATGGGATAAATCATGAGTCACGAAATACCCAACATCAAACGCATTTCTATTGTAAAATAAAATGGCAATTGATCTCATAAATCAAATTCTCCAAACGAGTCGTACGAATTTTAAAAAGACTAATTAATACCTTCGTAACGTACCAAAAACAAAGCTTAATCTGCAGTTGCCCAAGTCATATCGTTCTCGAAGATCCAATGGCAAACTTCGATGAGCCCAGGGCCCGAACCCAAGGTCAAGAAAGCCGCGTGCCCTGGGCTCCAAGCCGACGTGTCGAGGTGGCAAATGGCTACCCCATGGTTTATCTTAGCCTTGGTTTTCAAGTCCAAAATATCAGCCTCGTATACTCTAACCTTAGGCACGGAGTGGCAGTAATAGAGCAAGTAGGGGAACAAACTTTGATGGCATGACACTGATTTTGTCACCTGCCCGCCATTCACCCCTCTCACTGACCCGATCACGACCTGCTGACCCGACCCGTGTACGTTCTCTGTGGTCCGGACCACCACATTGTCTCCCAAGACCGTGGCCGAAAAGTCAATCATGTCCTCAATGGAAGCCACGCAACGCTTGGTCTCACCGGGGCTAGGCGGCCGCTCGCACTCCGCCAGCGCGTTCAACATCACGCGCTCAAGAGTGGAGTTCTCCGAGGCTCCGAAAACACCCCTCATCTCGGATATCTTCGATGTCGAAAATGGTAATTTCGATGAAATGGACCGGGGCAAAAACGACCTCTCAGGCATCTTGTCCTTGATATCAGGCATTCTAAAAACAGTCCCTGTCTTCAAAATTGCCTCCCTAAAAAACTTGCCCTCCTCCACCAACCTATTTACCACTTTGCCACCCTTACCAGTAGGACCCTTTTGGCGATACCCAGCAAAACTAATCCCCTTTTTATCATTTTCATACCCCTTAAAAGAATTATTAACCCCATAACTCTTGAAATTAATGTTACGATCGACACCCCCTTTGCCATACTCCTTAAACGTATCCACCCCTTCGTTAAACGACTTACCATAATTCAAAAAGCCAACTTTGGCCGAACTCGAGTCCCTACCATAAGATTGGAACGTATCATCGCCAACATTGGCCTGATCCCTATAATTTTCGAACCTCTCGGCCCCTGAACTCGCCCTCGATCCATAATTTTTGAAAGTGGTACGCGGATTATTTCCCTGGACCGCGTACCCTTTGAAGGAGTCATTGGCAGCATTTGCCAGTTCTCCGTAGCCGGCAAAACCTGACCCGACAATATTAGCACCCTGTGCGTAGTTGGTAAATTGGGAGGGAACCCCATTCCCATTTTTACCATAAGTGGTAAAAGCCTGACTACCCGAGTTGGTGTCTTGAGAGTAGGAGCCAAAACTGAGGCGATGGTTATTGGCATTGGACGAGTAGCTACTAAACTTGAGATCTGGGACGTTGACATTTGTCGCGTAGTTGGTGAACTCACCTAACCCACCAGTGCCACTCGCTCCATAACTAGTGAAGCTCTCATTAGCCACATTGCCATTGTTGGCATAATTGTTGAAGCCCTCGCCATGGCCCGTGGACCCCGGGTTGTAGCGAGTGAACGAGTTGACTGGCATGTTGATGGCGAGTGAGTAATTGGTGAACGAGTCGCGGCCACCGAGTTGGGAGCCACGGTAGCTGGTGAACTGCTTGTTGGAGTAGGAGGTGAAGTCGGCATTGCCGGGGTGGGGGGCGGTGGCGGCAGCAGTGGTGGTGGAGGAGGAGGAGAAGCCGCAGAAGAGGTTGGCGGCGGAGCAGAAGGCGGCAAGGCGGGTGGAGAGGGCACCGCCGCCTTGGGAGGCGAGCTTCGAGAACATCGCGGCATCCACGGCGGAGAGAGGGGAGGCCTTGGAGAGGAGGAAAGATGGCTTGGGGAGGTTGTTGGAGATGTGGGTGTTCCAATACCTAATTAAGGAGGCCTTTGCTGAAAATGGGTTTCGTTTAACTTCACCTGCTAATAAGACCTGCATTATTGTTCACATGTAAGGGTAAGATTCATGTAAAAATCCTCTTCAGAGACATCTGATAAAATTGGAACGATACAGAGAAGATTCATGCAAATATGAAAACATGTATATATTTGTCAACGAAAGTATGTGAGGGGGTGAGAGGGGATACTTACATGTAGGTACAAGGACAATAAGAACAAACTGAAGAAAGTGGATGGAATTAGCTTGGACATTGTTGTTGTTGTTGTTGTGTTATGTTTGAGAATTGAGATGTGGATTGAGGAGGGTGTTAGGTTTGGCAGCATGGAATGGGACAAATGTATATATTGACAGGGAAAAGGAATTAGAAGGAGAAAATTAACAGTAACAAACATATCTATTCATGGAAGGCTATATAATTTTAAGTTGTACGTGTACTTTCATAACTTGGCTATGTTTGGGTTAGTTTCCTAACCTATTCCTAGTTTATTTTTTAGTGTAATTATGAGGGGCTAACCTCTTGCTATTGACTTTATTAGTTAAATTAACAATTTGCAAAGAATTTATCAGTTAAATTAACTGACACTCATGCTAACATATTCTTAAGTAGCTTATGGTCGGCCCATTTTTGAAATACGAGTACATCATAATTGAAAAAAAATTGACAATGAAAGACGTGCTATTGACTTTATCTAGAAGTAGCTAACGGCTTGTTAATTAAGTACTTTCAGTATAAGTATTAATAATTCAAATTCGAGACTAGTTAGTCGCATAAATTTAAATTAAATAACATTCCAAATGGTAAAAGATAAAAATACATCTTTTCTTTTTACTATAGATTATCGCTTTTAAGAATCCCATAGCCCTTTGTCTATGGCTAGCTTGTCGTTATCAATATATATAATACCCTGCTTATGAGGGAAGCAAAGTATCCATGTGCCTCTTTTGGTACAGTTTCTGACTTATTGTTCTGTAGAGTAAAGGTGGATTGGGTTAAGTATGGTGGGTTATGTAATCAAGGCCTTAATTAATTAATCAATTAATTAATTAAGGAAGAATGGGAGCTTGTATTAAATAATGCTGCTCTGATTAGGCAGAGCGGGGATTGGACATGCACAAGTGATAAACACCACCTTATGGGAAAATAAATGGTTCACTAATTACAATGAATTCTCTTTCAACTTGCACTACATTGATATTGACACCAAAAAAAAAAAAAAAAACAATGTCTCGAGGTTTGAATTTAACAAATAACAATATTATCTTACAAATTTTGAAATTAAATTATGCCATAACACTGTATCAAGTATATTTTAGATGAGGTCTTATTGTAGTTATTCAAGAATCAACTCAACCAAAAGTTTAAACTTATGGTTGAAGGTGCATGAATAGGTTTATACTCCAATATGCCCCTCACGTGAATGTTTTTTTTGTTTGAAGCGTGGTTGCTACAAAAGCTCCCTTATCTTGCGCAATAAATTAATATGGCGGATGTTGAGATTCGAACCTAAAACCCCTCGCTCAAAGAGATTCTAATAGTCTGATACCATGTTAGATTTAGACGATAGAACGACTCATGCAAACTCGTGAAATGACTTGTGTTGACTGTCTCTGTAATTTTTCGACTAGCATGGCTATTGGCCACCCATTATTTATTACTGCTAATTATTTAAGGATATTCTGACATTAGATGGTCGCTCAACAATCTCTCCTACTCGCTAGATTTCTCAAGCTCAAAACTTGTATGCATCCCAAAGTTCAAAACTGTTTTAATTATAGAATAATTACTCGCTCCATCTGATATTCATAGTCATTCCTAAGAAATATGTAAAAATAAGCATTAAATGTATTTATATTGTTGAAATGAGTTTTCAACCCATAAAACAATGGTAAATCCTTGAAAGGGTAAAATTTGGCAATAATATGAGACTAAAGAAAGAATTTTTTTTGACAATGAATATGAAAGTGAGGAAATAGTTAGTAATTAGTAATTCGTAATCAACTATGAAATCATTGTGCAAACTAGAGTTGCCAAGCTTCAAAAGCTCAGAAAAAGGCCACCCATCAATAATTGTTGATGAAAAATCACCAACTTTTTTTCATCAGCATACATTGCTTTTGCAGAGGAGTTGCATGATCATTATGTTATTGGCGTTGCATACATAGCACCTGCATGGCACATCTTTTTTGGGCACCTTAGGCAGCACTTTTGGATCCTCAGAACGTACAGTACTCAACTTTAAACTTTAGAAGATGAATACTGCAAAATAAAGCACGGCATTTGCACCCACTACATGACAAGTTAAAGCGTAAATACACAATTTCACATTACACAAAGACCTTAGTTGAATGTTCGTCTTATTTCAATGGGTTGGATTACTGCATGATATTACTCATTTTTCCTCTCGTCTCTTCAGCAGATTTAGGAACTTCTTATATGGAAATTCAACGTTCGAGTTTCCTAAAGTTTGACAGGTATCACTTACAAGTTTTACGTGTGTTCTTATGGGGAGGGGGGAGTATGAGAACTCCGATAATATAAGCTTAATTTTCAGCTAACAATGCCCAAAACATTGTAAATCCACAAAAACAAAATCGATACTGAGAGTCGTTGACTTATTGTTGTTGTTGTTTATGCTGGAGACACTCATAATCAAAATGTGCATTCTCTCTTAATCCCAGCACATGTTTGTACACTTTAAGTTTAGAGCAATCCTTGTTTTCATTACTATTTTACGCCCATAACTCATAATGATGCCGGGACATTTGGTTATCGTAGAAGCAACGCCAGGAATACAATGTACCGTGTATTTTCCTTATTATTTTTGTGTGTGTTTATTTTGATTTTTCATGAAGATTGCAATCAAATGCATGAAGGATAACCCCTCCAAAAATGATGATATAGTACTGTTCCTGCTCCACACCCAAGTGGCTTTAGTTGAATTCAGATCCAAATGTTTTGACTTGCATGTTATTGTGTAGTCAAGTGTCCCATTAGTCCGACGTTGTTTCTAATTAACATCGCAACCTGATGAATTAATGCATTTTGATGGATTTCTTTTAATCTAGATTGTATTTGATCCTGTCCCAAAGTGTTTTTTTAAATTCTCAAATATGCTCTTACTTCGTATTGATCTTTAGTTGTTCTATTGCCAATTACGTATGTGATGCATTGGCATGTTGTTGCGAAGTCTTCGGATTGGTGGAAAATATTCTTTCCTGCCGCGACATATTATAACATGTCCGCTCTTTTTTGTGCATTAGCCTATCTTACAATTTTTTAATTTTTTTTTTTTTTTTTGAAAAGAAAGATCCCAAGGCTGCTATACCCTTTTTTATGATGTCACATTGTGATCCAAGATATATGAAATTATGAATACACAAGGAAGAACTAACATGCTAGAATATTAATGGACTGATTATAGCAAATTATTATGATGCAATTAGGGGCTAAATTATATGCATATATTTCAGCAATATGAACATTCATATCATGCTGGCAGAAATCCATAAAAAGGGCAATTAATTAATAAAAAAGGAAAATAGGACATACAAAAAAATTAAAAATTTGGATGAAAGGAAGGAGAAATGGAAAGAGTTGGGCTCAGCACTAGTTACGCCCAGTGGGCCGAACTACACAAAGGAGGAGGCACCATAACCAATAGGTGAGAAAACGGCAGGTCCATAATGATCCCACTTTCCGATTGGGCTTAAAGGAACTAATGAGTTACTTAGAGCCCAATTGAGGCCCAAAATACATAAGACTGTTTGATAAAACGCTTTTAGGGTTTTCACAAGTTACACGGACTTGGTGAGCAAGCGAAAAAATAAAATAAAATCATTTTTTAACCCATGTTGGCCTCATGCATTTTCCAACACAGGTGGCGAGTATTTTTCACTTATTATGAACTTATTTGTTCATCATGCCTCATTTTCTTCGACTTATTTTTTACAGACTAAATATAGTAAATAAGTTCAGAATAAATTCAACGAATAAATTCGGAATAGGTTTAAAATAAGTTAAGGTTTAACGAACCCAAGATACACATACGCCCCAAAATATCCAACTCTCACGCTGTCAATCAAGTTCCCGCATTAGATAAAGAGAATCTGTTTCCACACGCTATTTTTTTTTATCATTAAAATCTTGGGGGAGGGGGACAATGGTTCTAATTCGTAGTCAAACTTATCTATATATATATTGGAAAGTATCTGGCCATTTTAGTACGTGAACACTAATTTTTCTCCCTCGCCGGCTATTGATTTAGAGTTGGTGATATCTGTATCAGCAAGACACTTCTTAACTAAGTGTCTTACTTAACTAAAATTAATGTATTATAGAATTTAAAGTCACCAAATTTTTAATAATTATAATTAATTATCAATTCTGCAGGTAATAGGTGTAAAAAATTACACTCTAATCACATCAATCATATCCTCGACAATATATCATATATGTTATTTTATAATTATTAAAAATTATTTTACAAAACTTATAGATAATAATACTCTTTCCTTTACTTGTTCAATCAAACTACCTGTCCAATTTAATACATAGCAATATAATTAATTTTTAAGTCATGACAAAATACCTTATAACAATACGTCTGTCATTTTACCACATTTAAATATACACCAAGCCAGCCAACATATATTGATTTTGATTTGTGAGGTCATGACTTATCCACGGCCATGCAAATACTATCAAGGATATGCCAATTAATACCCCCTGCCTGCTCTTTTTGGCATCGTTGGCAGGCACCCCATGTAGACAATCAATATCACCTTTCAATTCACTAATTTTTCTCTTTTTGTCCTGCATTATTAAATTTGGCATTTTCATAGGTATTATTCTATATATGAAAATATTAATTTCTTCAGAATTTTCTACTTGTCCATTGAAATTCAAAATCATTTAATTTTTGGAGTTACGACGAAAAGGACAAATAATTTTTCTTTTTTAGGCACTCGCATGAAAACAAGTATAATCAAGACCATTTATGCGCAGCCAGGACTGAATAGTCATGGAGTAGTTGAAGTACAAATATACTATTAAAATGAATTGGATAATTATATTACTTTTATCTAAATCAAAATAACATATATAGGCGGTTTAACTGATTGCATATTTATTTTACTTTAATCAAAGCTTCAAGTGTAAATCTTTTGAAATAATTAAAGCAAAAAACATACAATTTGTTAATGAAGGATCATTGACCATAAAACAAATTAAATATCATTAAATATTTTAGAATAAGGACGCGATCTTTGGTTATGCTTATTTATACATACAAGTGATTAGCCACTTGAAATTGATCATTGAAGAGATTCTCAAGAGTTTCTTGCTAAATGCGATTATAATGACTATCTTCTCTTGCATGTCATGATCTTAATTAAATCCTCAATTACCAGTAATCCTCAATTTCAAGAGTAAATCTTTTGCTGAGTACGTTGTTCAGTTAAGCTATAAGAATCCTTATTGTCAAGTGGCAAATTAGCAATATTAAAAATCTTGACTACTTCTACTTTTGAGTTTTGATAAATCACCTTGCTGGAACGACAAAAATCAATCCAAGAATTCATGAACACTAATAATAACCTCCGGTGTGAGTCCTATTTTTGTGGAGTGTGGGGAGATTTAGTTGTAATAGGCAGCTTCACCGGTGTATACATTTCTACAAAGAACCAAACATCGAATTGTACATTAGAGCACGTCCAACGGGGGCATTTTTGTGGCTCGCCCCCCTTGGCACGTGAATCAGCGGCTCGCAAGCCGGCTGCTCACTCCCTTTTTCCCTTGCCTTTTTAAAATTTTAATTGGTTTTTTCTTTTTTTGATATTAAAAAGAAGGTTGTGTATTGTAAAGTGGATTCATGAGTATTATTTTATTTGGTAAGTCAAAGTAGCGAGCCTTGCATTGGATAAAAAGAGAATTGTGGGCCAAAAAGTTGGCTCATGTGTCTTTAATTATTAGTTTAAACTTTTGGTTAAGTTGGTTCTTGAATAAACTAAAGATAATATGGTGGTTCTAAATTGCCTAGTAATCAATTTCGTGTTTGAATGGGGCATCATGTGCTTGTCCTGTGTTTGCACTTTGCATTTGGTTGTATGTATAACATGGCAGGTGCAACACAGCAAAGGATGGGATTGTTTGCACAGAGGTCCCCTAAGATTTTGGCAGTTAATTTAGTTGCCATCTTGGAGTTGAAGTTTAATTTGGACCACCTTTAACTTTGCTCACACATTTGTAGTTGGTCCTAAACTATTGAAGTGAAGGTAAGTCAGTCAAAAGGGACATAGATTACCAAAATTACCCTTTCTGTTGAGGTTAAAAGGGTTATTTTGTGAAATGAGTAGGAAGAGGAAGTCGCAGCAAAAGAGAGCAAGGGTTGGTGTTCTTCTTCAATTCTCATCGTGATTTGCATCTGAAATTAGCAAGTGAAGGTATGGTTTAATTTATTTTTTGTTTTCGATTTTAGGAAGGCAGCCATGGAAGGTCATGAAAGCTAAGTCAGTTCTCTTTGATTGTGGTTGTTCTTCAACCTTTGACTGTGCAAGTTTTTTTTTTGGGGGGGGGGAGAAGGCAGCCATGGACGGTCAAAGTCGAAGCTTTGGTTCCCCAGCATCATATTCAAGAATTTGTTGTCTAAAATGCAAAGTTACAACTGAGTTGGAGTATAGCATCTCCAGATCGGAGAAGAATTTCTTGAGGCCTTACTATGCATGTTTGAAATGTGAGGGGTTTGTTTGTTGGGCAGAGCAAGAAGGCAAAGGAGATAGCATGGGAAGCTATGAACGTGGAAGCACGAATAGAGGAAGGCAAAGGGTAGTGGGAGGACCCCAAGGCTCAGTTACCATTGATTTGAATGATATAATTCAGTTGAAGGAAGAAGTTTCATATGTAAAGGGGGAAATAGTTGAAATGAGAAGTGAAATAAGAAGTCTGTTGGGCAAGATATATGAGGCAATTAAGATGTTGGCTTTATTGTGTGTTGTAATTTTTGTTGTTTGTGTTGTAATGTTAGACGTTTTGAGATGAAGTAATATTTGTTGGCTTGTGCTTGTGTTTTGCTGAACTATGTTGTAATTTCATTAAATCAATGCTATGGAATGAAGTTAAATTAGCATAATGACAATGTTGTTTGAACTTATGTTTGCAAAAATGAGAATGCTTTTGGAAATGAGAATGCTTCATTGCAACAGTTGCCTTTGCATAGTCATGTACAAAGGCCAAACCAATACTGGGAGTGGGAGTGTTCACAATTACAGCTACAAGCTATGCAAAAACTGACTTTGACCTACATCTTTTAACTGTGCAGACAGTGGGTATAAACAACATTCATATGTTGTGCAAAAAATAACTGACACTTGCAGTTAGATGAAGTGCATAGTCTTACACATTCAAGCTGTCCCCCTCCCCAAAAAAAAAAAAAAAAAAAAAAAAAAAGCAAGGCAGGGGCAAAGTATTAAGCCCTCATCTTCTTCATCCTCTTTTTAACTTCAGTAATGGCAACCCTGAGCTCATCAAGGGTCATGGCAGACACCTCTTTTTCCTTCCTTTTTTTTGTGCTATGAGGGTTGACTGATCTGCTTGCCTATAGTTGGCCTCAAAATAGGTTGACTAGAACTAGGTGGCTTTAGTGATGCATGTATCCTCAAAATAATCTTTACTTGGTATATTGAACCATCAAGAAGAATAGATGCATGTATCATCCAACTGTAGTTTTTAGCTTCACATTTGACAGTATATCTGTAGGGCTCATTCTTTATTATCTTGAAATGGGTGCCCTCTTGCACCATATAATCCCTAATCACATCTAAGAAAGATGACTTATCTATGAATATATCCCATTGCAAGATCTTAATTGTCCCATCAGGTTCTAGTTCCCAAAACCTACCCTCATATACAAACCATGCTCATCACATGAATCTGAGTCAAATATTTCATCCTCATCTACACAGAAGCTAAGTCACTGCTGTCTAATTCTGATTGTTCTTCATCCTCCATCTCAAACTCCTCCTTATCATCCTCATCACGATCCCCCTCATCATAGTCCCTCTCTGGTTCTATTATGACATCTGTACCATGAGACCCATCTTAGGGTTGGGAGGAGTCAAGTCACAAACACTCCCAATTGGTTCAGTACATACAGGAATATCAAGAACAACTGATAGCATAGGCTCCCTAGGCTGTAAGGGTGATGGCTGGTTCACTTGGTTTCCACTTGCTATAAATAAGCTCTCATCTATTGACTCTATCATGTAATCCCAAAAATCATCACCAGTTTCATGCATTACATCACTATCTGCACCCAAACCACCTCCCTCTAACTGTTCCCCTTGTTCAGTTGATATATGCTCAGTATCCCTTTCCTGAATCATCTGCCCTATTTGCCCATCAATTTGAAGAATAAGTTTATCTATCAGAGTGGGGGATTTTCTTTCCAGAATAATGAACTCAATCCTCTTCCTATTCTTCCACATGTCACAAGTCATCATCATTATTAATAGGCCATTTTAGCCTAGCTTTTTATGGAAAGTGAGATGATAACCCAAAAACCTTGGGCTTTCTATCAATAGGTGGCTGACTTAGAAACTTATTAGCATCTCTAACCAAATCAATCAGTTGACACCTCTCCCTATCCCTCTCAAATAAGATTGACCAACCTCTGTATCTCAACACAACAGCATAATATGTATCTCCCATATCTATAAATTAATCAATTTTAAACATCTCATTAACACCACACAGTTTCAACACAAATAATAATTTTTCACATGCAAGAATAGAAAATACTACAACATGCAAGAACATGCCCTTTCCCTCTGTTTTCAACCAACCCTTAACAACCTAACCAATCCACAATTCATCTACATCTACGAACACTATCTAACTTCCCAAGCAACATATTTCCCCAAGCCATCACTGTTTTAAGCCCATTTGCCATCCCAAACCATTATATTTTCATATTTTTTCCAGACAGCTAAACCCTAAAATTCAAATGATATCAAAATGACCACAAAAATTCCTTACATTCTCCACTAAATACATGATTATATAACAATGTCAACTTAAAAAAAGTAACAATGCCAACTTCAAAAAGTAGAAGAAATAGAAGATAGCAACATTTACCTGTTGGATCGCATACTCCACACTTGTTTCACTCCAACTTGTTCGATTCTCCCAGAATCAGGCGTATCTTCCTCCCTTAAGCTCAAATCAACAACAATTACCAAAAATATTACAAATTTCTTGCCCACTCTTCAAAACCCCCAACTTCTTCAACTAGAATTTTTCGAACAAGAGAGATGAAGAACAGAGAGGAAGAGCTAGCTACTTTCATGAGAGAGAAGAGAGTGAGAGCCCCAAGTGATTGACGTGTCCAACAAGTATTAAGCTGCCAAAAATACTCAGCATGCACAGCATTAAATTGAGGGTATTTCGGTCAGTTAGTTCAATTTCCAAATTTTCATCAGAATTTTAAGTCAACAAATGTGTTAGCAAAGTTAAAGGTGGTCCAAATTAAACTTCAACTCCGCGAGGGCAACTAATTTGATTACCAAAATCTCAGGGGACCTCTGTGGAAAAAATCCACCAAGGATGTGATCAAATGCTTAAACAGAAGGGTATGCAAAGGCGACTATAACAAGCTGCATGGCTGAAAATTAATATCATGGTCGATTCCGAGGAAGCCGTTTAATTAAGTCCTGCAAAACCTATTATTTATCATGTAATCTATCTGATGAGAACTTAGCTAACTTATCCAATTTCTACAACGTACGTCTTGGTAATGTATGTAGGCTGTATTTCGGCTTAATTACTAGATGTTTAGGGTGTCTAATCTCTTCTTCAATAATTAATGGAAGATTCCCCACTAATATAGGGCAATTCAAGTAGTATGACACTTGCTCCTCTTAAACAAGATCTCGAGTTTGAGTCTTATAAATAGAGAAAATCTGTGATGAGACTTGAGAGAACTCTACTTCTTTATGAGCCAGCAATAGTCCATCCCAGAAAAAGGAAGCTTCCCTACGTTCTTGATTCTTCTCTCTTTAGTGCATCATAATTTGACACAACAACCATATCTTACATGGGATATGATGGAATTTTCAAAAAGGTTCTTTTTTAGTTTGCAAATTGTTCTTAGATGCTTATACTTTCTTGATGAAATATATTCTATGTCAACAAAGAACAAGAGGATGGAATTTGGAAGCTAAGTATGTGAGTATATGACTCTTCCTTTGAGGGAGGAAAAAAGGAAAGAGAGAAACAAACGGTTCTTTTATTCAATATTATCACAAGAGAACACCTCCATGCAGGAGTTACACATGTATGCCAATACTAGCCTTGTCCTTATGAGCACATCTCTCAGGACAAGTATAAGATCGATATGAAGGCTAATTACTCAAGATTTATGATAATTAAACATTAAAACAAATTAACCCATTGACAAATTAATTGTCACTTAATTATTTTTTCTTCAAAAGTTCCATGACGCTAAAATCATAGGATGAACAAGCCACTTCGAACCCCTCAAATCTGGCTTTTCTGGCTAAAGCTTCAAATTCTTGCTGTGTTCTGCCCTTTCCACCCACAAAATTAGCTAACATGATCGCATCGAGGAGGAAGACAGTCTTTGCAGCATGGCTAGTTTCCGGAGCCGTAGGAAGGACGTAATCACATACAATCACCTTACCATTGTCTGGTAAGGCATTGTAGCAGTTCTTCAGCAACTTAAGGCAATGCTCATCACTCCAATCACACAACGTCCACTACAAAATTCACAATATAACGCTTAATTCATTATTAGCATGAGAAACCCAAATCGCTACTTATTCGATAGACTAAAATGTCAATAAACTTGAAGCTTAGCTTGCCTTTATGAGCATTGCATCCGCTTTTGTCACGCTCTCAAACATATCTCCTCCAACATGCTCCACTCCTAGTAAAAAATATATAGCGTGAGATACTAGTAAGTTTCAAAATACTATTTTCTTTAATTGTAGTTAAACACAACAATATATAATGTAATACCATCATAGGAAGGTGCATCTTTGATGACGTGAGGCAAATCAAAGTTGATACCCTTAATGGTGGGGTATTTCGACACAACCATGTTAATGCTTGCTCCGGTGCCACCGGCTATGTCAACCAAGGTGGAAATACCCTCAAATCCGTTGTAGCGTTCGAGCATATCCCTCATAATAATTGTTGAATAGTTGGACATCCCACTATTGAAGACTTGGTTGAATCTAGTATCCGTCTTTGGGTACTCATATATAGTCATACCATGAGCCTTTTTGAATGGAATGCCACCATCAAGAACTGCATCTTTTAAGTGGTACCTGTAGCAAATGAACAAAAATGAGACTAAATGTAATCTTCAATACAGTTCAAGATGCCGCAATGTCAAGATGCCGCAATAATCACCCTTAAAAGAGTATGCCTCACTAAAATTCTTATATGAGATGGTCTTACATAAGAATCTGTGTAGTGTTATTATGCTAAATATTATGGAAACTGGAGATCGATTTACGTGCATGGTGTTGTATACATATATGCATGTAATGCAAAATTACCAGCTCTCTACAACCAACTTCTCCTGGCTTAGGTTAACTATGGCACCCAAGGTTGCCCCATCTTCATTCTTAGTAAAGAACTGACAAACCGGGGCAAGCCCATACAGCCTCTCGACCCGCCCGTCAGGGTGGGTCTGGGTTGAACACGACAAGATCTCATAGCTGGCCAGAAGCCGGAGCATCCGGTCCAACATGGTACCGGCATCTGGGTTCTTAGTGGGCAGCTGGGCCACGATCTGGGCCGGGGAGAGTTGAGCCCCCGGCCCAGCTCGCTTGATGAGCTCGAGTACATCGAGCTCAATCAAGGCCTTGAGCACCATAGCCGGGACCGAACCACTAGCTACAGTCATGGCTAGGGAGCAGAGCTCGCCCTGGTCCGGACCACCCATCACATTTTTCTCAACATGGTAGGAACCCATTTCGGATTTGGGATTAAGTGGAAACAAGGCAATCGAGCTAGAGAGAGAAACAAGTTAAGTGAAGAGTGAGAGATGGATGAGAAGATTGCAAAGAGTAGACGTTTAGTGGGGGTATATATAGCACGTTTGGTGATGTCCATTGTCTATGATTTTGTGGATTATTTCTATTTTTAATATTTTTTGGGTAGAAAACAAGGTTTTATTGGGAAATATCTAATTCAAGACTTAGTTTTATTGGAGAAGAATTGTCTACAAATGAATACTTAGTGTTGGTTGGACATTTGAAATTCACTGCAGGGTCTGTTCATAAGCATGTAAACCACGAACTTGGGCATCCGTATTGTCAACATTGGCAACCGCTGCTGTGTCTTGCATGCATGAAGGAACATTCTTATGATATCCATTTTTCTCACAACATATCTGATTTCTGAATTAAAAATATAAAGAGTGACTGTAAATATCTCATGTTAAAATATAGAACGGTCTCTTATACGTCTTGATCTAAGTTAGTATGTAAGTTGATCTAAAATTAATATATAGATTATTAACAATTACGTACTATTAAACATCAAGCAAAATAATAAATGCTTCGCTATAAGACACTTCATGAGTGTCTTGTATTGACTTCAAAATTATATTATCATGTTTTTAAATTGAAAAACATGCACGGTTTGATTGAATAGTGAAAGTATATTACAACTTATAAATGGCAACAATTCATCTTTTTATTCATAACTTACCACATTATATATCCTTGCACAGGACACTTTTTTTTTTCAATTTAATACATGGTGCCATAGTTCGTAGGTGTCACAAGACACTTTTCTCGTCTCTTATAGCAGGGTTTTTATCATTTTTACACATCTATATTTAGTACTAAAATGTTCACAAATCTACATTTCTTCTTTCTTGTGAGATGACACTCCTGCCTTCCTGGATTTATCAAACTCAATTTTGACGGATCTCTTAATAATTTCTCAGTAGTAGGAGGCTTCATTGCCCGAAATTGGACCGGCAAATTGCTCAAGCAGAAGCAGCTTACTGCAGCAACATTTCAATATTAATGGCAGAGGTTAGAGCATTGCATGGTGGTTTAATGAATATAAAATGGCCTATTATACTATTATTTAGCTCAAAAATAATTACGTGCACTTAAGATTATAACAATTAAAGTATTAGCAAATTGTCTCTGCCTAATTCTTTATCATTGAGTAAAAAATACTGCACACTTATTAAATTTAGGATTAGGATATCTAGCAGTCGAAGTAAAACAATCTCTTTGTAAGTTGTAATTAATGGGCAAGACTATATATGTTTGTGTTCCATTTTCTCCATCTCTGAACATCTATTTATACTTAATTAAGGTGTAATAATTTGACTTGGTACTCAATTAAGGTGTAATGATTTGACTTGGTAACTTTAATTTGCTGATTGGAGATCGATACAGTATAATTAATGTTCATCTAAATTGAGCTATAATTTTTCAAGATATTTTTTACTGTATTTTTTTTATGACACAAAATGTATATGCGAACAATGTATGTTTTATGTTAAGAAAAATTATACAGTTGCAATTATACTAACTCGAACACACTACGTACCTATACCGTACACAAGTAACATCCAAGTGCCTGACACCACTTGAGCACCAGCAGCTTCCTACTCTTTATGCAAACTGAATAACATATAGGTAAAAAAATATGTCTCTCGTTTTAAAAAGAGCCACAAAACTGCAATTGCACTGATTTGAACACGCAATTCATCCCCTACACAAGCAACATCCAAACACCTTGGAAATGCTAATACAGAAAATTCAAGGTTGGCTCAAGTGCTTGACTAGCAATTAGTTTGGCTTGCATACTAAATGACTATTATGACTGTGTGCTGAAATGGCTAGCACTAATTGTCTTACTTATTTACTTTGCCTTTTGTTTTGTATTTGCATGCATCTATTGACCACATAGAAGAACACAATTATTTTATTTTTATTTTTTGTTTATGTACTAAGAATCTTGACTTAGATGGTTATGTCGGCTATTTCTCAATTATTAGGCATTTTACAGTAGAATTCTAAGGAAAGTATGTTTTTAGGGTTTTTTTTTTTTTTTAAAAAAAAAAAAGCGATAGGATACAATAAGTTGTTTGACCCTTAATTTGATAGGTAGGTTTTTGCTAGGTTATCATCATTGAGTACGAAAATTAAAGAGTTTCTTGTGCATCGATGAAAAATCGTAAAGAAAGTGACCAAAGTTTATCATTCAATCTACAATTCTGTTCACCTCCAGAAATATATGATAATTCTATGCTCGACCAAAATGCTTAGGGCTTTTCAGTGTCTTTGATGAGGTGGTAAACTAACTGGCACAGTGCCTAGATTTCATCTTTATCGATACGTACATCAGGTCTCTTGATTTATATTATCCTCAACCAATAAATAGTTGTGTGTCTTTTAATAAAATGTGCATTTAATGCGCAGCCTTGATTTGAATACAGAGTACATGAAATGAGTCAGACTTATCAGTGAACACTCTATTCTTTTGTTTGAATGGTCCTCATTTTATTTTGTGGTCCCCTGGGACGTTTTGCCTCTTGCTTACTTAGTACTAGAGGGGAATGACATATTTCTTGTAATAATGTATATTTTAAGTGTCGAATTAACATATTAAATGATTTACTATCATCAAATTTTCAACAGTTAAACTTAGCTATCAATTGTAAAGTTTTAAAATTCATCGGCGATGCCGACTGATGTTAAATGACACTCTAATTGGATCAACCCTATCCGCGAAGGCTTATCATATGTGTAGTTTTCTAATTGTGAAAAGATATGGATAAAAAGATTATTTTATATAATTCATAAGTTGTGACACTGTTCTACTAAATCATACCATTTTTTTAAAATTTCAGTACATGATAATATAATTTTTAAGGCCAAATAAAATACTTAAGAAGTGTCTTGTCATAAAACATTTATAATTTTGCATACTAAAATTCATATAGGACTTGGGATGAGCAAACCCCAACCCCCGCCTCGCTACTTGACATGATGCAATCGTCCACAAAGCTCCTCATAGTTTCACACTTTCTTCAGGGGTAAACACAAATCTTATGGTCCAAATACGACGGCCATCCCAAAAAGTAATTTTTTTCACACATTGATCAATGATCACTTAACTTTTCACTTATGTCGTTGTTTCCCTATGTAACTTGCAGAAGAGATCCACAAATAAGGAGAAATTTTTTGGCGAAAGATATATTGATCAAGCATAATTCTCTTGCATGGGATATCGTTTTGACATAGAAGAATGTATTATGAGTGTCAATCTTCATGAAAATACTATCTTATAATATATAACGGATTGATCGCTTAAAAATTTAACAAACTAACAACACAAACACAAAATAATAAAAAACCATCACAACTAAAGGAAATAACTGTTCTCATAATTGGAGAGACAAATACGAAATAGAATTAAAAATACTATTCAATGGAGGCAAGAAAACTAAAAATGGCAAAGCAAATCAAAATTTGATACTATTTTGTTGGGTAATATGATATGCAAAGGTCGTCCAAAGAGAAGAAAAGAGTTCCTAGCCTTGAATGCCACTATGTTTTCAAATTTTTTCCAATCTACCACTATGTTTACTTTTTGTTCCAATATGCCACTATGTTTTAATCTTTTGCTCAAATTGCCACTGAGTGAGCTATTAACTTATTATAGTGGGTAAATTTTAAAGTTTAATTCATTTTTTGGGTAAAAATGTTCCAAAATGAAAAAGTCTTTTCAAAAATTAGAAAAAATGTGGACTTAGGGAAAGAAAACTTATTAACATCAGAAAAATATTTAGTGATTCATATTATAATAATAATAATAATAATAATAATAATAATAATAATAATAATAATAATCACCTCAAAGAAATAATAATAGATCTTCAATTTTCCTCCACTCCCGAGTCCATCACCGCAGCCTCTGTGCACCAATTACCACCACCATGATGCAACATCATCCAGGCATCATCATCGCCACCCCGCTAACCAAGTAACCAATATCCTCCCCTTTCTCTCTTTTCTGCCATCCAAATCTTCAATTTTGATTAGGAGGGATCCATGGCAGCTTGCCTCTATTTTTCTATAGAAGGGGAATTGAGGTTGGAGACTAATTGCTTGATTAGATCATCAGAGTCAACACTGTCTAGCCAGAGCTGTCGGATATTAGATGACGCCAATGGAAACTCGTCGGAATGGTCACTGTTGGAGTCAGTGAAGGCGGATGATGAGTTGTTGAGGCTCAAGTTGATGAAATTCCGGCCCATGTAGGTGAATCCCGCAGGCGGATGATTCTCTGTCTCTATCGCCAAAGTGGCAGAGAGGGGCTTTGTGGTTGTTGCTATGGTGGTGGAACATGGCAGTAGGAGGAGGTGTTAGAGGAGAGAGAAACTCAAATGAAGTAGTGAGGGATAGTTCGGTCAGCGTCCGATGGTGGTCGTAATGGATGGCATTTCCGATATTTCGGACCTAAGGTTGTTGGAGACTAGCCTATTCTTTGGCGGTGGTGCTACTGAAGATGCTGTGATTGAGTGGATAGGGTTTTGAATGGGGTGGAGTGGTGGTGGTGAAATTGTTTTCTTTTAATCAAAAAACTATTTTTCTAGAAGAGATATTATTATTATTATTATCATCATCATCATCATCATTGTCATCATCATCATCATCATCATTACGGAGAAAAAAAAACAAATGCTTTGCTAATGTTTATAAGTAATTCTTTCCGACTTTCAGCATTTTTTCCAATTTTTTTTAAAAGTTGTACAAGGCTTTTTCTATTTAAAACATAGTTTATAAAGAAAGTTAAAAGTAAAAATTAGATTTACCTGCTACAGCAAATTAATAGGTCACCTATGGCATTTTGCACTAAAAACTAAAACATATTGGTAGTCTGGTATCATGGAATAGGAAAAAAATCATGATGATACAATGAAAAAATATAGAAAATATGATGGTATTCCGGTCCATGAACCGGAGAAGAAAATTACACCTGAATCTAGTCCTTTTGAACGAGTAAATCTAATCACACAACTCATATACATCAGTGCAATTATGTCTTATTACCATGAAGATTAATTTCAATGGTCCAAAAGTCAATAAAATAAGGCTATAGCTCGTTCAAAAGTAACTACAAAACTATGAACATAGATAAGCTGCGTCTGGTAAATTTTCTGTTAATTTGATCAATTTAATCTAATTATGATATCTAGTAAATAATCTTTGGAAAAATGTCACTTTTAAGGGAAGTTGAATTAATTATCATTAATTAATTTTTCTAAATTTCTCTTTTACCCCCTAACTTTTTAGTCTTAGTTTCGATTAACCCAATTAATTAATTTCATGAAACAACCCAACCACGGTGCAGCTACAGTCTTTCCAAATATAGTCATAGTAAATCATCTAAAATTAAGATTTGACAAGATATTGCCTAACCAGTAATAAATCAAGTTAAGAATGGATGTGGATACATGTATTCAAACATCTCAACATCACATGGATCGATTTTTGTCATTTTTTTAGTGTTTAAGGCCATGTTCTTTTCAATTTATTTTTTCAAGTAAGTTCAGTTCAATTCAATTTAGACAAAAAAAAAATTAAGTTGAATTCAGTTTAGCTCGCGAACAAAATAAGTTTAATTCAACAAGAAATAAGTTCAGCTCAACAAAAGTATGTCAGTTTGAGAAGAAGTAATGCTCTTAGTTTCTCATGAATGCCGTGTTCTTTTTTTTAAAAAAAAAAATCTTGGATCCTCCATTTCACTGGAATCAAACTACGGTTGGTCCAATAATAGGTATAACTCTTACATCACATATTTTTTTTCATTTACAAGACTCGAACCTAAAATTTTACTTAGAGCATTCCTAGCCGTGAAACTCTGGCATGCCATGTCAGCAAAAGTTTCATAATTCTAGAACTTGCATTCCTTTATTTTTTCCAACTAATGGAACTCATTCCAGGACAAATGAATTAAATATTTTTTATGGAGTAGCCTTATAACACACGACTTATTTTTAACTATTAAATAATATTTTTTATTTAAAAAAAGAAAAACAAGTTAAAAAATCAGAAAAGGACAAAAAAATTTAGAATGGGAGGGGAACGCTCTGGCATTCCCCCCGCATTTCCCACGCGAATAACTATGGCTGGAATTGTGGAATTCCAGATTGAATGACACGTAAGTCCCACCCTCTTGCCTCACGTGTCATACGCTGTTACTGCTCTTAAGGAAAATAAGTGGTAAACTATTCGAACCAATCTATACAACTTTATTGTCATATTCTATTTCTACTTTAATTATGGACCATTTCATCTGGACACTTTAAAGTGAAATCAAGGCAACGTGAGTATGTGGCAATCAGTTTCCTACCTCATTAAAGATTTTGAAAAGTCAAGGCACCAAACAAATTAATGGGCACTAATTGGGCAGCCTCAACCTGAAAATTATACTTGAAAGTAGTCAAATTCATGATCAGCGAGTGATTAGTTATTTGGTTTAAGGTTTTTAGAATATAATAATTCAAATTTTGGGGGTCTGAAAGGTAATAATTCAAACTTAAGAAATTTTTGCCAGCGAGCTGAACTTTTAATGTATTTATTTCTAGTATTCCACCACCGAGTCGAACTCGTCGGAAATATGACATGGCGGTGGTGGAATCGGACGTGTAATATTGGAGCAATAAAAAAAAGCCTTAACACATCAGCTACCTAGACATACATATATATATATATATATGTGTGTGTGTGTGTGTGTGTGTATATATATATATATATGTATGTATGTATAAATATACACACACATATATATATATATATGTATATTTTTACACAATTAAAAAAAATCGAAAGTATTGGGGGAGTCGTGCAACAGCAGCAAATGGGGCTTTCTCTCTCCACTCTATCTTCTTAGCCTCTCTCTCTCTCCTCTCTCTCTCTCCTCATCCCAACTCCTCCATACAGCGACACCGCCCTCGACTGCCGCCGTGACCGGCCACTGGACGCCCGACATCCACTGTCGCAGGCCGGCACCACTCTCTCCCTCTGGACGCTTCTCCCTGTCCATGTCTCTCTATCTCAGCCCTCCATCTCTCTCGCTTTCTCTCTCTTGCGAGCGACACCCCATATGTCGGAGACCGCCTCTAGTGGGCGGCGTGTGCAAAAATCTAGGCGGCAACATAATTGCTCGCCGGCCAGGGGGTCGCCAGATCTGGAATTTTCGGGGTGGGGGCTTAGGTGGTGCGAATTTTGTTTTTTTTTGGGGGGGCTTTTATTCCTTGGGAAGATTAAAAAAGTTGAAAATTATTAATTATAATTACATTATAAATGAATTTCATACTTTGAAATGGTGATTTTTATTTTTCTTAATTTTCATAAAGAAAGAGAGGAAAAAAAGGAGGCATTAAAAAGCATTGCAGATCTCTTTAAAAAAATTCTTAAAAATGTCTTTTTCTTTATTTTTTAAAATATCTCAATAATATTTGTGAACTGAGTCACCGCCACATCATCCCTCCGGTGAGTCGAAATCGTTGGTGGTATACTGAAAATAAATACATTAAAAGTTCAGCTCACTGATAAAGATTTTTTAAATTCGAATTATCACCTTTCAAATCCCCAAAATTTGGATTATTAGATTCCAAAAAGCCTTTGATTTATTCTTTTGTTTCTGTGGGTCCACAGTTCACTCAATTTGTGCTTTCCTTGGAAGTTGGGATATTTGTCTCTTGCTCACTTAATACTTCAGTCATATAAGACTCGACATGATGTAACTCACAATTTGGCATGGCTAAGAAGAAAATT
This sequence comes from Carnegiea gigantea, assembly GCA_029747015.1. Lineage (NCBI taxonomy): Eukaryota > Viridiplantae > Streptophyta > Magnoliopsida > Caryophyllales > Cactaceae > Carnegiea > Carnegiea gigantea. Next base: position 125,547 of record JAKOGI010001156.1, read on the forward strand.
TGATGCCATTTTTGTTTGGTTAACATGATATGCGAAAATTACACCAAAATGTAATCAGAGATCCAATCGCGTAATTAATGTACATGGGTGGAATTATATGTTATTATCACGATGGTTAATTTTAATTGTCCGGAAATATATTGAATAAGGCTACAAATTATTTAATTGTAACTGCAGAATTATGACTATACATGGTAAATCATTTTACCTCAAGATTTGATGCCCAATTATCCAATCAGTAATAAATGAAGCTAAGAATGGATGTGGTACACGTATTCAAACATCTTAACATCAAATGCATCGGTGTTTGTCACCTTTCTAGTGTTCAAGGGATGTTTTTTTCAACTTATTTTTTCAAAATAAATTATGTTTAATTCAGTTTAGAAAAGTTCAAAAAATGTAAGTTCAATTCAGTTCTATTCATCAACGAAATAAGTCCAATTTAGCAAAAAATATGTTCAATTCAACAAAAATAAATTCAATTTAGTTAAAACAATTCAGTAAAGTATATTTCAGTTGAAAACAATAGGACATCAATCTAAGTTAAAACTAGGATTGATCAACGAGTTTGGTCATGTCCGATAGAGGTAAGCGATTTCAGGCACCCGTCTAAAAAAAAAAGGGAATCGGAGTCGACCAAACCGATTCCTAACTTTTGAGAATCGAAACCGAAATCTCAGGTCCCGTCTGATTTCAGGATACCTATCACACCTAACATTAAAATTTTAGCTCCTATGAAATTATTTTTTTATTTATTTGTAGTGGAAGAGGGGCTAATTGACCTTTTTCTACCTTCAGTTTGTCTCTTTACACCGTCACTTCCTCTTAGTGTAGGCATGGTCGGATTTGCATTAAGTCTAAGGATATTCATTGACACCCCTGGGTCAAGACGAAGTTTAACTATTAATTTCGTAAGCCTTTATTTTATGTATTCAGACACCGTTAAAAAATTGATCCAAGCCCAAATAGACACTCTTAACACAGACACACGATATGGCCTAACCAAATAGAATAAGGTGCCCTCGCTCTAATCTGATAGCAGCCCGCGTGCACCATGAAGCTTGCAAGCTACAAGCTTTTTATTTATTTGTTTATTTTTTTAGAACATTTGAGGGCAGGCAACCCACCCTCTCTCTCTCACACACACATATTACTGTAATTAATAATTATCCAATAGTCGATAGATTATTCTTCTAAGAACATTTACACTGCTAGGATTGTGGTCCAACATTTTTGCCCACGGCCTAAAAAATGACATGCAATGTTGATCCTTTTAACTCGTCTTGCGGTCCAACTCGTGGCCATGATCCGCTCACCATCCTTTTTTTCTCAAGATAATTGTTTTTGAAAAAGTTTAACAAATAATATTAGTAATGGGTTCACAAAATATTATTTTATTTGGTAATATAAGTTGGTGATCCATGGGATGTAGAGAAAAAAGAAAAAATTGACTTGTGTGATGATGTGGCGAGTGTAAGCCTCCATTTATGATCCAAAATCATGGATCACCATTGCATATGCTCTAAATTGTCCCCCCATTTAGCTTAATTTTTTTTTTCCCATTTAAGCTTGTATAATTTCTGGTTGATGATTGAATTATTGGTGATTTTCGTTCTCTTTTATAAGGAATTTGATTATTCGAATGTCATTGTGTAAGAATCAGAGTTGCTTGCCTTGCTTTATGGGATGTAGATTTAGACCATGAGATGTTTTGTTCACATAGTTTTGTTAAATTACTCTTCTTTTTTATTTGGATCGAGTTGCTATTGATTATTTGATTTAATCCAGATTTATATGTTGACTTGTTTAGTTCTTTGCTATGACATGTTTTATGTTTTTAAAAAAAATGTATCGAGTTGTCCAATTTTTTATTATGCTATAATATAGATCACCTTTAGATTCTAAGTAAATTATTCTTTTTTTTCCTAGTTTGTTACATCGAGAAAGATATATTTGATGCAATTTCTAATGAGATTCTCTTGTGTCAATTTCAAAACATGAAAAAATGTGGAGGACAAATGTAATTTAACTATTTGCAGTGTTCTAAAGTATTACATGGGTTGTCTTTTATAACATGTTAGATTAGAGTAATGGTAGATGGACATTGCTATTCAAAATTTCTGATCTACCACTAAAGATTTCATTTGTAAAAATATATAAGATAAAATATTTGTACAAAATAAACTACTATGATATGTATCATATGTTTTTTGGGGGTTATTGTGTATTAGTAATGATGCTAATAGTTTAACATTCTTGCTCTAAATGTTTAGATTCGCCATTAAGTATAGGTCTCACTTTCACATAATATAGAGATATCTAAATATAGATAACTTTATCTCTACTTACATGACAGCTTTACACGCACGCACACATACACACACCCCCCCATGTTTATATTTCTTCTGTCTTAGTTACTTAAAAATATAATGATTTATTCTTCAATTAGTAGTGAAAAATTAACTGATATTGCGTTAAATTTATTATTTGAATAATCATTCTTGTAGGTTGAACAAATCTAATAGAAAAAAGAATAGACAAGCAAAAGCAACAGTAGTAAAATCAAAAAATTATTCATGTTTCTCTCTTTAAATTGGTTCTAGGTTTTGGTTTCAGAATTTTTTTTTTTGGAGGGGCAAGAACCAAAACCGACTACATTTATTCATTTTTTTTATGAATCCGAACCAAAACTGTTTGACTGATTTTGAACAAGTTCTAATGTACCTGAGAACTCTACTCACCTCCACTGCATGATTCGCCCCAACCCAACCCTAAAAAATGAGGGTCAATGTTGACTTTTCTGCCTTCAACACGACCCAACCCTCAAAGTGAGGGTCTTGACCCGCTAAGTATTATTTTTAAAAAATATTAAAATCAAAACAAAAGATTTTGGATTTTATTTGTTAAAGGCCTTTTAGCTTTCTACTTTCTTATTTATTAGTTCCTCTTCACCCCTTATCAGATATCGCTGGATTTTAACCTTCTCCCGCGTGCTCTTTGATATTTGGCAAAGTTGGTTTAGTGAACTAATTGTCATAGCAAACAAATTACGTTTTAGAAGGTTTGTAATTACGATAATTTTTATATCATAGATTTGTCTTTAGTTTAGTAGGATGCTCAATCTTAAACTTTATGACAAAAATGAAATGTAGTATCAAAATCTCATTTTTATACAAGAATGGTTTGAGGGTCAAATCTAACCCGATAATACGACGTAGGGCCATGATCAATGGTATGCCGATCCTCATAAGGTTCAACTAGTCAAGAGATCGATAGTAAATCCAAATAAATATATCTAAAAAAGATGGTTATATCAAATAAATATTTCAATAAAGCTATATATCAGTTTTATGGAAGAAAGCAAAGAAATCGTTTCATTCGATTTTGAGTATTCTTACCAGATCTAATCGAATTAAGGGCTGAGACTTTAATTCTATGTGATTCTTACTTTGATTAGATATAATAAAAACACTAAAAATCAAAGGAAATGATTTCTTTACTTTCTTCCATAAAACCGACATATAGTTTTTGTTGAAATATTTATTTGATTTAACCATCTTTTTTGGATATATTTATTGGATTTACTATGGGCCTCTTGATTGGTTGAGGCGCCAAATTGGGATATGTCTAATAGACAAAATTCACAACAAACCATGGATGCTATCCACCCGTAGAAGCTCAAGCTCTTCTCAGGACAAGTATAAGATCGATATGAAGGCTAATTACTCAAGATTTATGATAATTAAACATTAAAACAAATTAACCCATTGACAAATTAATTGTCACTTAATTATTTTTTCTTCAAAAGTTCCATGACGCTAAAATCATAGGATGAACAAGCCACTTCGAACCCCTCAAATCTGGCTTTTCTGGCTAAAGCTTCAAATTCTTGCTGTGTTCTGCCCTTTCCACCCACAAAATTAGCTAACATGATCGCATCGAGGAGGAAGACAGTCTTTGCAGCATGGCTAGTTTCCGGAGCCGTAGGAAGGACGTAATCACATACAATCACCTTACCATTGTCTGGTAAGGCATTGTAGCAGTTCTTCAGCAACTTAAGGCAATGCTCATCACTCCAATCACACAACGTCCACTACAAAATTCACAATATAACGCTTAATTCATTATTAGCATGAGAAACCCAAATCGCTACTTATTCGATAGACTAAAATGTCAATAAACTTGAAGCTTAGCTTGCCTTTATGAGCATTGCATCCGCTTTTGTCACGCTCTCAAACATATCTCCTCCAACATGCTCCACTCCTAGTAAAAAATATATAGCGTGAGATACTAGTAAGTTTCAAAATACTATTTTCTTTAATTGTAGTTAAACACAACAATATATAATGTAATACCATCATAGGAAGGTGCATCTTTGATGACGTGAGGCAAATCAAAGTTGATACCCTTCATGGTGGGGTATTTCGACACAACCATGTTAATGCTTGCTCCGGTGCCACCGGCTATGTCAACCAAGGTGGAAATACCCTCAAATCCGTTGTAGCGTTCGAGCATATCCCTCATAATAATTGTTGAATAGTTGGACATCCCACTATTGAAGACTTGGTTGAATCTAGTATCCGTCTTTGGGTACTCATATATAGTCATACCATGAGCCTTTTTGAATGGAATGCCACCATCAAGAACTGCATCTTTTAAGTGGTACCTGTAGCAAATGAACAAAAATGAGACTAAATGTAATCTTCAATACAGTTCAAGATGCCGCAATGTCAAGATGCCGCAATAATCACCCTTAAAAGAGTATGCCTCACTAAAATTCTTATATGAGATGGTCTTACATAAGAATCTGTGTAGTGTTATTATGCTAAATATTATGGAAACTGGAGATCGATTTACGTGCATGGTGTTGTATACATATATGCATGTAATGCAAAATTACCAGCTCTCTACAACCAACTTCTCCTGGCTTAGGTTAACTATGGCACCCAAGGTTGCCCCATCTTCATTCTTAGTAAAGAACTGACAAACCGGGGCAAGCCCATACAGCCTCTCGACCCGCCCGTCAGGGTGGGTCTGGGTTGAACACGACAAGATCTCATAGCTGGCCAGAAGCCGGAGCATCCGGTCCAACATGGTACCGGCATCTGGGTTCTTAGTGGGCAGCTGGGCCACGATCTGGGCCGGGGAGAGTTGAGCCCCCGGCCCAGCTCGCTTGATGAGCTCGAGTACATCGAGCTCAATCAAGGCCTTGAGCACCATAGCCGGGACCGACCCACTAGCTACAGTCATGGCTAGGGAGCAGAGCTCGCCCTGGTCCGGACCACCCATCACATTTTTCTCAACATGGTAGGAACCCATTTCGGATTTGGGATTAAGTGGAAACAAGGCAATCGAGCTAGAGAGAGAAACAAGTTAAGTGAAGAGTGAGAGATGGATGAGAAGATTGCAAAGAGTAGACGTTTAGTGGGGGTATATATAGCACGTTTGGTGATGTCCATTGTCTATGATTTTGTGGATTATTTCTATTTTTAATATTTTTTGGGTAGAAAACAAGGTTTTATTGGGAAATATCTAATTCAAGACTTAGTTTTATTGGAGAAGAATTGTCTACAAATGAATACTTAGTGTTGGTTGGACATTTGAAATTCACTGCAGGGTCTGTTCATAAGCATGTAAACCACGAACTTGGGCATCCGTATTGTCAACATTGGCAACCGCTGCTGTGTCTTGCATGCATGAAGGAACATTCTTATGATATCCATTTTTCTCACAACATATCTGATTTCTGAATTAAAAATATAAAGAGTGACTGTAAATATCTCATGTTAAAATATAGAACGGTCTCTTATACGTCTTGATCTAAGTTAGTATGTAAGTTGATCTAAAATTAATATATAGATTATTAACAATTACGTACTATTAAACATCAAGCAAAATAATAAATGCTTCGCTATAAGACACTTCATGAGTGTCTTGTATTGACTTCAAAATTATATTATCATGTTTTTAAATTGAAAAACATGCACGGTTTGATTGAATAGTGAAAGTATATTACAACTTATAAATGGCAACAATTCATCTTTTTATTCATAACTTACCACATTATATATCCTTGCACAGGACACTTTTTTTTTTCAATTTAATACATGGTGCCATAGTTCGTAGGTGTCACAAGACACTTTTCTCGTCTCTTATAGCAGGGTTTTTATCATTTTTACACATCTATATTTAGTACTAAAATGTTCACAAATCTACATTTCTTCCTTCTTGTGAGATGACACTCCTGCCTTCCTGGATTTATCAAACTCAATTTTGACGGATCTCTTAATAATTTCTCAGTGGTAGGAGGCTTCATTGCCCGAAATTGGACCGGCAAATTGCTCAAGCAGAAGCAGCTTACTGCAGCAACATTTCAATATTAATGGCAGAGGTTAGAGCATTGCATGGTGGTTTAATGAATATAAAATGGCCTATTATACTATTATTTAGCTCAAAAATAATTACGTGCACTTAAGATTATAACAATTAAAGTATTAGCAAATTGTCTCTGCCTAATTCTTTATCATTGAGTAAAAAATACTGCACACTTATTAAATTTAGGATTAGGATATCTAGCAGTCGAAGTAAAACAATCTCTTTGTAAGTTGTAATTAATGGGCAAGACTATATATGTTTGTGTTCCATTTTCTCCATCTCTGAACATCTATTTATACTTAATTAAGGTGTAATAATTTGACTTGGTACTCAATTAAGGTGTAATGATTTGACTTGGTAGCTTTAATTTGCTGATTGGAGATCGATACAGTATAATTAATGTTCATCTAAATTGAGCTATAATTTTTCAAGATATTTTTTACTGTATTTTTTTTATGACACAAAATGTATATGCGAACAATGTATGTTTTATGTTAAGAAAAATTATACAGTTGCAATTATACTAACTCGAACACACTACGTACCTATACCGTACACAAGTAAGATCCAAGTGCCTGACACCACTTGAGCACCAGCAGCTTCCTACTCTTTATGCAAACTGAACAACATATAGGTAAAAAAATATGTCTCTCATTTTAAAAAGAGCCACAAAACTGCAATTGCACTGATTTGAACACGCAATTCATCCCCTACACAAGCAACATCCAAACACCTTGGAAATGCTAATACAGAAAATTCAAGGTTGGCTCAAGTGCTTGACTAGCAATTAGTTTGGCTTGCATACTATAATGACTATTATGACTGTGTGCTGAAATGGCTAGCACTAATTGTCTTACTTATTTACTTTGCCTTTTGTTTTGTATTTGCATGCATCTATTGACCACATAGAAGAACACAATTATTTTATTTTTATTTTTTGTTTATGTACTAAGAATCTTGACTTAGATGGTTATGTCGGCTATTTCTCAATTATTAGGCATTTTACAGTAGAATTCTAAGGAAAGTATGTTTTTAGGGTTTTTTTTTTTTTTTTAAAAAAAAAAAGCGATAGGATACAATAAGTTGTTTGACCCTTAATTTGATAGGTAGGTTTTTGCTAGGTTATCATCATTGAGTACGAAAATTAAAGAGTTTCTTGTGCATCGATGAAAAATCGTAAAGAAAGTGACCAAAGTTTATCATTCAATCTACAATTCTGTTCACCTCCAGAAATATATGATAATTCTATGCTCGACCAAAATGCTTAGGGCTTTTCAGTGTCTTTGATGAGGTGGTAAACTAACTGGCACAGTGCCTAGATTTCATCTTTATCGATACGTACGTCAGGTCTCTTGATTTATATTATCCTCAACCAATAAATAGTTGTGTGTCTTTTAATAAAATGTGCATTTAATGCGCAGCCTTGATTTGAATACAGAGTACATGAAATGAGTCAGCCTTATCAGTGAACAGTCTATTCTTTTGTTTGAATGGTCCACATTTTATTTTGTGGTCCCCTGGGACGTTTTGCCTCTTGCTTACTTAGTACTAGAGGGGAATGACATATTTCTTGTAATAATGTATATTTTAAGTGTCGAATTAACATATTAAATGATTTACTATCATCAAATTTTCAACAGTTAAACTTAGCTATCAATTGTAAAGTTTTAAAATTCATCGGCGATGCCGACTGATGTTAAATGACACTCTAATTGGATCAACCCTATCCGCGAAGGCTTATCATATGTGTAGTTTTCTAATTGTGAAAAGATATGGATAAAAAGATTATTTTATATAATTCATAAGTTGTGACACTGTTCTACTAAATCATACCATTTTTTTAAAATTTCAGTACATGATAATATAATTTTTAAGGCCAAATAAAATACTTAAGAAGTGTCTTGTCATAAAACATTTATAATTTTGCATACTAAAATTCATATAGGACTTGGGATGAGCAAACCCCAACCCCCTCCTCGCTACTTGACATGATGCAATCGTCCACAAAGCTCCTCATAGTTTCACACTTTCTTCAGGGGTAAACACAAATCTTATGGTCCAAATACGACGGCCATCCCAAAAAGTAATTTTTTTCACACATTGATCAATGATCACTTAACTTTTCACTTATGTCGTTGTTTCCCTATGTAACTTGCAGAAGAGATCCACAAATAAGGAGAAATTTTTTGGCGAAAGATATATTGATCAAGCATAATTCTCTTGCATGGGATATCGTTTTGACATAGAAGAATGTATTATGAGTGTCAATCTTCATGAAAATACTATCTTATAATATATAACGGATTGATCGCTTAAAAATTTAACAAACTAACAACACAAACACAAAATAATAAAAAACCATCACAACTAAAGGAAATAACTGTTCTCATAATTGGAGAGACAAATACGAAATAGAATTAAAAATACTATTCAATGGAGGCAAGAAAACTAAAAATGGCAAAGCAAATCAAAATTTGATACTATTTTGTTGGGTAATATGATATGCAAAGGTCGTCCAAAGAGAAGAAAAGAGTTCCTAGCCTTGAATGCCACTATGTTTTCAAATTTTTTCCAATCTACCACTATGTTTACTTTTTGTTCCAATATGCCACTATGTTTTAATCTTTTGCTCAAATTGCCACTGAGTGAGCTATTAACTTATTATAGTGGGTAAATTTTAAAGTTTAATTCATTTTTTGGGTAAAAATGTTCCAAAATGAAAAAGTCTTTTCAAAAATTAGAAAAAATGTGGACTTAGGGAAAGAAAACTTATTAACATCAGAAAAATATTTAGTGATTCATATTATAATAATAATAATAATAATAATAATAATAATAATAATAATAATAATCACCTCAAAGAAATAATAATAGATCTTCAATTTTCCTCCACTCCCGAGTCCATCACCGCAGCCTCTGTGCACCAATTACCACCACCATGATGCAACATCATCCAGGCATCATCATCGCCACCCCGCTAACCAAGTAACCAATATCCTCCCCTTTCTCTCTTTTCTGCCATCCAAATCTTCAATTTTGATTAGGAGGGATCCATGGCAGCTTGCCTCTATTTTTCTATAGAAGGGGAATTGAGGTTGGAGACTAATTGCTTGATTAGATCATCAGAGTCAACACTGTCTAGCCAGAGCTGTCGGATATTAGATGACGCCAATGAAAACTCGTCGGAATGGTCACTGTTGGAGTCAGTGAAGGCGGATGATGAGTTGTTGAGGCTCAAGTTGATGAAATTCCGGCCCATGTAGGTGAATCCCGCAGGCGGATGATTCTCCGTCTCTATCGCCAAAGTGGCAGAGAGGGGCTTTGTGGTTGTTGCTATGGTGGTGGAACATGGCAGTAGGAGGAGGTGTTAGAGGAGAGAGAAACTCAAATGAAGTAGTGAGAGATAGTTCGATCAGCGTCCGATGGTGGTCGTAATGGATGGCATTTCCGATATTTCGGACCTAAGGTTGTTGGAGACTAGCCTATTCTTTGGCGGTTGTGCTACTGAAGATGCAGTGATTGAGTGGATAGGGTTTTGAATGGGGTGGAGTGGTGGTGGTGAAATTGTTTTCTTTTAATCAAAAAACTATTTTTCTATAAGAGATATTATTATTATTATCATCATCATCATCATCATCATTGTCATCATCATCATCATCATCATCATTACGGAGAAAAAAAACAAATGCTTTGCTAATGTTTATAAGTAATTCTTTCCGACTTTCAGCATTTTTTCCAATTTTTTTAAAAGTTGTACAAGGCTTTTTCTATTTAAAACATAGTTTATAAAGAAAGTTAAAAGTAAAAATTAGATTTACCTGCTACAGCAAATTGATAGGTCACCTATGGCATTTTGCACTAAAAACTAAAACATATTGGTAGTCTGGTATCATGGAATAGGAAAAAAATCATGATGATACAATGAAAAAATATAGAAAATATGATGGTATTCCGGTCCATGAACCGGAGAAGAAAATTACACCTGAATCTAGTCCTTTTGAACGAGTAAATCTAATCACGCAACTCATATACATCAGTGCAATTATGTCTTATTACCATGAAGATTAATTTCAATGGTCCAAAAGTCAATAAAATAAGGCTATAGCTCGTTCAAAAGTAACTACAAAACTATGAACATAGATAAGCTGCGTCTGGTAAATTTTCTGTTAATTTGATCAATTTAATCTAATTATGATATCTAGTAAATAATCTTTGGAAAAATGTCACTTTTAAAGGAAGTTGAATTAATTATCATTAATGAATTTTTCTAAATTTCTCTTTTACCCCCTAACTTTTTAGTCTTAGTTTCAATTAACCCAATTAATTAATTTCATGAAACAACCCAACCACGGTGCAGCTACAGTCTTTCCAAATATAGTCACAGTAAATCATCTAAAATTAAGATTTGACAAGATATTGCCTAACCAGTAATAAATCAAGTTAAGAATGGATGTGGATACATGTATTCAAACATCTTAACATCACATGGATCGATTTTTGTCATTTTTTTAGTGTTTAAGGCCATGTTCTTTTCAATTTATTTTTTCAAGTAAGTTCAGTTCAATTCAATTTAGACAAAAAAAAAATTAAGTTGAATTCAGTTTAGCTCGCGAACAAAATAAGTTTAATTCAACAAGAAATAAGTTCAACTCAACAAAAGTATGTCAGTTTGAGAAGAAGTAATGCTCTTAGTTTCTCATGAACGCCGTGTTCTTTTTTTTAAAAAAAAAAAATCTTGGATCCTCCATTTCACTGGAATCAAACTATGGTTGGTCCAATAATAGGTATAACTCTTACATCACATATTTTTTTTCATTCACAAGACTCGAACCTAAAATTTTACTTAGAGCATTTCCAGCCGTGAAACTCTGGCATGCCATGTCAGCAAAAGTTTCACAATTCTAGAACTTGCATTCCTTTATTTTTTCCAACTAATGGAACTCATTCTAGGACAAATGAATTAAATATTTTTTATGGACTAGCCTTATAACACACAACTTATTTTTAAGTATTAAATAATATTTTTTATTTAAAAAAAAAACAAGTTAAAAAATCAGAAAAGGACAAAAAAAATTGGAATGGGAGGGGGAACGCTCTGGCATTCCCCCCGCATTTCCCACGCGAATAACTATGGCTGGAATTGTGGAATTCCAGATTGAATGACACGTAAGTCCCACCCCCTTACCTCACGTGTCATACGCTGTTACTACTCTTAAGGAAAATAAGTGGTAAACTATTCGAACCAATCTATACAACTTTATTGTCATATTCTATTTCTACTTTAATTATGGACCATTTCATCTGGACACTTTAAAGTGAAATCAAGGCAACGTGAGTATGTGGCAATCAGTTTCCTACCTCATTAAAGATTTTGAAAAGTCAAGGCACCAAACAAATTAATGGGCACTAATTGGGCAGCCTCAACCTGAAAATTATACTTGAAAGTAGTCAAATTCATGATCAGCGAGTGATTAGTTATTTGGTTTAAGGTTTTTAGAATATAATAATCCAAATTTTGGGGGTCTGAAAGGTAATAATTCAAACTTAATAAATTTTTGCCAGTGAGCTGAACTTTTAATGTATTTCTTTCTAGTATTTCACCACCGAGTCGAACTCGTCGGAAATATGACATGGCGGTGGTGGAATCGGACGTGTAATATTGGAGCAATAAAAAAAAGCCTTAACACATCAGCTACCTTCCCTTCCAATTCTCTCTCCTCCCCCTAGACATATATATATATGTGTGTGTGTGTGTGTGTGTGTGTGTGTGTGTGTACACACACACACACACACACACACACGCACACACGCACATATATATATATATATGCACACACACACACACACACACATACATAGAGATATATATGTGTGTGTGTGTGTCTGTGTGTGTGTCTATGTATATGTGTGTGTGTGTGTGTATATATATATATATATGTATGTATGTATAAATATACACATATATATATATATATATATGTATATTTTTACACAATTAAAAAAAATCGAAAGTATTGTGGGAGTCGTGCAACAGCAGCAAATGGGGCTTTCTCTCTCCACTCTATCTTCTTAGCCTCTCTCTCTCCTCTCTCTCTCTCTCCTCATCCCAACTCCTCCATACAGCGACACCGCCCTCGACTGCCGCCGTGACCGGCCATTGGACGACCGACATCCACTGTCGCAGGCCGGCACCACTCTCTCCCTCTGGACGCTTCTCCCTGTCCGTGTCTCTCTATCTCAGTCCTCTATCTCTCTCGCTTTCTCTCTCTTGCGAGCGACACCCCATATGCCGGAGACCGCCTCTAGTGGGTGGCGTGTGCAAAAATCTAGGCGGCAACATAATTGCTCGCCGGCCAGGGGGTCGCTAGATCTGGAATTTTTGGGGTGGGGGCTTAGGTGGTGCGGATTTTGTTTTTTTTTTTGGGGGGGCTGTTATTCCTTGGGAAGATTAAAAAGTTGAAAATTATTAATTATAATTACATTATAAATGAATTTCATACTTTGAAATGGTGATTTTTATTTTTCTTAATTTTCATAAAAAAAGAGAGGAAAAAAAGGAGGCATTAAAAAGCATTGCAGATCTCTTTAAAAAAATTCTTAAAAATGTCTTTTTCTTTATTTTTTAAAATGTCGCAATAATATTTGTGAACTGAGTCACCGCCACATCATCCCTCCGGTGAGTCGAAATCGGTGATGGTATACTGAAAATAAATACATTAAAAGTTCAGCTCACTGATAAAGATTTTTTAAATTCGAATTATCACCTTTCAAATCCCCCAAAATTTGGATTATTAGATTCCAAAAAGCCTTTGATTTATTCTTTTGTTTCTATGGGTCCACAGTTCACTCAATTTGTGCTTTCCTTGGAAGTTGGGATATTTGTCTCTTGCTCACTTAATACTTCAGTCATATAAGACTCGACATGATGTAACTCACAATTTGGCATGGCTTAGAAGAAAATTTGATGCCATTTTTGTTTGGTTAACATGATATGCGAAAATTGCACCAAAATGTAATCAGAGATCCAATCGCGTAATTAATGTACATGGGTGGAATTATATGTTATTATCACAATGGTTAATTTTAATTGTCCGGAAATATATTGAATAAGGCTACAAATTATTTAATTGTAACTGCAGAATTATGACTATACATGGTAAATCATTTTACCTCAAGATTTGATGCCAAATTATCCAATCAGTAATAAATGAAGCTAAGAATGGATGTGGTACACGTATTCAAACATCTTAACATCAAATGCATCGGTGTTTGTCACCTTTCTAGTGTTCAAGGGATGTTTTTTTCAACTTATTTTTTCAAAATAAATTATGTTTAATTCAGTTTAGAAAAGTTCAAAAAATGTAAGTTCAATTCAGTTCTATTCATCAACGAAATAAGTCTAATTTAGCAAAAAATATGTTCAATTCAACAAAAATAAATTCAATTTAGTTAAAACAATTCAGTAAAGTATATTTCAGCTGAAAACAATAGGACATCAATCTAAGTTAAAACTAGGATTGATCAACGAGTTTGGTCATGTCCGATAGAGGTAAGCGATTTCAGGCACCCGTCTAAAAAAAAAAGGGAATCGAAGTCGACCAAACCGATTCCTAACTTTTGAGAATCGAAACCGAAATCTCAGGTCCCGTCTGATTTCAGGATACCTATCACACCTACCATTAAAATTTTAGCTCCTATGAAATTATTTTTTTATTTATTTGTAGTGGAAGAGGGGCTAATTGACCTTTTTCTACCTTCAGTTTGTCTCTTTACACCGTCACTTCCTCTTAATGTAGGCATGGTCGGATTTGCATTAAGTCTAAGGATATTCATTGACACCCCTGGGTCAAGACGAAGTTTAACTATTAATTTCGTAAGCCTTTATTTTATGTATTCAGACACCGTTAAAAAAATGATCCAAGCCCAAATAGACACTCTTAACACAGACACACGATATGGCCCAACCAAATAGAATAAGGTGCCCTCGCTCTAATCTGATAGCAGCCCGCGTGCATCATGAAGCTTGCAAGCTGCAAGCTTTTTATTTATTTGTTTATTTTTTAAAACATTTGAGGGCAGGCAACCCACCCTCTCTCTCTCACACACACATATTACTGTAATTACTAATTACCCAATAGTCGATAGATTATTCTTTTAAGAACATTTACACTGCTAGGATTGTGGTCCATTACCCGCAGTCTAAAAAATGACATGCAATGTTGATCTTTCTAACTCGCCTTGCGGTCCAACTCGTGGCCATGATCCGCTCACCATCCTTTTTTTCTCAAGATAATTGTTTTTGAAAAAGTTTAACAAATAATATGTTAGTAATGGGTTCACAAAATATTATTTTATTTGGTAATATAAGTTGATGATCCATGGGATGTAGAGAAAAAAGAAAAAATTGCCTTGTATGATGATGTGAAGAGTGTAAGCCTCCATTTATGATCCAAAATTATGGATCACCATTGCATATGCTCTAAATTGTCCCCCATTTAGTTTTTTTTTTTTCCATTTAAGGTTGTATAATTTCTGGTTGATGATTGAATTGTTGGTGATTTTCGTTCTCTTTTAAAAGGAATTTGATTATTCGAATGTCATTGTGTAAGAATCTGAGTAGATTGCCTTGCTTTATGGGATGTAGATTTAGATCATGAGATGTTTTGTTCACATAGTTTTGTTAAATTACTCTTCTTTTTTATTTGGATCGAGTTGCTATTGATTATTTGATTTAATCCAGATTTATATGTTGACTTGTTTAATTCTTTGCTATGACATGTTTTATGTTTTTTAAAAAAATGTATCGAGTTGTCCAATTTTTTATTGTGCTATAATATAGATCACCTTTAGATTCTAAGTAAATTATTCTTTTTTTTCCTAGTTTGTTACATCGAGAAAGATATATTTGATGCAATTTCTAATGAGATTCTTTTGTGTCAATTTCAAAACATGAAAAAATGTGGAGGACAAATGTAATTTAACTATTTGCAGTGTTCTAAAGTATTACATGGGTTTCTTTTATAACATGTTAGATTAGAGTAATGGTAGATGGACATTGCTATTCAAATTTTCTGATCTGCCACTAGAGATTTATTTGTAAAAATATATAAGATAAAACATTTGTACAAAATAAACTACTGTGGTATATATCATATGTTTTTTGGGGTTATTGTATATTAGTAATGATGCTAATAGTTTAACATTCTTGCTGTAAATGTTTAGATTCGCCATTAAGTATAGGTTCCACTTTCGCATAATATGGAGATATCTAAATATAGATGACTTTACCTCTACTTACATGACAACTTTACACACACACACACACACACATACACACACCCCCCCTATGTTTATATTTCTTCTATCTTAGTTACTTAAAAATATAATGATTCATTCTTTAATTAGTAGTAGAAAATTAACTGATATTGCGTTAAATTTATTATTTGAACAATCATTTTTGTAGGTTGAACAAATCAAATAGAAAAAAGAATAGACAAGCAAAAGCAACAGTAGTAAATCAAAAAATTATTCATGTTTCTCTCTTTAAATTGGTTCTAGGTTTTGGTTTCAGATTTTTTTTTTTTTTTTCCTGGGAGAGCAGGAACCAAACCCGACTACATTTATTCATTTTTTTATGAATCCGAACCAAAACTGTTTGACTGATTTTGAACAAGTTCTAATGTACCTAAGAACCCTACTCACCTCTACTGCACGATTCACCCCAACCCAACCCTAAAAAATGAGGGTCAATGTTGACTTTTTCTACCTTCAACACAACCCAACCCTCAAAGTGAGGGTCTTGACCTGCTGAGTATTATTTTTAAAAAATATTAAAATCAAAACAAAAGATTTTGGATGTTATTTGTTAAAGGCCTTTTAGCTTTCTACTTTCTTGTTTCTTAGTTCCTCTTCACCCCCTTATCAGATATCGCTGGATTTTAACCTTCTCACGCTTGCTCTTTGATATTTGGGAAAGTTGGTTTAGTGAACTAATTGTCATAGCAAACAAATTACGTTTTAGACGGTTTGTAATTACGATAATTTTTATATCATAGATTTGTCTTTAGTTTAGTAGGATGCTCAATCTTAAACTTTATGACAAAAATGAAATGTAGTATCAAAATCTCATTTTTGTACAAGAATGGTTTGAGGGTCAAATCTAACCCGATAATACGACGTAGGGCCATGATCAACGGTATGCCGATTCTCATAAGGTTCAACTAGTCAAGAGATTGATAGTAAATCCAAATAAATATATCTAAAAACGATGGTTATATCAAATAAATATTTCAACAAAACTATATATCAGTTTCATGGAAGAAAGCAAAGAAATCGTTTCATTCGATTTTGAGTATTCTTACTAGATCTAATCGAATTAAGGGTTGAGACTTTAATTCTATGTGATTCTTACTTTGATTAGATATAATAAAAACACTAAAAATCAGAGGTAATGATTTCTTTGCTTTCTTCCATAAAACCGACATATATTTATTTGATTTAACCATCTTTTTTGGATATATTTATTGGATTTACTATGGGCCTCTTGATTGGTTGAGGCGCCAAATTGGGATATGTCTAATAGACAAAATTCACAACAAACCATGGATGCTATCCACCCGTAGAAGCTCAAGCTCTTCTCCCAAACCCCACAAACTCCGCTCAACCCAAAAACCCTCAAATCCTCTTCACCATTTTTGACTGACTCTTTCTCTCTCTGTGATCCGCTGAGATAAGATAACCATGGCGGTGGCGACGCCATTGGGGATGAGTCGAACCATTCCTTCTTCTGGGTGCTCCTTCAAGAAGGTGCTCATCGCGGGTAACAATTGCAGCCCTAATCTGAAACAATTTGTGGGTCACAAGGTATCTCTCAGTAGGAATCGTAGAAGCTCGAATTTGTGTTCCCGTTGTAGCAGCATCAGCGACTATGGAAATGATTGTGATAACAGCAACACCACCACCACCACCACCATTGGTAGCACCTCTGATTGGGATTGGAATCGATGGGTTCGTCACTTCTCTGAAATTGAACAAGCTGAGAGCTTTTCCTCTGTTCTCAAGGTACCCCCCCTTTCTATTTCTGCGGTTTTTTTTGGGGATTAATTGTTCATTATTTGGAGGATTTTGGGGTCTTTTCCCTTATTCACTGTTGGGTTTTTCTTTTTTTGTGTTTTTGGGGGGGGTGGTGTTGAGGTTTTGTTGTGGTGATTTATGAAAGTGTTTAGTTTAGCGGATTTTCATCCATGAATTTATGAATGAGTTATGAGGGGTTATTACATGGGGGGAACTTATCTGGTTTTGCAAACCCCTTTGCTTCCTTATAGAGCCTAGCTATTTAATTTTGGTTAATTTCCTCATCATCCCCATCAGAGTTATGGTAAACACGTAGTTAAGCTGTTGTATCATCTGTGATCTCGTTTGATGTCTACGCGTGAAATATGTGAATTGCTTGCCATTATCTAGGGATGACATAAAGTTTGCGAATTTTATGAAACTCTTTACCATTGTAATGGCTGTTTATCAAATAATGGGGCGTTTCATTCTAATTCAATGCATGATCCCCCCCCCCCCCAAAAACCAAAAATATAAAAAGAGGGTATTCTTTTTCTGGTTGATTAGTTGAATTATGAGGGAAACTTGTTTGTGATGTGGGTTCGGAGCAGGGTTGCATGGTTTCGAAATTCTACATGATCAAGTCGCTTGATTGTGTATGTGAAGGCTGAAGCTTTGCATATCTAGATTAGCTTTATGTTTATTGTCTCTGTAACAGAGCGAGTGAGTTACAGTTAGCTAAGGTGCATGAATCTTCATATCCACGTGTAACCTCTTTTTTCATGGGTGATTGTCTATCTTGAGTCCATTAGAACTTATTGTGTTAGTAAATACTTTGGCAAATCCTACTTTGTGACATCCCTCACATCTATTTGAAGCCATAGGGATTTATACCATGGGTTCTGATCTTCATTCATGCCACGGACTAAATTTTTTTAGGTTACTTCTAATGCTCCTTTTGATCATTTTAAATGGAACCCTCTTGGACAATTATTGTGAATCTCAGCGTATGCCTAAAAATGTCTCTCACTGACTTTTAGAATCCATTTAACTCATAAGGACTAGGGAGCTCTATGTCTCTGTGGTTAGTTTTACCCAACTCATAAACCTTCAGATAGCACATAATCTTAGACATAGGTATTACTTAAGGAAAGTTCATTAATCGAAGAGAAGGCTTGGAGAAAATTATGAAGTTTTTTAGCTAATTACTTCTAATGTGATATGTATTTACCTTTTCCGTGTGCATCATGTGTTAGGCAAGCACCATTTAATTTTTTATGTTCTTTCTGTTTTACAGTTTCAACTTGAGGAAGCAATTGAAAGAGAAGATTTTCAGGAGGCTGCGAAACTGAAATTTGCTATTGCAGACGCTACCTCAAAGGATGCTGTCGCTGAAATAATGTCTGAGTTGAAGGTTAACTGATTCTCCAGCTCTTTGTCCCTTAACCCCTTTAGTGTGAAAATCAAGCTGCCCATTGTGCATTTGGCCTGAAATTTTTGGCTTTTGGCTGCAGAAAGCAATTTATGAGGAGCGTTATCATGATGCTTCAAGGTTGTCTAGAAGTACAGGAAGTGGTTTGGTAATGTTCTTAACTTTCTTGCCTGATATCTCTTACGTATGAGTTACTTGATAGTAGTTGCTTCTATTTATAATATTTTCTTCCCCTACGGGGGGCTTCCTTGCGTTAACAATTAGAGTCTTTCTAGCGTTCAGATTGCTTGCTGCTTGGTGGAATTTTGTTTTATGAACTTGCTGGTGAAGCATATTGGCACCTTTATTTTTTGGGACTGAGGCATGAGGATTAATTCTGTATCAGTAAGCTTTGTGCCTTTGTCACCAATTTACCGTGAAGTTATACAATGATGCTCCTAAATGCTTTACGCGAAAGGACTGGGCTTGAGACCTGTCAAATTATGCTCTTCTGTTTACCAGTCATCACATTATATGTTGTCGTTATTATTGTTTTCTTTCCTTGGGTTTTACTATGCCATATATTTTTGTGAATCCGCACTAGATGGTGCTATCGTTATTTTATATATGTTTTTTGATATTATCGAGTCAATTATTTGTCATGATAAGGGACCAATAAGGGAGTAAATTTGGTCTCTAGTAGGATGACAACTGAGCACGTATGGCTGGAGTATTAGCAAGCTTTACCTGAAGTAGATTGAACTGGTGCTCAAATTTGGTTTGGTTTATTTACATTTTAAGCAGGCTACTGTAGCAGAACTTATCAGGCTACTGTAGCAGAACTGAGCTTGTTCAGTACTTCAGTTTGTTAACAGGCCAAGTGAAGTGATCCAAGTTCTTCTAGTTATGTGCCACAGAGCTTGAACTTGTTAGTTATTTGTAGAAAGCGCAGCACAACAAAGTCCACTCTACTTAACCAGGAACAAAGTCCACACTTTTCCTTTGAGGTAGGTGATAGTTCGACCATCTTTTCTTTTTTGGCATGACGTTGGTGTAGTGAGGTTCTTTTGACAGAGCTTTTCCCAGGCCTTTATGTTTTGGGGGTGGATAAAAATGCCTGTGTTGCTGTTTATTGCGAGCAAGTTTCTAGCAACAATATTTGGGCGCTTGTTTTTGTGCGAGATGGATTTGTTGATAATGATTTTTTGACAAGCTTTTTAAATAAGCTTAGTGAGGCCAAACTAAGAGATTCTTCAATTGGTATGGTGCAGTGGAATCTAATCACTGAGGGGCGCTTGACAGCTAGATCTTTTTATTTGAAGCTCCTAGATTGGGATTATTAACCGGTGCAGAAAAAGGCTTCCCTTGCAAGCTCATATGGAAGTCTTTGGCCCCCTTAAAGGTTTCTTTCTTTGTTTGGGAAGCTACACATGGGAATATACTAACATGTGACAACTTGCAAAAAAAGGGGAAAATAGATGCTTCATGTGTAAAGGGGACTTTGAATCTACGAATCAGTTATTGCTCCATTGTCAGTTTGCGAGGGTACTTTGGAATTTAGCTTTCAATGGCTTGGACATTTTTTGGGTTGCTTCTGATTCCATTAGGAACCATCTTTTGGCTTTTGAGGGTTTTTTGGGTAGGAAAGTTAAGAAGAAGAAGGAGGTGGCAGCCAAGGTCCCACCTCATTTCATCTTTTGGGGTATTTGGAGAGAGCAAAACAAAAGAGTTTTTGAAAGTATAGAAACTCGTAAGCACTTGAAAGATAATTTCATCAAGATTCTCTACTTTTGGAAGAATGGGAAGTTTTAGCTCTTCCTCTTTTGATTTGGCTGAATGTGTGGATAGTTTGTATTTTGGAGATATATAGCATTTGTCTGATGCTTACCGCGCAATTGATCTTTTGATCCTTCTATATTAATATATTATCTTTTCCTTATCCCCCCCCCCCCAAAAAAAACAAAAAAACTATCAATGCTCCTTTTCTTGAACTTGTTTGTACAACAAGTTGCATGGCTGAGTGCCTTCTACTTATCCATCAATGTCACTTTTGGAGTAATATTTTACCATTGTCTAAGTATGCGCAATACTTGTTATCCTTAAAGCTCTCATGAGCTGTGGTCATGTGATATTGTAAAATTGCGAGATGGCATATGAAATTATGACTAGATTGTTTTTTTATCGCGTGATGCTGACATGCTGTAAGGTCCAACTCAAGAACTGGTGGGGCATATGATGAGATTGTTTGAACACCATGTAGCTCCTAGCTTACGTTCTTGTCATGGGAATAGGGGGATTCAGTGGCATTTATGGCATAATACTATGTTGGAATTTATACCCCAAGGAAGACATTTCCTGCCCAACTAGTGGTGGGGGGTGTATCGTGTATAAGGAGATAGTTTGATTCCCTAGCGCAAACTTATAATCTTGGAATTTCGGATTAGGATGATTTTGCGGGACTTTTGAGCAACAATACTTTGCTAGTTGAAGTTCTACAACCCCAAATATGATTCCCTTGCTATAATGGATTTTGTGCTTTGCTAGGAGAATTGCAACGGTCTCTTAGAATCGGCCTCTTTAGGGCGGAGATGTTTGAAGTGATAAGGCTGCCTACATTTAGATCTCCCCAAACCTTGCATAAGTGGGATCGACACTGGGAGGAGTTGTTGTAGGAGAATTGTAAAGGATCTTCTTATGTTAGAAGGGTGTACTCTTGCAGCTGACGAGTCTTCTATGTTGTTAATTATGCTTATCGTTTTTGCTGGTTGTCCATCATTCTTAGCTGATGAAGACCAAAGACATGATGGGAAGATCTTATAAATTGTCTTGAAGAGGGCCTTCGCCTTCCCCCAGCTGCCATGCCTCTTTCGTAACCCTGATTTTTTTCTTTGAGGGGGGGGGATGCGGTGTGAAATGACAAGTTGTGTGCATCTTGGTGGTTTATCTGATGGTGGTTCAGTCTGGTTGCGGGGTGGTTATTGCAAGGTGATGGAAGATAATGAGGTCTAGCTTGTAGTGATTTATCGGAAGTAAACTTGACTTGAAGTGCTCATGGCACATATATCCAAAATAATAAAAAGGTTGTTGATGGTATGGCATTGAGGGCTTATTCTATTTCGTAATAAGATACAGCTGTAAGTTGTAAGAAAATGTAAGGAGTTGTAAGAAGCTGTAAGGAGCTGTAAGAAGATATGAGGAGCTGTAAGTAGAGCTGGGTAATAGGTCGTGTCGGGTCGGGTTCGTATTCGTGTCGAACTTAAACGGATTGAAAATTTCTCGACCTGAACCTAACCCGTTTATTAAACGGGTTGAAAAATCTTGACCTGTACCCATTTAATTTTTAAACGGGTTGACCTGGTTAACCGTTTAAGATAAACAAGTCAAGTTCAGTCGCCTAATTAACCATTTACACATTTAATATCTTCAACTAATACGTAATTATAGTGTTAGAAATTAAGTTTACATATTATATTAAATAATTACTTTTTAAAATTCTCCTGATTCGTCATAATTCACAATTTTAAAAATTTTTTATATTGTTAATTATCTAATAAAAAGTAAATGGATAAATGACAAATAGAAAAATGAGTTGAGTTATTTAACTCATTTAATTAAACGGGTTAAATAGGTACTTTTTCGTGTCGAGAATCTCAACCTGAACCTAACCCATTTAATTAAAGGGGTTGAACGTGTCAACCCATTTAATTAAACGGGTCGAAAATTTATTCCCAAACCCACTTAACTTCGTGTCGGGTTCGGATCAATAATCGTGTCGGGTCAGCTTTTTCCAGCTCTGGCTGTAAGAAGATATAAGGAGTTGTAAGAAGATGTAAGGAGCTGTAAGGATACATGTAAGAAGTTGTTAAATTATTGAAGAGTTGTATAATATAATTTGTGACAATAATGATATTTTATTCATATTTATGACTAAATTTTGATACCATTAGTAAACAAAATATTTCTTAATACCATCAATAAAACTTCACATAATTGTTTAGGAAAATGCTATCTGGTTGACTCAACATATCCAAATACTCTTGGATATTTAGCTCTGTAAATAGGAAAGGCAACTCCTCGTCATATTCCATAGTTTAGAAAATATGGCCCGCCTAAAGAAGTGAAAGAACGGTTCAACCATCAACACTCATCTTTATGAATAACAGTCGAGAGAATTTTTGAAGTCTTGAAGGGGAGATGAAAAATATTGGCCGATAGAATGCCGCAAATGAGATAGGAGCAGCAATTTTAGATAATTGTTTTTGGTTGTACTCTGCACAAATTTATTATTCTGCATAACAAGCACATATTAATCTCAGCAAGGGAGCTAAATTTGGAACGACCACCAAATGTTCAATTGTATAATGATAGTAACAAAATTATCATGGATAAACTTAGGGATGAATTAGCTGTAATGCTTTCGTCGCATACCGTTTGACAGTTTTCATATATGCTTCGAACTTAAACATGAACAAAAGCTTTGTGTTATAATTTTAAAAGTATGGTCACTTATTTCATCTATAATAACATTTATTATTCATGTTGAAACTCAAATATAATTTACGGCGTTATATTATGTTTTTATGTTTATGTAAATGTTGTGTTCATAAGATATTTACAAATTTGGTATATTGGTAGCATAATTTAAAAAGTATACATATTTATGTAATTAAAATAAATGAATTTTATAAAAAATTTATATGGCATGTAAGAAGATGTAGGGAGATGTAAGGAGATGTAAGGAGATGTAAGAAGCTGTAAGGAGATGTAAGCTCTTAGCTAAATCATCAAAAACGCGAAATAGAACAGGGCCTGAATGTTGACAATTCTTGGATTTTTAAGAGGAATGTGTACACCCTGTACTAACTAGGGCCAGGTAATGTGCTTCAGAGTTGAAATCCCACTTTGATAACATTTGGCCTTCTGGAATTTTGAAAAATTGATATCCTACCTGACAATTTGCTTTTCTGATGAGGGCATCCTAATTCCTAAATGACAATTCAACACAACATAGTACAAAGAAGTCTTTCTAGTGGTCAATGTTATATTAGGGAAAGCAGAGCATGTTACAACAAAGCCTTTCTTGTTAGGAAGACTTCCAACTGTTAGCTAATTAAAGTGGTTGTAGTCCTGTTAGGCAGGCACGTTCAGCACATAAAGTGATTTGAATCTGTAAATTGTTTCCTTATTAATTCTTCTTTCTCTTGTCCTCTAAAAATTCCATGTACAGGTTGGGTGGTGGATAGGCTGTACAAAGGATTCAAAAGACCCATTTGGTCGACTTATAAGAATAACTCCTGGTGTTGGAAAGTTCATTGGCCGCAGTTATACTCCGAGGTTAGTAGTCATCTATAATCAATTGCTGCTTTGTGCA
Organism: Carnegiea gigantea; assembly: GCA_029747015.1. Taxonomy (NCBI): domain Eukaryota; kingdom Viridiplantae; phylum Streptophyta; class Magnoliopsida; order Caryophyllales; family Cactaceae; genus Carnegiea; species Carnegiea gigantea. The sequence goes on from JAKOGI010001156.1 coordinate 149,756, forward strand.
AATGCTTCAGTGATGACTAAAGAGTTTCTGGTTTGTACTTGGTGACAGACAGCTTGTAACTGCCTCTCCTGGAACCACACTATTTGAAATATATGTTGTTAAGGATACTGATGATACATATATAATGCAGGTTAGATGTTATGACAATCCTCACTTTTCTTTTCCTCCCCCCCCCCCCCCGGTTTTGTTTTTCTTTTCCTTGTTATTCACTAATCATTGTTGAACAAATAGACAGAAGTCATGTCTTAACTAGTAGAAGGATTATCTTCCGTTCTACGCCCACCCCACCGCATCCAAAGAGAATAAAAATAACCACTCCATGATGGTTCTCTCCAGTTCCAGTGTAAAACAGCTGGTTAAACTGTGAGTTTTAAATATGTAGTTGATAAGCACTGGATCTTTGCTTTGATGTAATAACTAGTTGAAAGCATCATTTGGAAGCATTTAAAGTATCCTTCTTTGTGTGGGAAGCTTCTCATGGCAAGTTTCTAACTTGTGATAACTTACAAAAGAGGTGTAAAACATTGGTCAACAGGTGCTTTACGTGTAAAGATGACTCGGAATCAGTTGACTTTTTATTCCTCCATTGTCGGTTAGCTAGAAGCCTTTGGGAGTTGGCTTTGAGTTTTTGCGGTCTTCACTAGGTGATGCCTATACCTGTGAGACAACTAGTTGCGTGGGAAGGTTTTTTTGGGAAGGAGGGTCAAGTTTAAAGTTTTTAGAGCTATTCCCCATGCCATCTTTTGGTTGTTGGGGATGGAGAGAAATATGAGTTTTGGATGGGATAGAAACCTCAATTGAGCAATTGAAAGACAAGTGGCTGAAGGCCTTATTTTTTTGGAAGGAGGGTTTTTGGTTCTTCGTCGATTGATGTAATCGATTTTGTGGATAGCCTTTTTTGGGGTTGTAATTAGCTTTTGTGGGATGCTTTTCAACATCCTTTCTTGTCTATGCTCCTCATCATTATCAATATATTACCTTTTCCTATCCAAAAAAATAACTAGTTGAAAGCATATGATGACAAATTAAATGAGCAAATATCATAAAGACTGAGAACTAAAGTAAATCTCTACTTCGAAAATCACAAACTTGGCTGTCAAATTTGGTTCAATAAGCAAGTTCTTACGGTTGTTGACGCATAGGAGTAATTTGCATCTGTAAACAAGCTTTTTAATGTATTGGCCGTCACTGAATTTGTTGGTATGTACTCCATTTTTAGGTTGTGTACTTGCAGAGGTCTAAAGGAACTTCAACGAGCTCTGTGAATCTGCAACCAAAACCGACGAGAGATTCACCAAGTGCTCAGCCTGAAGATTCTCCAGCAGAGGACATTCAGGCTAACAAAGATAAGCCTGAGAAACAAGAGGAGAAAGTTCCCAATATCGAAGGAGCCACTGAGGAGGGAATAAAGGGTGTGATCAATTTTCTTAAAGATAAAATCCCAGGGTTTAAAGTCGAGGTCATGGATGTTACTGTAGAAGAGGAAGTCACTGAGGATGATGCCGTGAAGTTGACTGAGGAAGATTCTGAGGATGCTAGCAAAGATTCCGATGACGATGATGATGGCTTGGATGACGTTGGGAATGAGACTGACAAGATTACAGTGGAAGGAGAGGGTGAATCTATGGAAGATGGGGAAGACATAGATATGAAAGTTTTTGTCAGTGGAATTGTCCACAGTGAAGATGATGCTTCATCAAAGGAGGACTATATGCGGTTGCCTGCTCAAATCAGGGATGCAGAGAAAGAGTCTTTCGTATTGCATATTCCTGGTATCGGTGGAAGTGAAGAGAACTTGGCCTCGGATTACAAAGTAGCTGCTTTGGCAGTTCAAGGCATTGCCGAGCTCATGCCTTCTGATGTTGCCAAGGCATTCCTGGGTAGTGGCAAGATTTCACGGAAGGCGAGTTTTTGACTAATTGATTCAGTTTAGATCAAATCAGTTTATTTTTTGGAATCAGCTAGTGATGAGGTTCTTTTGTGAAATATCTAATATTTTACATATAGCTATTTAGTCTTAACTTCCAACTATTCCTCCCCCCCCCCCCCCCAAAAAAAAAAAAATTGAAGGATTATCAATTGCATGACTTAAAACATTGGAGAAGACAAACCTAACATGTTTAACATTTTTGCTTTCTTGTGAGAATACAAAGACTAACCTACCACGCTGCTACATGTCTCAGATGTCAAGAGATGCGCGTGAATTTGTGAAACATGCAGTCATTCAGGCACAAAAGAGGAGCAAACTTTCTGAGTATACACAATTCAGTAGAATAACAATACCCAGAGGCAAAACTGATCCCTTTGATGGTATATGTCCAGTTTCTTTACCTTTTGCGTTAGCTAATTTTGGTTGAAGTGATAGCTTTCTCAGATTGAACTCATGATTGACGTGTAGGACTATACGTGGGTGCTTTTGGGCCTTATGGAACTGAGATAGTTCAGTTAAAGCGCAAATTTGGGCATTGGAATAATGGGAGTGAACTGAATGACCATTCTGATGTAGAGTTTTTTGAATATGTTGAGGCTGTTAAGCTGACTGGGGATTTGAGGGTTCCTGCTGGTCAGGTGTGCTCTTCTTTACACAGAGATTTGTTTTCACCCTAATCAGTACCCCCTCTGTTGATTGGGTTAAATGCTTAATGGGTGTCTTTTCTGCTACTTAGGTAACTTTTCGTGCTAAAATTGGGAGAGGTAATCGCATTTCCAATCGGAGCATGTACCCAGATGAATTGGGCGTGGTAATTACTCATTCTGTTTCATCTCTTCATACCGGCTGCTGCACTGTTGTGAATTGCTGATTGCAGAATTTGTTTCATACAGGTTGCTAGCTACAAAGGACAAGGGAGGACAGCAGACTTAGGCTTCAAGAATCTGAAATGGGTGCAGGGCGAACTTCTCCAACTCAATGGCAGGGTAATGATAACAGGGTTTTGGTCTCATACTTGTTAATTCCAGTCGATAGTCAGCAAAACACTCATTAGCCCCGTCCACTGCACTTTGGGGCTAAGCAAGCTGAAGATCAGGCTTACAAGTAGAAATCTGGGTTCCTACCTAAACAATCCAGAAGAATACCTGATAATTATGCACTGAAACTCTTGGTTATTGTTTTGTTTTATTTTTAACTGCTTCACTTCTTATGGGTTGATGATGCAGGGTATCGGACCCTATTTCCGTGGAGCAGACCTCGGTTTTCTCTACATTATCCCTGAGCGCAGTTTCCTTGTGCTTTTTAACCGGTTAGATCTTCCAGAGTGAGATGCTCAGTTGCGGTATCTTTTCCCTGCAATACCTTAGAACGGTGACATGATAACCCCAAGGTCTATCGGAGGACTTCCTCAGTCATACTTCCTTGAAGAGACGAAGTTTTATTATCAACTGCTGCTCCTTGCTGCTGTTGCTTCCCCCTCAAAGGCCTCTCGTATGGATTGAATCTGCCGTATGAACACAGATTTGAAGGCGTTAAAAGTTCTCTTCTCCTGCATATTCATAAACTACGGCTTCAGATTAGATGTTAAAATTCTCAACAGTGAGATCCCTTTTGTAACATAACTTATTTTTGTTTCTCTAGTCGCCTAGATCTGGATCTCTCTGAACCCACAAGCGTTATCCACAGTGACAGCAGTAGTGGTTGGTGGTGATTCTCATAGAGGTGTACTAATAAAACGGCCGGTGTTGCTTTGAAGATTTGATTTGATGATTCATACATCATTTTTGGGTAATGATTTATTCCATCATCTGTATTCCTGTATGCAAGCGCTGTCGTTGCTCGGCGATATGATTGTTTTAGTTTTGGGGGGCTGAAACATTCCTATATAAGAGCATTTCCAGCGCAGCTTGCTCGTTCTGTGAGGAGGGTAACATTTGCCAATTGTCCCATTCTTATTGGGTGTTCAGTTGTTTGACACGCGAGTAGACATTCTGTGCGGTGTCACCACGCATGTCTTCCTTTTTCGTTGTTTTTTGTATTTTTGCTTTTTTCCGTAAGATGTAATTTTTCAGTGATTAAAGCAAAAGATTGTGCGTTATAAAATGAGTTTATGATAAATATTTTATTGGATGATTTAAATTGGAATTTTATGGATTGAAGAAGTGATGGAATGTAAGTTTCAAAAGGTTGAAACTTTTGCTGATGTAGGTTGGCCTGCTGGGAATGCTCTAACGGCATTTCTGGAACTTCAAAGTACCATTATTCCAAAGAGGTGTGAAAATGGAGGGGGAAACCAAATATCTTTACGGGGCACAGGTGATTACATGAAGTGGAAAGTATTAAAGCAGACAAAACCCCAATTTGGTTTTGGAGTCTTCTCCCCTCCTTTATGATGTGGGCTTTTTGCTTCTCTCTCTTCCTGGGCTGTAGTTTTTTGTCAAAATAAATGGCCTTATTTGGTAAACTTGTTTTGCAGTCTAATATTTATGAGTGGCTTTTAATTTCACATTCATATTTGGTGGAATTTTTGTTACTAAAATGGAGGGAAATTGTGAAACCTTTTCAAGCTGTTAGCTTCATTTAAGGTGTAAATTTTAGGTTTGAACATAGAACAACACCACCACCTTTCAGTATTAGTCCCGCTTTCGCGGGGTGTGGAAGGTTCGAACATAATTGTATTTAAGATATTACTTTGAACCCAATTCAAAAAGTAACTTTTTCTTTGGAAAAAAAAATTAACTGATATAACGAATGAGGTCTAGACTTTAAATTCGTTATTATGTTCTTTATTCAAATCAATACGAACTTTATTTAATACTTACTAGAATATGATCCAAAATTTGAATATTTATATAGGATGAAGGAATTATTTCCTTTTTAATTTTTACTTTTTATCCTCCTATATTAATCAAATCAAACCTCCTATTACTATTAACCCCTCTAAAATTTCTCCACTTCCATTTCACAATCACTCATTATTTTCTAAGGACGATATTACTTTCATTGTATGCAGAACATGTAGGGACAAAAGACGTGTTCGGTAAAAGTAGCTATTTTAGTAATGGTTAACTGTTTTACTAGCTGTTAGGTGTTTTACTAGCGATTAGCTGTGACCCACTAGTGGTTAGTGATTAGCGGTTTAACTAGCGATTTAAAATAAATACGTTTGATAAAGGTAGCTATTGAAGTAGCAGATTTATATAAAATGTCTAAAAAGCATATAATAAATAAATATTTTTAGTGAATAAAAAGAAGAATTTTGTAATTTGCAATGCAACTACTAGGTAAGGTTTTAAAAAGCTACTTTCATTGGCTTTTAAAAACCACTATATAAACCTCTAGCCACTGCTTCATTCACTACTTTACCGAACACTTTAAATAGTGGTTCATAATATTTTAATCCTTATAAATCACTAACTTATACTGCAACTTCCATTACCGAACACATTCTGAATCCCCAAGATTAATTGCAAATCAATAATAAACTTTTTTAAGCGGCTTAGGCCCCACTTCTGCCCAAAAAAACAATGGTGCATTATTGTCCCCCAAAAAGACGGCGTGGGACCCACCATATTCAGATCAACGCTCTTTCAAAAACTTTGACACTGCTCCTGCTGCAACTTTCAAGCTCACTCGTCACACACACTCTCTCTCTCTCTCTCTCTGTCTCTCTCACTCACACACACACAACATGCAGAACCACCAGCAGCACAACCAGGAAGCTGTCCCCGCGGCTCGGAAACCACCGCGCCCACCACCCATATCCATTTCACAGCCTCCTAACCCGTACCCCTCAGCCCCACCCGAGCACAGACCCCCCTCTTCCGACTTCGACTCACCCGTAGAGAAGCCTCTTCCGCCGCAGCCGCCGGTGTTGCCATCCCCCACCAAGAACGCCGCCGCCGGAGCAATTGTCGCCGTCGAGAAGTTCTACTCACCTCTCACCTCCCCTCTCCCCGCTACTCCTCCCAACGATCCCCCTCCCCACCACCACCAAATTGTCCGTTACAAAGCTAAGGAGGCGGCGCCGCCGCAGTCTGGCGGAGGAGAGAGAAAGGGGAACCTGCGATTTGGGCATGCCGATGGGGGGATGGATAACTTTAATACTGGGAGGCCGTCCAAGAAGGAGAATGTTAATGCGATGAGTAAGGTTGCATTGGGAACTAGGGTTTTTGAGGTGACGTTTTGCTTGGTCTCTTTTGCAGTCATGGCTACTAATAAGACTCAAGGTTGGACCGGGGATTCATTTGGTCGTTACAAAGAATACAGGTCTGTTTTCTGGGTTTCAAATTTTTGCTCCAATTTTGGTCTGAATTTGTTCAACAGAAGTTGAAGTGGGTATATATATATATATATTGTTTTGCCAAAGTTTTGATCTTTATGAAGAATTTGGGCAATTAAATGTGGACATTAGAATTATTTCCTAATTTGTTGAAATGGGCAGTAGTTATTATAATTCTTTGGAGCGTTTGCATGGCTTTGGTAGCACTCCTGTAGTCCTGTTTGTTGATTTGCTGATTTTCACTTTGAATTTATATCCATTGTCATTTGTCCTTTGATGAACATACTTTTGAATTTGCTGGTGTAGGTATTGTTAGAAAGGTGGGGATTGAATAGAAAACCAAGTGTGAATTAGTGGTGTCGATCTAGAAGTTTGACAAGAGATACCTTGGATACGATCTTAAACTCTTTCTGAAAAATAATCCATGTGAGCTTACAAGAAAAGAGAGATCATATTGTATTTATAACATCTCAAAAATCAAAATGGCATACCTTTAAAGGGTATAACTAACTAGACATGTCTTTGGGAAATTGATTACTGATTCCGACAGACAATAGTTACAGTAGTAAGAATAGATCTTTTGAAACTTACTAGGCATGCATTTTTTTATCTTAAATTCACATGCCTTTTGGAAAGATGTATATTCTACATATACGAAGAAAAGAATGTAACTTTATAATAAATTCAAGGGTGCCAAGCAAAGAAATTTATAACAAGTTCTTTTTTCTTCCCGTTATACATGTATAACTAACTAGACATGTTGAACTTGATTGATTATTTGCAGTCAGCAAATTGGTGCAATTCTGGCTATTTTATTAAGTTAGTGTCACTATGAGGTCTTCTAAATATGTGAATTATATCAAGTATTATAGCCATAGAAGATGTTTCTGTTCATCAGCATGTGAGAAGGCAGCACTTTCTGAGTGTGCATTAGGGCGTGAGTAACAGCGTTGCCAACGTAGTTTACTTTGTGGAGCATGGTCTTTGATTTTTGGTGTTCGTTGATGTCAGTGGATATTAGGATTTTGGCAGCTTATAGAAGTCCTATTTGTTTGATCTCGCAATTGACAAAGATTTGAAGCATGAAATTGTTGGAACAACTTTTTACAGATGGCATAGGCACAACAACTGACCTCTGTAGCAGGGTCTGATTCCCAATTCCTTCTGTATAAATTGTCTGTGAAAGATAAAACTCTGAAAACTGCACCTTAATGTGATGGCTTTTCTGATGTACAGAGATTCACCCAGCTCCTAAATGCTTTACCATCCATAGTATTGGCAAAATAGTCGCTAGAGTTGTTGATTAAATAGAAGTATTTATACACAATAAGGATCGTTCAAGGCCGTCCTCGGGCTCAGGATGATGATGAATAGAAATTTAGTTTTGTATGTTACTTTAGTACTGCATGCAGCCATGTGTGTAGGGGTAAGGTTGTCTGCATCTGGATCTCCTCAAATCCCTGCGAAAGCAGGACTAATACTGGGAGTTGTTGTATGTTACTTTAGTAAAAATTGGATTTGCAGGCAGTGGGATATAGTCCTTGGCCCTGGACCATTTCTTATGGAAGTCCTGGTCGCCCAAAGTGATGAATTGGATATATTGAACTAGGTTATACTCCATCTTTTGTTGTATGATGCCTTGACAATTTCACTTTTGCGCAAATGTTTGGGATATTCTTTTACAAGTGGAATCATATAGACTTTTAAAACAAAATGCACTTCCTGAAATGCCTTCACCAGTTATATGAACACATTGTGCAGTGTACTACTAGTCATTGACACGCATAGGCTTCTATTCAAGCAGATGGTAGTGCTGTGGTTACACCTGAGCAGCTTAAGATCATTCGAGTTATCCGGTGAATATATGGAATCAACTTGACATCACTTTCTATACTTATGTTCACCAACATGGGCGGATCTACATTGAGCATGTTAGCCGAATAATCCTTCAAAATTTTAACAAGAACACCCGTAAAATTTATTAGGTGTTTTTGAATTCCATGCAGTTCAAAGTGGACGTCGTTGTACAAAATTTCTGGATTCGCCATTATTTCCTATCTTCAAATTTTTGCCATTTTGGTTTGCTAGCAATTTATTATGCAACACTATATGAGCGAGGCTTGTGATAATGCAGTTCTCTTCATAGTCTGTGCCTTGGATTCGTGAATTTTGTGAAAACAGAACCAAGCGTGTGCCTTGCCATTATTGGTTAATGTATATGCTGATACTGAAAGCTGACATCGGTGCTTTCTACAAGTTTCTGAATCGCAAATCGTTTTAAACAGAGTTTAAACTTTTGATCACAACCCTACTCAAGATTAACCCAACACAGACCCACATTTAAGAACCTGTTTGCTAGTTCTATTTCCACATGATTTCCTGCACAGAGTTTCAACTTTTGACCGTACATTTGTTTCTTTTGAGTCCTGATTGGGTAAAGTAACATACTGATATTGGAGTTACCTGGCTGCAGGTTTTGCTTAGCAGTGAACATTATCGGATTTGTGTATGCGGGTTTTCAGACTGTTGACCTAGCGTACCATTTGGCCACAGGAGACCACATCTTCAATTACCATTTGCGCTATCAGTTTGATTTTGTCATGGATCAGGCAAGAGTAACAATTTTCTTCTCTTTTTCTGGATTGAATTGATGAAAGTACCCCTTGATTACAATCTCCATCACATTATCTGTGTCTCTTAATGTCATGTTTTCACCTTGAAAAAGAAATATATGTTGTCAACTTCTTCCATTCCTTGCTTAACGCTCAGACCTTTTATTCCCCTTCCCCTCCCCCCCCCCCCCCAAACCTCAACCCAAAAAAAAAAAAAAAAAAACCTACATTGTTTCTTTTTCCTTCTTCTCTGTACTTATTTACCTTTTTTCCCTTTTTGTGGGGTTGCTTATTGAAAATGTGCAGATAATGGCATATCTTCTGATATCAGCATCGTCATCAGCGGCCACAAGGGTGGTTGACTGGGAGCTGAATTGGGGGAAAGATGAGTTCACAGAGAAGGCGAGTGCATCGATCAGTATGGCCTTCTTAGCCTTCCTAACCTTTGCCATGAGCTCCCTCATCTCAGGTTACAACCTCTGTACCTGTGATTTATCTTGATATTCATATCCGGATGAGCTTTGCTCGACTCCAACCTTTGACTGAGGATGGGTGCAAGTCTCTAGATTTTAGCTTAGGGCTTTGTACATGTAAAATAGATGGAACAGTGGTTTTTATGCTAATGAACAAGTTTATTGGTGTATTCCTTGTGGAAAGAAACGTATTCCCTCTTGACTTTTGGATGATTATGGTATTGGGTCGATCAGGTGAATGCATTTCTCAGCAAGTCTCTGTCTTTATAGCTTTCTTAATTATGCCAGATTGGGCTGAAAATCATGAAATGATAATCTAATGATTCTTAGTTTGGTTTTTACTGAAATATTTTGAGTTTAAAATTTAAATCCTAATAGAGATGGTACATGAAGGAAGCAATCTTCTATCCACTCTACTTTCTCTCTATTCCCAAACAAACCAAGGTACATACCGTACATGTATATCATACCTTTTTTTGCTCTTTTTTTTTGGTTGAGTGTGCAGATGTACAAAGGTCGATGTATGTGAGATTCGAATTCATATGTCTGTTGAGAACATTTAAAGATTTTACAAATTAAGTTAATTAACACTCACAGATGTATCATATCATCTGAATGATAACAATTGTCAGCGTACGTGTTTTTTTTTTTTAAAAAAAAAAGGAAAATAGAGGTACAAATGAATGACACCCAATTGTTTATTGGATCTCATGAATTGTTTCTCGTAAAGTCTAAGATCATAATTATTCATTGGAGCTCTTTGTCGCCCAGCCCTTTTTCATTTTTTTTTTTTAAATAATGTCTTCATTTTCTGCCTCAACTTTGTTTGTAGCATGCTGTACAACCCCCCCCCCCCAACCAAAAAAAATCGTAGGAATCATTTTTCTTTTCCTTTTTTTTGGGGGGGTGAGGGAGGGTTTTTTTTGGGCTGGGCCCATGAGACATAAACAAAGACAGACACCTAATCCTAACAAGAGGTTGTTTGTTGGACATTAATAATACTATTTGTATTTGGGGGATCAAATGGGCCACACACGTTTCGGTCCACCCAAACTCTTGTTCCCCAACTCATTTATTGGGCTGTCCTCCCTACCCCCCCCCCAAAAAAAGAAAAGAAAAATTCAATTTTTGTTGTACTCTCCCGTACCAATGTTGACTTTAACATTAACTTTGTCCTATAATAAACGAAAGACTTTCACTTTTTGTTTAAGTTGACATTCACTTTTTTCATTAATTTTTACCACTTGGACACCCATGCAAAAGCATAGATAAAAACTAGTACTTCTAAACAGATAAAAGTTTTGTGAAGAAAGACTTTCACTGCACGTTGGTCGTATATTCAGTTCCTTTAACTACCATTTTTCTTGGGGGATATTTTGAACCATTAGTCAACAAATTGAGGGACAAATAGAAGACATAGAGTGTAGATTTTCCTAATATATAAAGTATGTTTTTTGAGGTAGATATAACATCTCTTTCATGGCACAAAAATAATCAAGGCAACCCCATGTGACATTTGAACCCATATGTGTAATCATGTGTTGGAGAATGAATGGCAATGTAATAAACTACCACTATGATGCTGTTGGGCTTTACATGAGATTTTGATAGAATACATTCATAGCTTTATTCCCCAACCACACGACCACAATATAGTTTTCAGTGGGGAAAAATTGACGACACTACTTGTGTGATGTCCATACTATTAGGTTGTTTCCATCCTATTTATATGAGTGCAATAAAACTTTAATTTTGACAAACGAAAAATATTGAAGTATTAATAACGGGACATTCTTTAATGATCGGTGATATTTTATGTTTTATAATATGACGCTTGTCTGGTATGAAGCGGAATTCAAAAGACGTACTCCATTGATGACTGATTTTTTAATGAATGCTATTACATGCGTCGAATTTAATGAACGTTAAACCTGAATACTACGGATACTTTTTTCTATTGTCCAAGATGCTCTCAAATCCAAATTTGATGTAGACCAAACCAAACTTCGTTAACCTAATGACTAATCAACACCACATCCATGGAATCCTTTCCTTTTCGACTTCTTCTCTCTTTTTTTTAATTTTTGGATAATTAATTTAGAAAATGAAATGGTTGTAAATAATTACTCCCGAAGCCAGCATGCACGTGGTGATCTTCATCAGCCATGTTCAAATTGAGACCAAGTGACAAACACTATTCGGCCACAAATTCAAAAGTGGCCAAATTTCCAGACACCAATCAGACGCAGACACTCCCAAGTCCCACCTCCTTTGTCTATTGTCCTTTCTATCTACGGTTGCCTTCACTTTCCTCCATTTTTGCCCTCAATTTGCGGTCTCCATTTCCTTATCTTTCTTTGCTTCATCCATAATTATGGCTAATGTAAACCCTAATTATGATGTTTTTGTACTACTTAAGAGTTTATTAAATTTCACGTATATTGATGTTTATGGATCTTTACACCTAAAAAAAAAAGTCATTTTGAGAGTATAGTAAATAGTATACTTTCAACCTGTTTATACTTCATTGGAAAACTAATTTATATTAATAAATAAATAACCTTTGTTTTTGAATTGGAATGATTTTGGTGTATAGTAATTATATTTTTGCATAGATCTTTTGAGGTTTTTTTAGTGTATAGTAAATGTGCTTTGGTGTACGTTAAATATTGTGCACTCGGTTAAAAGATACACTAAATAATATGCTTATAAACACTAAAATCTTTTATTGTTAGCTATTTGCAGGGTACATTAAGTGCAATAAATTTTACCCTACTTTTGTACGCTAGAGGACCAAGGGTCCAATATTTATTGTACTCCCAGAGTGATCATAGAAGATCCCAAAAACAGCAAATGGATAAACAAATTCACGTGTTTTAATATTTGTCTTATTTTAAGTAAAGTCTCAAATTACAAACCTATAAATAATAAAGAAAAAGATCTTTAACAAAAAATCTCTACTCTTTATGAACGAATGATATATTATTTCCAATAAAAGAAGGGTGAAGATTTAAAAAATATCGTCCTTTATAATCATCATTTTGAATTATTAATGTTGATCTATGTGCAAATTACACGTTACGATTTGTTTTTACTAAGTTGACGAATTATGATTCTCTCTGTCTTTTTCATTTTTAATGTCCTGTGTAGATCATAATTAATGGTCTTAGGGGATCAACTTTTGTCAGTTTGTTATGGAAGGAATATGAATAACGCCATGACAATCATCCGAACTACTATAATTAATAAACATAATTAATGTCAACATTAATAATCGTGATTAATAAGACAAGAACCGTGCATTAATCAACGAAACATCCTTGATTGTAAGGCCAGCTAACTAATAGTACTACAAATCACGTCTTCATGCCAAAGCTTTGATGTACGGATTCTGTCGTAAAATGCATGCAACTATGATTATAATTAATTATCAACACAGGTTGGTTCAAATAATTTAACATTTGTTCTTCTTAAGTAATTAAGGTATCGAGTTCAAGTTTTAATAATGGAGAAAATATGTGATTAGATGGCTATATTCCTCATTAACTCAACAACAGCTCGACTCTAATAAAATAAATGATTTAAGACCTCGAAAAATAATTATAATTAATTATGGGACAAATTAAATAGATCCAATTTTGGATGAATTTTCTCAATTTTGTGAAAACAAACTGCAACCTCATAACATAATTTCCTAAATCAAAAGTCAAATCTCTTTGGATACATTCATAGAAGAGTTCACATGCACACTCCAATTCACTCCTACTAATTAATAATGATTTATGAAGACTTTTCTTGATTAGATTTTGAATTTATTTTAGGGTGAAATGAAATGAGGAAGAAGATAAATATTATATTAGCACCAACTGCCAGGTGGCGTTGCATTTGTGGTCATTAAGAAACTCTGAGTTTGATCAGCAAAATAATCCAAAATGTACGAGTGATTAGTAACTGACTAATACGGGGATTAACTATTAAGTCTGTCTTTTTAAGTTTAGTTACGGGGATTGAGGTGAGAGAACACCGTCCAATACGTCCTTTGACAGTACGGAAGTGGCGGGTTTGCGTCAATTTCGGCCTACGCTCTCTGGTCACGCGCATGCGCGTCAATCCCAACGCCTGAGTTCTTCCACTAATCCCACAATCCAATTAGGGGTGGACAATAGCCTGGATCAAATCAAATTAGGATTGACCTGTTCATAAAGTAGGTCAGCTCAGATTATAATCGGCCGTTAATTATTTGGATCAATTGGACTTTTTTGTGCAAATAAATTGGTCGGGTCGGGTTGGATCGGTTCATTGGGTACTTGTTTTTTGCCTGTTTCAAAATGGAATGAATTTACACAAAAAAGCTATGTATAATAATTATTGTTCTGTATAAAATGATGGTAATAAATTTAATTAATTGAAACATATAAACTAGTGCGTCAAGTAGGATTAAAAAAATAAGACATCACTAAACGGGCCATTAATGGATCAATCCAACTCGACCCGTTAATATGCATTAATGGATCGACTCGCTATTGACCAGATCTATTGTTGACCCGATCTTTTATTGACCCTATTTTAAACGGACCTACCTACTTGATCCAATGGGTACCCGACCTGTTACTCACCCCTAAATCCAGTAAAGAAGAAGACAAACGATGCGTGAAAGTAGTTCTTCATTTCTTCCGAGATGGATATTCTATTTGACACTAAAATTTGTATTTGTTTAAAGCGAATATATTTTATAAATAATATACGGTTGATTATTAGTTTTTAATAAAATCTTATCTTGCTTTTGTAAAAAAAGAAAAATAAAGAAAAAGACGTAATTTTATTAATGCAAAAAGGCTAATTTTTACTCTAGTACTTTTACCTCGAGTAGCTGGAAGTGATACTATAAAACTTTTCATCTATTTAAGAAAGACACCAAAAAATTGAAGTATAAGATTAATGGTATGAAAAATGCTATACTTAATTTTTTAGAGATGAGAATTTATGCTAATATTTTAGATTTACTCTTATTAGATAACTTTTATTATAGATATAGTAAATCCTTTCATTAATAAATCTTCCTTTTCCAATAAAGAAAAAAATAATTTTGGCCCTTTTAAAAGTGTTATGAACTAGTAGTCACTTGTTTTTGATCATTGTAAGTATCAATTAATTTAAATAATAATATTTTTAAAAATGATTACTGAAGATTTGAATTTAAATCCCAATTACGTCAAAATACGTATGGAAAATTTAGTTCATTACACTAACGTGTGGAAGAAAGGTGCCATCCAAGGTAAGTAATGTCAAAATGGTTTCGTACGATTTATCAGATCAGGAGCGGTCAAATGAGGTCTCTTTTTTAATTACCGTAAATATTTACTCATCAGTTAACCTAACCGTCTGTATACATAAGACAATATGGTTAATGATATTTAATTATTTATTTAAGAATAGAGAGAAAAAGAGATAAGTTTAACTTTAGCACGGGTGCATAGGGAATGGTGACGGCTTTTATTCTGCAAAATTATCTGATGTTGACGGGTGCAGCGAACAGAGTGTGACGGACACGCGTTGACACAGTGTGTGTGGTTGGGATTTGGACGAGGCGACCAAGACAAAGACTTGTAACTGCTTCCTAAAAATAAAAATAAAAAAAAAACGGAAGAAATGAATTAAAAGCACCGTGACAGACGAAGAGAGAGAGAGAGAGAGGAGAGAGAAAGAGAGTGACCGTCTACGGAATGACCATACGGCTTTGTCCGACAACTCCACGGATACCTCTAGCTTTATTGCCACTGGTGGCTCCCACCTCCTTTCTTAACGTTTTCTGTTACTATGTTTATTCCCCATCGAGCCCTCTCACTTTGCCCAGCCTCCCAAGCTTAAATGACGAATTTGACCTTTCGTATTGCTATTTTTAAACAAACAAGCAAGCATTACTTCTTTTTAAGAGGTTTTTTCTCATGTTATTTTTACTTTGTATCAATTATACGATAACAATTTTTAGTGTGAGTTTCACTTTTATAAGGTTTAAAAAGATTTAGATGCAGAAAATGTTTTTGTCGATATTGATTATAATATGTAATCATTCACATTGTTCACAACAGTGTGACAGAGAGTTCGTTTTTCAGTTGGATTGACTAGACTTAAATAAGAGGTTGATATAAGAGTTGGCTAAAATAGGGCTTGTTCTCTTGCAATGTAAAAACTCATTTTTGAGAATGACATATTACTATCTAAAGTTGGATTTTCATTATGTCTCATTAATTCTAAATTCAAAAATGTGTAACACATAATATGCACTAAAAAAATGTAGGTATTGAGATTTTGCTATCCGTTGGAAACAATTGGGGGGGTGCCTTTGGCTAACAAAAATGGAAGAGTACTAGAGGAGGGGTATTGATGAATTGACAAATCAATTTCCTATTTAATTTACTTTGTTGAAATTAATTATATGCTTTTTTAATTTTAAAGGTCAAATTTTAAACATAATTAAATAAAAATAAATCTATGGCAGAGATTTGATGAGAACACATGTACAGTTGAGATTTATATATTTATGGTGGTTGTAGTATGATGACAACCACTATAACTTTTTGATTAAATAAATCATAAAGAGTCGTATAATAATAATCTGGTTTTAAAAGATGTCATTTATATATATAACTCTATATAAAATTGAGTGAAATAACGTGCTCTTGCCAAATTTCACATTGTTGTTGGTTCATCTCTTTTCTCTTTTTTTTTGGTTATTATTCTTTTCTAAATAGCTTTGTAGTTATTAGATAATTAACATCCACTTATATTAATAATACACGCACAACTATACTAATGATTATAATTGTAATTTTCATTTTAATCGTGAATTTAAGGATCAATATATAATTAATCTCCAAATTATGAGTCTTTAAAATTGTAGTAGTTCTTTCTATCATTATGTCCACACAATTTTTCTTTTGTCTTTTGCATAAGTTATAATTAGTGATTGTCTAACTCTGGTAGAATTAACCGTCTCAAAAGTTTGCTATATATAAACTCAATATAGAGGTAACTTTGTATTACAACCCACCTAAAAAAGTAAAGAATTCTTTCTTATATCGCTGGTTGAAACTAGACTTTTTCATTCTTCCCAAGTAGAAGTATAATTTATTAAGATTTTAATGTTCATTCCTGTATTGTTTTATTTCCTACTTGGCTGTTCTCGAGTTTGACGTTAATTTTTTTATTTGTGATCCAACTCCATCTTATTATTTTATTGATTTCCAATTATCACGGCATTTCGATTTCATTTGCTTAGTGCTTCAATCATTGTTTTAGATACTTTCACTAATCAGTATATATATATGGTTGCAATATTTTTGATTAACGTAAAAGACATTTTATTAGACTTAATTATAGTTTTTCATAATTTACAATCAAATATCCAAAGTAATTTGATTATGATACATCTTAAACTCTATATTACATATTCACAAAAGTAATGCGTTTGTTACTGTAACATTATTAAACTCTTGAAATAGTAGTCTCTGCAGAGTATTCAAACTACACTAATATGTATACTTTTGTCCATCCTATATAAGTTGTAAATTTGGTACCATCTAGGAGTTGAAAAATCAATCCTATGCGATTAAATATCAAGTTAATCCAAAAGGGGAAAAAAGAATAAAGAAAAAGACTTTCTTCAATTGATGGACGCTATTACAACATAATAAAGTTCGTCATGATAACAAAACTAGGATCACTAATTATAAGCTTTGATTGAGGGAAAAACAAAATCTTTCAATACTATTTATACGATAAATGTGGAGTACAATTTAGTTCGAATTATTTAATTTCTCTTTTTTTTAGAGCAAATTTCTTTTTTTTAGTTGACTCATGTCTTTGTTTTCGTCATTATTTTATATCAATTTTTAGTCAATATGTA
The DNA here is from genome assembly GCA_029747015.1 of Carnegiea gigantea. Taxonomy (NCBI): domain Eukaryota; kingdom Viridiplantae; phylum Streptophyta; class Magnoliopsida; order Caryophyllales; family Cactaceae; genus Carnegiea; species Carnegiea gigantea. The sequence goes on from JAKOGI010001156.1 coordinate 166,959, forward strand.
AGCATTAAAATTTATTAATGATTTACTATTGTATTTGAAAAGTAATCATCCAGACATGGTACAAACAGTGAACGCATGGGTATGATGCTAGTGAAGAATAGAAGTTTAACTTTCCACTCAAAGCCGAACCAGCGGGCACGTCAAACGGGGGAAGGTCAAAGGGGTAGTTGAGTAAAATCAGGGTCAGGGAAGGGGCAGAAAGGGAAAATAACATGCGTAGTGAGGGGGGGGGGGGAGATAGGAAGGGGTCCCTAATGGAAAAGGAAAAGGAACGAGGAAGAGGGGGGTAGCCGTACCCACTACCGAGTTTGTCTCCATATTAGAGGATCTTCCCACGTTATCATTGCCAGTCACCCAAATCCAGGCGCTGCTACAATTTTACCCCCCTCCCCCAAACTCAACTCAACCGCCATTACTCTCTTCATCTCTCTCTCTCTCTCTCTCTCTCTCTCTCTCTCTCTCCCCCCCTCCATCGGACATCACGTTCCCCTTCCCCTCTCTCTCTCTTCAAAACCAACCCTAACCCTCCTTCCTCTCGTCATCGGATTCCTGAACTCCTCCCCGGCAAATAAAGAAACGTACAATTTTCGAGCTGATTTGAGTAGGAATAGCGAAAGTAGAGGGATTGATTTCAAAATGTAGGAGTAATTTAACGTGAATGATCATATTGATTTCTGAAACTACTTATTCTTTTGAGGATTTTGTTGCGGATTTGGATTTCCGATTGATCCATGAAGAATTTCCACTGGTTTAAGCAAATTTCGAGTACTAAGATTACGAACCCTAACAATGGTGGCAGATGCAATGGCAGAGATCGAAGCGGAAGCAGCGGGAAGCTGAAGAGGCGGTTGTCGTTGGGGGAGTATAGAAGAGCGGTGTCATGGTCCAAATATTTGGTGTCGTCAGGAGGAGAGATAAAGGGGGAAGGAGAAGAGCAGTGGAGTGCGGATATGTCGCAGCTTTTCATTGGGAATAAGTTTGCCACGGGAAGACATAGCAGGATTTACAGAGGGATTTATAAGCAGAGAGAGGTCGCAATCAAGCTTGTCAGCCAGCCTGAAGAGGACCCTGATATGGCTTCTAAGATTGAGCGTGAATTCACGTCTGAAGTTGCTCTTTTGTTCCGATTACGCCACCCCAATATCATCACTGTAATCACACACTCTCTCCATATATTTTTACAATTTCCTGTGTTATTACTGTTCTCATTTGCTTGCGCGAGTAATTGTAGGGGGTAAGCTTGTCTACGTCTAGAGCTTTCTAAACTTCGTAAAAATGAGACTTCATTGTCCTGTTGTCTTGTCCTGTTCGTGGAAAATTTTGATGTGGGTGTCAGCTAATGTAGCCACTTCTATGCTTAAAGTCGCTGCCCTCTCCCGGGGTTGGAGCCTAGGAGTATTGTTGGAGACTACGTTTACTTTACGGTTAATTTTAGCTAGTTGTATACAGGGAAGGAGGTGTCACAAGTGATCTAGGTCTAAACTGTACCTGCAGCGGTTGTTCTGGTCAATTGTAGCTAGTCGCATATAGGGAGTAAGGTGTTGCTACTTACTAGATAGCTGGGTTTAAAGTTTAAACTTTGGTCCACATAGGACTATGTGACCAATTTTGCTGTCTCTTTGACAGTGACATTGGTGGAGAGTTTGAACTTTTGTGGAGAATTTGTCAGACGACTGCTGCAGTGAAATCACTCTCTTTTACATGTGTAACCTCTTGTTTTCAAGGTGGGGCATTGCCCATCTGCCCGTCTACATAAAATGTTCACGTCGTGATTGTCTTGAGTGTATCATAAGGTGCTGCACCAAATTTGTGTGACAGTCTCAAAAACTTGGCTTTGTTTGGTTTTTCAGTTAGGTGCTAAGGAAGAGAAATGGAATAAGCAAAAAATAGGATTAACCTGATTCAAATGTTTGGTTTAATCAGAAGAATTGTAATTCAAAATGGGCAGTAGTTTTCTTTTCCTCCATACATGTTGGCTGGTGAGAGTGGAATAAAGGAAGCGACACGAGTTTTCCAGTTTTTTAAGTAACCTTTTACCTAATTTTTTTTAGCTATTTTTTTCCAATTCGTTTGGAAGCTACTTTATTCCATGCACTTTTTCCTTTTGCACCATGAAATCATTCCAAAGTGAAAGTGTCAATGACCCTTATGAATCATGGTTATGTCCTCCCATCCCATAGGATTGACACTCCAACCCATTTCCAGCAGGGGGAGATTGTATGAGGTAGCACATAGCAGATGATTGCAGACCCCAGCTACTGATGGATGAAGGCTTGCACCATTTGATTTATTAGATTAGATTCGAGTGGGTGGTTGCTTTGCTCTAATGTCAAGGCTATGTATGATAATTGCAAGGAAAACTATGGTGCAAGAGTGAAAGAATAGAAGTATTCCTTCACCCAAGACAAATGTTGTAGGATTAGGGGCAACCATCATTATTGGTTGACGTCCCGAAGGAAAGTTGTGATAGCGATTGGTGGAGAATAGAGATTCGGGATAGCACTTGTTATTTGTCTTTGAACACCTAAGGGACACCCATAATAGCGGCTCCAATTATCAAACAGATGCAGACTGTGGACCAATGAGGGTATTTCTTTTTCTTATCTTAATTTTGGCGGACCTAAAATATTGAATTAAGAAAATGAAATACAAAAGATTCTGATGTTTCTGTATACATCTGTATCCATGGGCTTTTGTTTATGTAGCTTTTCGCAAGATTCCCAATTCATTATAGATGGTGGTTAACCCACAAGGACTAAAAGAAAATAAATCCTGAGATGTCTTCTCTATTAAATTCTCAGCTGCACTCCTGCTGATTCCTCCCTCGTCTATAAAGGTTCAGTTTGAAGTGAACTATTACCCCACACTTGGCCATTCTAACATTCAATATTCTAATGCCAGTTGCTGATGATTTTTCAATAGGATGATTCCTCTTTTTATCTGCCGTATTTTTAACATGTTACCGCTGTCATCTATATAAGCATTTCACTCCATTAAATGTCCTTATATATGTTTGTCTTTTTTGTACCAATTTGATTTGAATCCTAATTGAAGAGTAACAATCTTGCTAGTCTGAAACTTTTGCTAGAAATAGGGATTGCTATTCTGTATACTTGGTCGCCTTCTTACTGCAACTGATCAACAGAGACTGTATTCTTTTCGCTCCCCACTCCACCGGCATTGAAAAAAGCTTGTAAAGGTCTCTGTAAGGACATGTTCCTCTGCACATATGTTGGATGTATCATGATCCTAAAGCTTGTTTTCATTTCCATTAACGTATATAATTGATTTGTCAGTTGGACTGTATGAAGCGCTATGCTTTCTCTTACTGCTGGAATGGTCTGTGCATATTATTCATGGATTTGCTACTTGCTTCACCCTACAGTTGTGTGGCATGTAGTGGAACGTGGTTTACTTTCCTCTTTGTTGATGCCTCAGAACATGTTCTTCCTTACAATTTTGATCAACAATATCGGTTATGGATATGTCTACAAGATACCATACATGGACACACATCTTCTCGAGTGTCTTGTTTCTTCCATTATCAAAATTATCCAAATTAGAGTGCCTACAAAATTGTTTGTTGCTTTGTCTTTTGTTGGAGGCAAAAGTGCGTAAGAATGACCAGCTTAAGCTTCTCTTCTAATACAACATGCAAAGATATATAAAGAAATCTATCTTCAGAACCGCATTAAAACACAATTTCTTGAAATATATGGCAGAAATTGATAGGGTAAGCATGTCATGAATCAATTTATCTGTCATGCAATGTTGGTGCCAGTGCTCAGCTTCCTGACCTTCAATTTCTGGCCATTTCTTTGACTCCGTTCTGCTTGACTTTCTGCAGTTCTTTGCAGCTTGCAAAAAACCTCCTGTATTTTGCATCATCACAGAGTTTATGCCTGGGGGCTCGCTTCGAAAATACCTCCATCAGCAGGAACCGCATTCAGTCCCACTCGATCTAGTTCTAAAGTTGGCTCTTGACATTGCACATGGAATGCAGTATCTTCACTCTCAAGGGGTACTTCACAGGGATTTGAAATCGGAAAATCTCCTTTTAGGAGAAGATATGTGTGTGAAGGTAGCTGATTTTGGCATCTCTTGCTTGGAGTCTCAATGTGGCAGTGCTAAAGGATTCACTGGTACTTACCGCTGGATGGCCCCGGAAATGATTAAAGAAAAGCTCCATACAAAGAAAGTTGATGTTTACAGTTTTGGCATAGTTTTGTGGGAGCTTCTGACTGCTTTGACGCCGTTTGACAACATGACTCCAGAACAGGCTGCTTTTGCAGTTTGCCAGAAGGTATTTGATCCACAAACTAGCTCAATTGATATTGTTTGTTTCGCTATCTTTCATGTGATCTGCCCAGCCTTTCTTACTAACCTCAGTTCTTTTCATGGCTGTTCTTAGACATCTTAGCTCTCTGTGTTTTGAGGGTTAAAGTTGGTGTTTAGAATTCTGGTAATCTCTAACCTCTTGATTTTTGAATAGCTAGATGCATTACTTGCACGCTTAGCCTATAGTGCACGTTTCTCTGTTCTTGAACATGAGATGCTTATACCAGGCAATGCCTAGGCTTGAGTTGGTAGTGTTTTTGAATAGCAGGATATTTTTTTAGGTTAATATGCATTATTTCAGCTGGATATCTAAGTATTAATAATATTGCACTGCTTACGGCTGGGACTTACCTAATCTACCGAGTTTGGCCTGTCCCACCCCTAATCTGTGGCCAAAGGGTTGCTTATGGGCCTTTAATCTGGAGAGATGAACTGTTTCTCGTGTTCACATCTGTATTAATGGGTCCTATTTGAAGCATCCAAGTGTCATATTATCAAGGATTGCTTGTGATTGTTTTGGATTGTCATGTACATGAATAGGCATGTACAACTGCTAGTGTCATGTACCCGGCTTTTCCCTTGAGGCTTAGACATGTAGACGCATAAAAGTCACCGGTCCCCCCCCCCCCCAAAAAAAAATTCCTTCTTTTTGTCTACTCAGTGGAAATCCTCTAGTGTAAAATGAGCTTTTTAAGTTAGAAAGATAGCACAAAACATTACATTCTTCACCAGTTGTAGGAATCAATTATGCCTAATGTAGTTGCTGAATAGGTATGTGGTCCTACACTTGAGATTTTGTATAAGAGCCTACATTGTCTTGCAAACTCTGAAACCAGTCGATTTGATGTCCACAGAATGCAAGGCCTCCGTTGCCCACTGACTGCCCGGTGCCACTGAGCCGACTCATCAACCGATGCTGGTCGAGCAACCCAGATAAGCGACCACATTTCGACGAGATTGTGGCAGTTTTAGAGAGTTATGCTGAGTCTTTGTGTCGGGACCCTCAATTCTTTTCATCACTTAAACCTTGTCACGATGGGAAATTGTTGCGGTGCTTGCCAAAGTGTATTGCTGCCCATAGGCGGCATGCTTCTTTATGCGAGTAAGGATCAATGCAGGGATATTTGAATTGGATCATACATTCTATCAGATTATCAAGAATGAAGGGATTGCTGGTGAACATGTTGGGGTTTGTAACATCTTTGAGAAGTCTTCTTTCTTCTTTCTTTTTTCTTTTAATTTGAAAGTGGCTATCGAATATTGATTAAATCCATTTGTGGTAATAGCCATGGAAGTTCTAATGGCCGATATTGTTATGTACTTTACTTTTTTCAGATTCGATGGCCAATTGGACCTACATATTGATCTTTACTGAGAGGTCTCATACTAGATCTGAACAACTAGTATATCCTAACCATGTATATACAATTTTGATCACAAAAGCGTAAGCGACCTTCCTTAATTTAGGATGCACGAGTTTAACTTATGTTGCTTGCATTCTCGGATTCTCATTAGTTTACGAGGGTGTTTAATATGGTATAACTAGGATTTGGGTCTAGATTCTATCCTACTTTTCCCTTCTTCTATATACTCTACCATAGATCGTTGTCCTTGAACAAAATTAGCTATGGGTCCAAATCAAAGCATAAAAAAGGGTGGTATGCTTTATAAATATGACAGTTCTTTTTAACTAGAGATTGATATACTAGACATAACGATCAACTAATGCGTATATCAACTCAAATATGTATAATGTTTCTCAATATGGCTCCATAATAGTGGAGTTTGCATCTTTAAATATACTTTAAGTAATATCATTATTAGCGACAGAATGAATAACTTCTGATAAACACAATCAACATTGAGTAAGTTGAACAACAGAACAAGTCCTATCAATTAATCGCATGCGCCTCTATTCTTTGTTTTTTTTTTTTTTTTTTAAAACATTACATTTGTTTTTATATTGTTTTGAGCCACAGTACTTAGAAGACAGTTGGGCCGAGTGGTCTAAGGTGCTAGATTTAGGCTCTGGTCCGTAAGGGCGTGTGTTCGAACCCCACAGCTGTTACAAACTTTTTGCCGTTTTATTTCACGGCTTCGGCCCACTTTGCTGTCACAAAGGTGGGTCCATACGGTGCAGTCCTCCTCTGTTCTGCTTTTTTTTTTGGGTTGGCTTTCTTGATAAACATAGAACCAGAGCCACAATAATCAAAAGACAGTTTGGCCGAGTGGTCTAAGGCGCCAGATTTAGGCTCTGGTCCGAAAGGGCGTGGGTTCAAATCCCACAGCTGTCACAAACTTTGCTTTTTTATTTCTCCGTTTCGTGTTGGGCAAAGGAGAATTAATGAAAAAGGAGTTCAATAATATCGTTGGCAGTGTATCTTCACATTTAATATACATTTTTCAATGTATAATTATCATATGAGCGGTTATTAATATACATTTTGTTTACATAGTTTTCGATAGTACACATTCTCCGGTGTATGATATAAACTTTGGTATTAGAGTGGCAATATAAATACAGAAAACAACAATGGGTGGCAATTTAAATTTAAGGAAAAAACAAGAATGACATAGACATTTAGTTGTAGACAAATTGGCAAACATAATAAACAATCAAACATACGATTGCATGAGTATTATTAATTTTTGGAAAATTTCACAACTACTTAAGTAAGCAGTAATATTTCGAACAGTAGCATCTAGTAAAATGATTAATTTAATTAAGCTTAAGTAGACATTATGAGAAGTTATTGTGATACAATGTCATATTAGTGTTTATCCTACTTATTAACAGTTCTTTAATCTTATTAAGATGTTCGAACTTAGGAATTAAATCAAAATAAGTATGTACTTTTTTTATCATTAGTTGGACAAAGTTCAAAATACAAAAATAAAAATACAAAGACAGTTTCTAAAAGAGGTTAAAATTTACCCCTAAACTATAACATTTGTAAACAAAACATAACCCAACGATGAGTATGTATTTGACCCCCCACTCTCTTTCTTATTTGTTTCTTTCTCTCCCATTTTCTGGCCCTTTGCTAAAAAACTTATGATGACGAGTAAAGGGTTTGGCATTTGACTGAAATGTTGTTTGCTTAACCAACGACAAACTAATAAATCATTCAACTTTTGATTAATACTACTTATTATTATTATTATTATTGTTATTGTTATTATTATTGTTATTATTATTATTATTATTGTACGTTGTTGTTGTTATCATTATTAAGCACACTCGTATTCCAATTAGCATCTCAATCTTTGCTGATTCTCCTCTTTATGAAACAAGGAGTAGGGTAACAGCATAAAGATAAAGGTAAATGTGCATTATTGTCTCCAATAATCTAAGCCGAAAACTGAATTAATGGCAATTAAATCACTAATCAAAGCCAATGATTGCGCACTACTTCAATGCATTTTTTCATGCTTAAGTTTCCTATGGCAACCCAAAATGGATTAGGAGTGCTTTCGTTATAGCTATATGACTTTGTGTGATTTAATTAATTATAAATGTGTCCCAGTTTTAATCAAAAAGAAAAATAAATAACTTATGTCAGCAAGCGGACACGCTTAGCTCGTAACTTTGAAGTAGGAGACCTAAGCCTTTATGAGCCACAAATGGGGGAAGAACCCAGTCTCTAGTCCAACCCTAAGGGGATAAAGACTCTACTCAATTACTATTTTATCTCTTGACCACAGTTCCGTATAAATACTCACCTATTCAACCTGAAAGAGCAATCAATTTTTCAAACAAATCTAGGCTATGACAGCACAGATTATTGTAGCTTTTCCTTTTGAGCTAAAAGATCTTATCTTTTCTCGGAAGGAGTGATTTTTATTTCTTCTTCTCTCGACTATCTTTTTTCTTTGGCTTTCGAAAAACTGGCTTGAGTGTCGGATGGGCATTCTTTAGATCCACGATTCGGAGATTGCCTTTTTTGCAGGGAAAGCGCAAGAAAGAAGAACGGGTCCGAATTGATGAACCTCTATTTTGTACTATTTTTAGCCCCTATTTGACCCATTTCCTCCCCCGTTTTCACGTTTAATTGTGTTAAGGAAGGGTCAAATCGGCCTCCTTTTGCATACTTTTAACTCATATAACATCTTTCGATATTTTCAGGAACTCTATTGAAGAAACAGAAAGATGAACAGCATTTAGCAGAAAGGAGTGCCAAGAAGGCGAGAAAAGCTACGAAAAAGCGTCGCACGGAAGCCCCGGAGAATCGGACACACGCGACAAGGAAAAAACCGCGACGACCTGACAAACCCGAACCGGCGCCACGTGGCACGGAACCCGAACCCGAACCCAAACCGTCTATTAAAGCCACTCTTTCCACCTCATCAAAACTCTGTACCAAAACAATATCAATAAATTTATTACGTCAGTCCTAGCTTTAATTAGCATCACATATAGGCTGTATTTGGTAACACCGTTTTGGGTAGCATTTGGTGTTTTGACCAGGTCAATAACCTAATTGGTTAATTTTTAGTGTTCGGTAAACTAGTATTTTGATTAACATTTCAAGTGACATTTAGCGTTTTTGAAAAGTTAATAGTATTAACGTTTGACATTTAGAAGTAGCGTCTCATATTTTTTAGCCAAAAAATATTCTTTCAAAATTTTATCTTTGGAAATTATCTATATCTTTTATGTCAATTTACATTAATCAGCTAACATACGGTTAAGGTTACCGAACACATTAGTTTCAACCGCTAATTTAAACAGTTATCCACTAACAACTAAATTAGAAATGCTATCTACTATCTAAATAGTTATCCGTTACTTGAACTGCTATCCATTATCTAAATAACTAATTTTGCTGAACAGGGTCATGGTCACATACTCACATTGCATCCCTTTGTTGGTTTTGATATGTAACCTACATGAAGAATAGCCAGCTTTTTACACTATCACAAAGATTAATATTTTTTTTTTTGCAAGAAACAACTAATTTCTCAATTACATTATACATAGAATCCTCTATATACATTTTTTTAATGTGCTACCAAAGTACTAATTAAGTTGATGAAAATAGCTGGACAACTGTTCTTGATTTGATTTGCAAGGTACAAATCCTCCTAGAATTTTAAAACTAAGAGATTATCATGAAAATGTCCATTCTTATAATTGAGCTTAGTTGATAAACTCATTAATTAATCCAAACCGAATTTAATATGATGAATTAATTAAGCAGTAGTGGTTGAATAATGCCACTTAAAACTGCGGTGCAAAGAGTCCCCACATTTCGGAGTTTATCATCTAATATGTTGCAATCCTCGCCAGTACGTATTAATTCGCTGCCAGATAATTGCCAGTGTGTAAATTGAAAAAACAATTTCAAAAATATAAAATCTCGAAGTAAATAAAATATAATGATGAAGCATGAGCGGCATAGTATTTTATACCTGCCATTATTGGGTGCTTCATCAAATACTCTATGATTTTTGTTCTTGTTCTCAATTGTTATTTGGATGACATTTAAAATATAAAAGGAAAAATAGAATAAGACGACTTTTACAAACAGTTTACATCATTCGTGAAATTATAAAATCTACAAATAAATCAAATGGTTATTATAGGTAATGTATATTATACACCTATAAACTTCCATTTGTTACATATATATATTTTCTTAGCGTGTATTTGCCATATAAATAATTTTTAATATGTGATGCTGACGTAGTTGACTTGTAAGAGTATGTATTCCTAGGTATATAATATAGGTTTTGTTCATTATTATGTTATGCATGCTTTCAGCATAGGGTATAAAATAATCAGCCAACCCATAATACTAACAATTTCCTCTTTCGAGGGGGCTACATATAGTGGGAAAAACCAAGAACCACGATATTAGAATTTAATAACTAGGAGTGGTTGGGTTGGATTTTAGTTCTAATAATTAAGAGTTATTTCTAACTACTTGGAGTTTTAGTTTTAAAATTTTGGTGTGTGATTGAATTCTCCTACATTTATCATGACATAGGGCAAGTGGACTAGGGAACAAGGCAAAAGGTATATTAAATAAAGGAAACAAGTAATGATGAACCTTTCTTTTAGTATTTTATTCCTCCATGAGAAATAAGAAAAAAATTATTTTATTATAAAAATAATCTCAATGATATGAGAATAACCAAAAGAAAAATAGGGCAAAACGTATATGATATCGAAACTATATTCTGTATTGGATCTGAAATAATGTCCAGTTTTTTTGAACGCCGTCTAGTTAAATTGATTTTTATTTGAGTCCAAAATTCAGGATCGAGTTTTGAGCTTGATATCAAGTTCAATTTAATCTCGTTCACCTTTATTGTTGAAGCATTTCTTTTAATTTTGAATATTATCATTACAGCACGTAAGCACGTAGTAAAATCTCAATAAAACTCGACACAATTAGTAAGGAACGGACATCTTCTAAGGCATTGATGTGGGAGTTTGTGGTGATTGATAATCCATATAAACTCTTTCAAAGAAATTGTTGACATCTTAAATACATATATATATATATATATATATATATATATATATATATATATATAATATATATATATATATATATATATATATATATATATATATTAGCTCTAATATGAAGATCGGTGTAAACTATCTTAGACAATTAAAAGGAAAAAAGCTATAAGAGTCATCAATGTTTATGTTTCGCCAAAGAAAAAAGATGGATTAATTAATTTGTGATTAGATGACAAGTTAAATATGTTTTAATTTTAAATTTATATCAGTTTATTTGGCCATGACAACTTTAATTAATTCGTGTAATAATTATATTCATACTTTTTTAGCCGTTACCATTATGCATGCATGCATATTACTTTTTAATACGGATTATCTAGATTGAAATCCCATACCAATTATATTAACTTCACTTTTTAATGATACTCTGTCTTGCTATCTTTTTCTTTTTCTCCCTTTCTTTACCTTTTTTGGTGGAAAAATTTGGAAAAGCATAGAGACTTATAGTCATTAATTATCCTCTAAGAACCTTGAAAAAAAAGGAAAAAGAAAGAAATTTTTTTTCAAAATCCAAGACTGAAAAATGAAAGAAAAATTTACGTAATATAATTTAGAATAATGGAAAATAATATAACAATTTTCTTCCCGTATGCGCAATAAAAATTTGCACAATGACGTTTAAGCTAAGAAGTAACATAACAATGGATACATATTTTCTATGATTTTTTTAATAAAGAAAAATTAGTTTTGGACTAATATCATTTAAGTTTACAGTCAGTAAAACTGAGTTATATAAATCAAAATGTTTTAAGAATATATTAGTAATATCCGTAAAAATAATCTCACCAAAAAAAAAAAAAAACACTCCAACCAAAGGAGGTTGTCTCAATATGAGGATTCATATATATTATCTTTTTTGATTTTTTTTTTGGGGGGGGGGGGGGGCGTAAAGAAAGGGGTAAGATTTGAGGATAACTAGATTACTTCATGTGCAATAGCAACGTCTCACTAAATGTACCCCTCAGCCCGTAGAGAGGCAGAGATCACGTATTGGAGTGCAAGCATTAAATACTTGCGATGTAATGATTGAGTAAATTAATATGTTAATGTTCAAAATTATAAATATTTAATTAATAATCTTTTTCATAGTTCATATTTATTTTATTGATTAAATAATTTTTGTGTCTATTGTTTATTTGTTTTTGATCTACGTATGTGCTATTTTTGCAAGTAAGTGTTTTTTAATAACATTTCTAAATAATTGATTAAAGAGAAGATTGAAGGTCTTATAGAGTATATAATAAGTGAAAAAAATTGTATGCATCTCAAAAGAAACAAAATTAATTAAAATAGTAGTTAATATCCTACCCAATAATGTTATGACACTTGGAAAAATCTTATGGAATCACTCAATTTTATATATAGTTATATTGATAGATACACAGATAGTAGGAATACAACCCTTAAACACCAAAGATTGGTCCTTAAAAAAAAAAAATGGTATCAAGGTTGATTGTGTGCCTCAGACAATGAAAAAATTGGTAAAGCTATTTAATCCCTAATCCTTCAACTAAGTCTCTAACAAAAAAGGGTGGAATACATGTGAATTGAAATGCCAACTAGATATTAATACGGATAGTATAGATTGTGTTTTAAGTTAGCTCAACTATGCAACTGTGTTTAAAGATACGCTGTCAATATAAGCAAATTTAAATAGTTTTATACTTGTTTTCTTTCAATAAGATCTCAAATTTAAGTTTTGTGAATTGAGAAAATTTGTGATGAAAGAATTTACCCATTTATGGGTCAATAGTAGTTGTCGGAAAAACTATTAAAGAGACACAATTGATTGAAAAAAATATAGAGACACACTTAAATAGATTTTATTTGTATTTGTTCCTGTCATATGTAGTATCGTATTTTCAGAACTTTATGATAGGACATATATGCTGCAAAGGGATTGACCTTAACACACTTTTAACTATCAAAATCTTTACTTAGAGCACATTGACAAACCATTATGAATGGGAATTGGTGATTATCTATGAACTATGGAATTGTGTTATGATGAAAAATGCATTGCACTAATGATGCTGCTAATAACCAAGAGAAACTCTTAATTGTAAAAGTTGAGAATGATTAATTGTTTGTAGTGGAAACATTTTCGGTTGACCACTTTTGGTGCCATATAAGTTATAACAGTAATTAGTAGGTCACTAATGATGTTGTATTCCTTCCATTTCGTATTAATTAATAGGTCAATTTTTGTGAAAAAAATTTATGACAACAATTCCAAGAATTTATTATTAGTTTGCAAAATTTTTTTAAATAAAATTCAAATAGATTAAGATTTATCAAACTTAACCTTATGTTCACCAGTTAATGGTATCAAGTCCATTTAATCTAATAATAATCTCAAATAAATTTGTTATTTTTAATGTATGGAGAAGGAGATACAATTATAATACAAGTTAATATCCACATAATACGAATTTAGTTCACTTTTGTTGATTTTCACAAACTTTATCATGTAAAATAATTTACAACCTTTCACAAATATTTAATTTTTCTTACAAAATTGAGTCTGTTTTCTTCAAAGTTTCTAAAGTCTACTCTGAATTTTTATAACAATTAATAAAATAATCTATTTGTAGCTTCTTTCCAAGAAGAGAAAAAGAGAAAAAAGCTTTTGTTTCTTTGTTTTTTTTCTGGCTCTATTCAAATCCAAAAATAGTACACTATTTCATGATTGGAAAATCTGCCAATTTAAAAAAAAAAAAAAAAGAGAGATTGGCAGTTGCAGGGGCAGTGTACTGGGTTGGGGGAGAAGTCTCCTTCTCTTTCCTCTGACATTCCACCCTCCCTCTGTTTCTCTCTCTAAGGAATCCCAAATTTGCCCTTCCTCTTGCCTTGATATTCCTCTTGCTGTCTTCTTCCGTTAATCTATGCACTTTTTGAAATCTCTCTCTTCACATTCTCTCTGCTATAAATCCCTCTTCACCTTCTGTCTTCTTTCCCCAGAAAACAAAAACTTATTAGCCACTCAAATCCCCTTCTATGGCTGCTGATCTCTCACTCTGAGGTATGCTCTTTGAATTTTATCCCTCCTTTTTCCTTTTTTTTTAAAGAAATGAATCAGCATTTCTCTTCCCCTGCTGTTGTTTCATTTGACTTGGGTCAACAAATGATGCATATTTTTTTTTTAAAAAAAAAAAAGTCTGGATGGATATATCTACTCCTTTTTTGCAAAAAATCAAATACCCATTTGCTTGTTTTGCCGAAAGGCTGGTTCTTGTTGGTGTTTGTGGAAAATAGATCAGTGTATGTGTTTATTGGACTAGACATTGGTTTGTTACGGTTGTACGTAGTTAGCCTATCAACTGTTTGTGTAAATGCCTGAACCAACTTTTTTACTGGATCTGTACTTGAGTAGAGAACTGGTTTCTTATGCTTTGGACATTAAATTTCACTGGAAGTGGATGAAATGTTCTTTTGGGAAAATTCTAATCCTTTTGTTTTGTCTTCTTTTCTTGGAAACCGTTGCAGATTGTACAGCATTCTGTTCAAGTAATTTGTAGTTAAACTTTAATTACTGCATTGACAAAGATGCCTGGAGTTGTTGTGGATGGATGGGATGAAGATGGGTCGGAAGTAAATGTGACACCCTGTAAGGAAAATTCAGTTCAAAACATAAGGTCCCCAAAAAGCACATTGAGTCCCCAGAGTCCCAGAAGTGTTCAAGAGGAAGAGTTTTCAATGGAGGGTGCCATTGACACCTCAATTGAGCAACTTTATGATAATGTCTGTGATATGCAGAGTTCAGATCAGTCTCCATCGAGGCAAAGTTATATGTCAGATGACAATGAGTCTCGAATTGATTCGGAGTTGAGGCATCTAGTGGGTGGGGGGATGAGGGAAGTGGAGATAATGGAGGAGGAAATTGGGAATGAGAAGTTGGAAGAGGGTATTCATAGTGATTCCGATAAGAGGGAGAATGGTTCTGGTGGTGAAAGTGCTGGTCTTGTGAGTAAGACTAAAACTGCAAGCACGAAATCTGCCACTTCAGGGCATTCCAAAAGGGGTTCTAGCTTGCAGGTGGAAACGGGGGAATGCACGGAATCAAGCCTTGATAAGAAAAGCCCTTCGGAAAATGAGAAGAAGAATGGCAAAATCCCAAGGAAGAAAGCAATCCCTCCAAAGAAGCAGAGGAATTTCCCACTTGCAGGTCCTGATGCAGCCTTAGACAACCCAAACCTGGGCCCCTTTCTGCTTAAGCAAGCAAGGGAATTGATCTCCTCAGGGGATAACCTCCACAAGGCTCTTGACTTGGCAGTTCGAGCAGCAAAATCATTTGAAATATGTGCACATGGGCAGCCTAGTTTGGAATTGGTCATGTCTCTCCATGTAACAGCTGCAGTACACTGTGCCCTTGGCCAGTATAGTGAGGCAATTCCAGTTCTCCAGCGCTCCATTGAGATTCCATCCGTTGAGGATGGCCAGGAACACGCACTTGCCAAATTTGCTGGAAACATGCAGCTGGGGGATACTTACGCGATGCTTGGTCAGTTGGAGAACTCCATATCATGCTATGGAAAAGGTTTGGAGATTCAGAAACAAGTTCTAGGTGAAAAAGATCCTCGAGTGGGTGAAACGTGTAGATATCTGGCTGAGGCCCACGTGCAAGCAATGCAGTTTGATGAGGCTGAGAAGCTTTGTCAGATGGCACTCGACATTCATAGGGAAAGTGGTTCACTGGCTTCCCTTGAGGAGGCAGCAGATAGGAGGCTTATGGGTCTCATCTGTGAAACAAAGGGTGACCATGAAAAGGCTCTAGAGCATCTAGTGCTAGCTAGTATGGCAATGGTAGCTAATGGTCAAGAAAAAGAGGTGGCTGCTGTTGATTGCAGCATTGGGGACACATACTTGTCTCTGACTCGCTATGATGAGGCTATTTTTGCCTATGAAAAAGCACTTACAAGTTTCAAGTCCACAAAAGGAGAGAACCATCCAGCTGTTGCCTCTGTGTATGTACGCCTTGCTGATTTGTATAACAAGACTGGTAAGCTTAGAGAGTCCAAGTCTTATTGTGAAAATGCTCTCCGCATTTATAGCAAGCCCGTTCCTGGAATTTCACCTGAGGACATTGCAAGTGGATTTACTGATGTTTCTGCTATTTATGAGTCCATGAATGAGCTTGAGCAAGCAATCAGGCTGCTGAAAAAAGCATTGAAAATATACAATGATGCGCCTGGACAGCAAAATACAATCGCTGGAATTGAAGCGCAGATGGGTGTTATGTACTATATGCTCGGAAATTATACTGAATCATACAATTCTTTCAAGAGTGCTATTACGAAACTCCGTGCTAGTGGGGAGAAGAAGTCTGCCTTCTTTGGAGTAGCTCTTAATCAAATGGGGCTTGTTTGTGTCCAGCGTTATGCAATCAATGAGGCAATGGAGTTGTTTGAGGAAGCCAAGAGAATTCTGGAGCAAGAATATGGTCCATATCACCCTGATACACTTGGGGTTTATAGTAATCTTGCCGGAACTTATGATGCAGTTGGCAGGTATCAATCCTTCTCTTGTGATTTTTTCTTCTGAGGACTTCGCTTTTCCATATACTTTGAACAGATCATCTATCCTGGGTTCATTATTACAATGCAAAATGATTGTTAAATCATCTTGTGTTTGTTCCTCTTATAGAAATAAGCTGAATATGTTAAATTTTAAAGGTTGTTAATACATTCCATGCAAACGATCACCAAAAATTAGGAAGATCTCACGTGAGCTTTATTATTATACATAAATTAGAACTTCTGAATGATAAATCGCTGTCCAAATATGGTTGCAGGTTGGATGATGCCATAGAACTATTGGAGTATGTTGTGGGAATGAGAGAGGAGAAGTTGGGAACAGCAAATCCTGATGTGGATGATGAAAAAAGGAGGTTGGCTGAGTTGCTTAAAGAAGCAGGGAGGGTTCGAAGTAGAAAAGCTCGATCTCTGGAAAACCTTCTAGATGCCAACTCTCAACATGTCAATGCTGATGGTGTTAAGGTATGAAGATGGATGGTTTGCAATTCATGTGTTACATAGTATAGGATTTATTTATAAGAAAGCAAAGTAAAAGGAAAAGGTGGTATCATGATGATTAGATTCTTATTACAGGGATTTAAAAATAAGCTGCTGGCTGGGTGATGAGAGTGGTTGTAATACACTAATATTGATGCTTATCATTCTAGCGGTTTAAAGTTGTCTACTTTTGGTTAGATTACTCCATAATATGTGTAAATGGCAGTCCTTTTGTACACCTAAATCCTGCATTGCTTACAGAGGTGTCACACACAAGCATCTTGTATCTACGATCTCCACATCGCATGATATTGATTTGGGTTAATGTGAATACTTTACCATATTTGTCTTCCCTAATACTAGTCTTGAATTAAAACTTCTGTTTGTCAACATGTAACATCGTTTCTCAACAAGAAGGGCCGTTTCCATGGCTGTGTATATCTAGACCTTCTCACACTGTAGTCTTAACAACGAGGTTACGACTGTCGAATATCTAGACATTCTCGTGCTGTACTCTCAGCACCCTTTGTTGCAGGGTAAAGACAGAAACAAAGACAGAAAATTCTGACCGAGGTGTTAGGGTAAGGTGGAAGTAGTTCGTTTGTCATATGCATACAGGTCCTACTTGCTTGTCTGTACAGGTCAGCTTCATATTGACACTTTGACAGTAGGACAGCTGGTGCCGGTGGTTGGTTGCCTTCACTTAATAAATTATGTGTGTCAATGATTGGCATGCTTCTCCTAATTGTACATCTTTCCTTAGATTTGCAAAGCTGTTGTACTTTTGAATCATCCTCCTGTGATTCTCACATGGTGCCTAACCTTCCCGTGAAAACGGGTATGCTATTGATGGTTCACAGTTGGGACATTATCAAACTATGAGCTGCCCCATGTATTTTCTTTGATAGACTTTCATTTGGGACATAAATGATCATGTCAAAGCTAATAATTACTGATTAGTGAGGATGCTTTGGTGATGTTGTGTAACAACTCCTTTTAATACGGGTCCTATTTTAAAGTTTAAAGAGATCAGTATAAATAGTCTGACGTTATTTTTGCAAACAAAGAGATCGATTTCAAAAGATTAAAAAATAAAAAATGCTAGGAACAATGTGGCCAGGTAAATTGATGAACACAAGATTTTGAAAATGTGCAAAGGGAAGCCATTAGGGGAGCTAAGCCCCATTTTTGAGAGCCTAGATTTGATGGACATTGGCAAGCCAGCCAACCCAAAAAGATGAAGTGATCAAATCAAGGCAATTAGCAAAAAATCATGGGATCAGATACATGACACCTAAAATACCAACATAATCAATGCTTAAATTAGAAGCACTGTTGCACGTGATCTGACATGGGAACTAGCCTCATTATGATTAAACTTAAATGGCAACAACCAGACATGGGTTGTGGGCGTCCGGGAAGGCAGACACATATGTTAGAAACAAAGACAATTAAGGGTTAACCTGTCAATAATCAAGTTCATAAAAAATCTGTTTACCACCAATGGATTTCCCAAATAAGGAAGAATTTGACACACCCAAAATTATGGACTACAAAACTTTGATAATTTTTGTTGGTTTGGAAGAGCCTAGTAATCACATTCAACAAACAAGGTTCCATTTAAATTTAATATTTAATCAATTATGAGCAATTTGCCATGCTTATGTCATAATTTTTGTTGTGGTAAAAGAGCTCCATAATGGAAGTCAATAATAAGGCTTATTTTAAATTATCCCAGTTTGACCACTGCTTAGGCTGAAATTATTATTAGATAATAATATAAGTGTTGGTTAGCAAATATTGAGAATAAGTATTTATGGTAAGTTGAAAAGAACATACGATGATCAATTATGAGCAACTAACTTTGGATTTTAAAGTTAAAACTCTTTATTATAAACTTTTTTCAATGATCTTTTTTCAATATACAACTAAATCCCTTTATGGATTCGATATTAGATATGCTTTTTATTTGACCTAATAATTGGCTGAAATATCATGTGTTGTGAAAGGTTAAGAGGGATTGTAACTAAGGGCCTTTTGTTTTAGCGTGTTGAAAGTGCACATGCTTCAATCTGATCCAATCTATGTCAACTTGCTTCAGTATGCTTTCACCTATTTCAACATGTTCCAACTTGCTGCAACTTCTCTTACAAAACTGTTCCAAAGTTACGCATACCTGCTTAAACCTGCTCTAATCTGCTTGAACTCACTCCAACTTGTTTCAACATATTTTAACATGCTAATCGCTCATCTAAGATGTTAAGAACAAACAAGCTTTAAATCAAAAGTTATTGCAAATAGATCACATCACTTGTGATTTTATGCGCTGAGAAGTACATGCATGGCAAACTTATTGTATAGGTAGAGTTATTGGTATCTACAATCCCTATTTAATATTGTCGAACTTAATGTTTTATATCTTAAATAGTCAAAGATTTACTGCCTTGGATAGTTTACAATAATAATACCACCACCACCTTTTAGTGTGGGTCCCGCTTTGTGAGGTTTGAAAATTGACTTGGATAGTCTAGTAATATAAAAAGGACTAAAAAGTAAAAATTAATATTTTGGTAATCAATTCAAAAAGAGTACTGGATTCAAAAAAATCGATCAACTATTTTTTTAGTTAGATTACAGTTCACACTCGCATCAAATCAAAAAATATAATAAACCA
This sequence comes from Carnegiea gigantea, assembly GCA_029747015.1. Lineage (NCBI taxonomy): Eukaryota > Viridiplantae > Streptophyta > Magnoliopsida > Caryophyllales > Cactaceae > Carnegiea > Carnegiea gigantea. The sequence goes on from JAKOGI010001156.1 coordinate 186,517, forward strand.
AATAACAAATTACTACAATCTCCAATTCAATTTCTTATAAACAGAAAATTCGATTAATCGGCTTTTTAAAGGCGATCTCTACTTAAAACAAAGACGCCACGCCACCCTACCTTGTGGGGAAAAAAAAGGAAAGAAAAATCGGAAAGGGAAGCGGTGGGATTTGGGCCGTTTCGCGTCTGCTTGCTTTACCGGGGGAAATTGCCCAGGCCACTGAGGCCAGGATTGTGTGCAGTTCAATGCCACCGCAAATTCTTCATCATCATCACCATCATCATCATCATCATCAACGTCGTCGTTGTCTCCTTCTTCCTGTGAAATTCCTGTGAAATTGTAATCTCTCTCCTCACACTTAACTGATACCGATTGAGAAGCAGCACCATGTCTCTGATCAGGGATTTTGCTCTGATTATTATTTACTGGCGATTTTATTTCATTTTTTTCCGCAGTTGATTTGATGCATCAGGTGCCGTGGGGAACTGCTAATGGCGACCCAATCCGCTGCTCCTCATAATCCCACCGATGATGCCCCCTCCTCCACTAACTCAGGTTTCCTCCCTGTCTCTCTTGTGTATCCCCCCCCCCCTTTTTTCTTAGGGTTTGGTGGGTCGCTCTAGAGTAGAAAGGTACACTGCCAATTGGGTTGAATGTGAAGTTAGGGCACGCAGCTCATTTCGACTTAAAGTTCAAACCTTTTTGAGTTTGCATGGAAGATATGCAGCTTTGCATTACTTAAAATTGCTTATGTGGGTCTTCTGTTGTAACTGTTGCTAAACAACTGACACAATTGGACATCCAGGATAACTAGAAGAGAGGCTAATGGAAACTTTTTTTCTTCGGTTGTAATGCGTTCCAAGTAGGTTGTTCTCAGTGAACTTGATCTGGGCATTTAAAGCATTTTAATTCTCAGAAAATACCCCCTTTGGTCCCACTTCAAACCCATCTGATGTATGAGGGTTGATGCTAAGGTGGTACTTGGACTTCCCGTTATGAATTATGACAAAGGGATTGACGAGAGAGTCACGAATCGCGTTACTGTCAAAGGAAGGTGGACTTCTGAGGGGGATTTTTGCAATAGAGAACCACAATTCAAATTTCAAAGTGGTACAGTTCATAGACCCCGAAAGTTGCAGTGGACAATGGTAATGGCTGGGGCCTAACAGGACCACTCTTAGGTAATTCTACAATTCAGTGGTAAGTCTATTATGTCGGAATCCTCCCTCCTCCTTAACAGACCCGCTTTAACAGGAAGCTTGAGATATGAATTTAGATTTGTATTTTCATGTTAGTAGTCAGACTGTGGCCTGTGGATTACATTGCTGGAATTGAATGGCAATAGCAATAGCAGGAAGAAGCATGCCATAAATTTTTAGTTACCATGTAAAATTAAGCAACTGTAATTCTTCAAGTTTGCTTTCCTGCCATTGTAGAGGTAGAAGTATTCTGGTTCTCTGGAAAGCGTACTCAATCACGGAGGAACAGAGCAACAATTTGATTCATGTATTTGTGGAGTTGTGCTTTAGGTCAAGCCTTCTGTTATTCAAATTTGGTGTTTTATATTTACAGCTTTACAGCCCACCGAACAGCCAACAAATGATGAGCAACCAACAGCAGAACCCCCAAAAGAAATTTCTCTGAAATCTGTGTTTGTCAATACACAACCTATTCGAGAAGAGCAGGTCCAGAATGCCGTCAAGTTTCTCTCTCACCCCAGAGTTAGGGGATCTCCAGTTGTTCACAGAAGAAACTTTCTTGAGAGGAAAGGGCTTACTAAAGAAGAGATTGACGAAGCCTTTCGTCACGTACCTGTAACTGACTTTATGGGCACTGAAAAAACCTTTGAAGATTAACTTTGAAGGGGATCTTTGACACCCCCCCGCGCCTAAACATTCAAGTCGTCGTTTTTATATGCGAAGAGGACTCAACGACCCCTCCTACAAAATCCGAGGTGGGTGTCCTCATGTTCCTTTCTTTTTTCCCTTCCTTTTCTGATAAACGATAATAATCACAGGACCCATCACCAGCTGCTGCCAATGGTCAAACCAGCACATACCAGGGTAATATACATTAATTTAAGGCTGGCTGCTCTTGAAGCAGCCTTGTATTTGTACATGAGGAGGGATCAAATCCGTTGCTTCCTTTTTGGTCGACTGATAGAATGCATATGTGTTTTTGCAGAATTCAGTTATTCCGAGGCTAAAATCTTGGATCCGCAGAGTTGTTCTGGATGAAGAGGATGCGATTGAGAAAAGGACTGCTGGTGAACCAAGGTTGGCTGAAGAAGCAGCTGCTGCGAAAATAGCAGCTGTTGCAGCTGTAGATGTGGCAAAGGCCAGTCAGGATGTAACGCCCTGCCCGAAGGGGGAGGACGTGCCACCGCCGTGGAAGTCCAAGAAGGAACATCCACAAGGCAATCTAAACTTCTTAACTATAATTAACTTGTTAATAGGCAAGCGCAGCGGAAGCTCATAACAAAGCCTAACTAAGGTTTGGGAGGGTAATTCTAAAACATGCATTACATACATACTTAAACCGTATCCATAATGTTCTTACACATATGTAATCCCAAAAATACATCCATACTTACATTTAATGAACATAACTCATAACATAAACAAATAACGGGGTCTGCATTTTCATCTGAGTTCTTCGAAATTATTTCACATCTAGTTCTCTTAATGCTCCTGTGGTCCCTTTTTCCTTCCAAAACCTGAAAAATGGTGAGGTCATGAGCTCCCCGAGCCCAATGAATAACCCTTACCTTCCCCGTTGTTACACTTTGCACATTAACCGGTCAACATATAATCACACAGTATACGTATCTTATGACATATAGGCAAAATATATCATATAGCATATAGAAGGCAATAACAGAACATGCTTATGTTTCAGAAATCGAAATAAACTCATATATTTCATATCGTATATGTTCTCAAACTTCACAAACACACACACATATGTAATGGGATGGGCAATTAGACAAAACATATCATATAGCATATAGATGGCGATAACAGAACATGCTTATGTTCTAGAAATCGAAATAAACTCATATATTTCATATCCAACATGTTCCCAAACTTCACAAACACACATACATATGTATTTCATGGGATGGGCAATTAGACTAACTTAGTCGTACCTGTATTCAAGGACTCTCGTTTTCACTTAAGTTCTTGAACAAACTCTGTTGTTAGTCTGTTCACTAAACTAACCATGGTTGTCCCATTCCAACAATGTCCTTTGGGCTCCTAATCCTCATTGAAATCCAAAAGAAAGCAAAGTCGGCTAAATCATACTAATGGCCCGTCCGTAACCATACTTAACATACACATAAAGCATATTCCATTCAAAAGTCCACATACGTATTTTAAACACATAATATATTTCTTTAAACATATTTATAGATCACACATACGGTTCAAATCGATAACAATTTCATAAATATCCTGAATGATTCTTTAAATCCAAAATCAAGTCCAAATCTAAACCAAAATCGATTTCATATCATATCCAAAGTCCACATCCAAACCAAAACCAATTTAATAACGTGTCCAAAGTTCAAATCCAAACCAAAACCAATTTCATAACATATCACATATTCTTGTCTGAATGCAAGCCTTTTAGTTTAGGAGAAGTCAACTCAGGACTCACACAAAAAACCATTACAACACAGGGGTGACAAACACATCCTGGTGGCCCAGCTACGGCTCATTCACATGATACCAACCAATGGTGGATCAGCTGCAACTCATTCAATATGGTACCAAGTACCAACCAGGCACCCAACGCTCTAAAATACGTAGAGGTCCTCAAATTACAAACTAATGAGTCACATTCACTTCCTGGAGTACTAGGGACCTATACAGTTCCCACATAACACAAACTGAAGAACCAATTAGTGGACTGGACAGTGCCCACTCAAGGTACCAACTAACGACTCACACAGTTCCAAATACCAAGACAACTACTTCTATGGCCATAGCTCTAGAACGCTCTGTAATAGCGTCAGACAAGGCATGAACCTCTTTTTCGAAAAACGTAACTTAATGAAATCATATAATCACATTTTTATTTTCAAAGAAATTCAATTCCACAATTTTAACAAAAATATAATCAAAACGAAGCATAATTCCACTCAAAATACTTTTCACAAGTTTCCAATAATTCATAATCACATTTTACTGTTATAATGCGTGAAATCATCACAAAAGTGATGACTATTTAATTTATGCGTACGAACAACCCATAATTTCAAAAATTCGTAACTCAAAGGATACATATCCAACATGAACCAAAATTGGGAGACAATTACGAAATAATATTATGCATTTATTATAATATTTTCATAATTTTATGCTGAGCTACTCCTCCATAATAATCGAAACAGTACCAAGAATTATGCTTTAAAACAGCACAGTTTCAATCAAAAATCCACAACTCATGAAGTACATCTCCAAAGTTCATAAAACTCTCTAGAAAATTTACAAACATCATAGAGAACCTATGTTGAAATTTTCACAATTTTATGCCAAGCCAATTATTATCAGAAAATTCAGACAGCAACCGAACTTTGGGCACTCAAACAGGGCAATTCCATCAAAAATTCATAACTCACAAAGTACATATCCAAAATTTATGTAACTTCACATGAAACTGCCAAATAACATGAATATTCTACAGTAAAAATTTTATAATTTTTCACAATAATAAAAATACTAACTGAATTTCAGCACGAATTTACAGGGCAGATTCAATCAAAAATTCGTAGCTCATAAAATAAGCATCTAAAATTCATAAAAATTTACAAGAAATTGCCTAACAACATAGGGAACCTACAGTATAAATTTTAGAAGTTTTCAATGCTCCAATAATTCGCAGAAATTCGCACAGTAGCATGGTCTCTGAAAAATTCGAAAACTCAACTTAATTTCTATCATCTTGTTCATCCAATGCAAGCAATCAACCCAAAAATCCATATTTTAGCGTACAAATGAACAAATTAACAGTATCATCATCAACCCACAGCATCCAATTCATCAAAACTCACAACTAACCATGAAACTTGTAGGGGTAGATTTCCAACTAGTGCAAGTAGTGTTCTAGGCTACTAAACCCTAAAATCAAATTCATAATTTCAATTCGAAATCAATTCCTCAAATTCGAACATAGATTTTCAAAGTAATCTTTCTCTAATCAATTTTAAGTTGGGAAAAGCAAGAATTAATCACCTTGAATTGATTTCAAAATCAAAACCCTTAATTTTCTTCTTCTCCTTCTTCTTCTTCTTCTTCTTCTCTCCTTTCTGCCTCTCTTTAGTGCGTGCGAGTGTGTGTTTGTGTTGGGAGAAGGAAAGTAGAAAAGCCCCCCTTTTCTTAATATTTATCATGTTGAAATTAAACCCTCCCCCCATTTGATGAAGATCACGTGAAACTAAAAAAAAATATCCCCCTTTCTTTTTCCTTTTTTTTTTTTTGGGTCAAGCCGCCTTTTTTTTTTACTCTTCATTCCATTTCTTTTTTTTTTTTGGCACAATTGCTAAATGAGTAATATTTTCTAATCACTCCTAAAAACATAACAATAATAATAACGTAAAACACACACATGTGCCTAAAATAAAATGCGTACAATATACACATAATTTACATATTGCACATGGAACTTGAGGTTAGAAACGCGGTGATGATAAGTTTTAAGGACGAAACTTATTTTATGGGGGGAAGGATGTAACATCCCGAAATTTTTGTTACTTATTTTGAATTATGTGCAATATATAAATTATATGTATATTGTACGCATTTTATTTTAGGCACATGTATGTATTCTACGTTATTATTATTGTTATATTTTTGGGAGTGATTAGAAAATATTACTCATTTAGTAATTGTGCAAAAAAAAAAGAAATGGAATGAAGAGTCAAAAAAAGGGGGCTTGACCCAAAAAAAAAGGAAAAAGAAAAGGGGGATCTTTTTTTTTTTAGTTTCACGTGATATTCATCAAATAGGGGGGAGGGTTTAATTTCACCGTGATAAGTATAAAAAAAAAAGAGGGAGCATTTCTATTTTCCTTCTCCAAACACAAACACATACTCGCACGCACGAAAGAGAGGCAGAGAGGAGAGAAGAAGAAGAAGGAAAAGAAGATTAAGGTTTTTGATTTTGAAATCAATTCAAGGTGAGTAATTCTTGCTTTTACCAACTTAAAATTGATTATAGAAAGATTACTTTGAAAATCTGTGTTCGAATTTGAGGAATTGATTTCAAATTGGAATTATGAATTTGATTTTAGGGTTTAGTAGTTTAGAACACTACTTGCACTATTTAGAAACCCACCCCTAAAAGTTTCGTGGTTAGTTGTGAGTTTTGGATGAATTGGATCTTGTGGGTTGATGAGGATGCTGTTAATTTGTTAATTTGTATGATATAATATTGATTTTTGGGTTGATTGCTTGTATTGGATGAACAAGATGATAGAAAATAAGTTAAATTTTCGGATTTTTCAGAGATCATGCTACTGTGCGAATTTCTGCAAATTATTGGAGCATTGAAAACTTCTGAAATTTATATTATAGGTTCCCTATGTTGTTGGGCAATTTTTTGTAAATTTTCATGAATTTTAGATGCTTATTTTATGAGTTACGAATTTTTGATTGAATCTGCCCTGTAAATTCGTGCTGAAATTTGATTAGTGTTTTGATTATTGTAAGCTATTGGGTTGGAGAACAATTACAAAATTTTTACAGTAGAATATTCATGTTATATGGCAGTTTCATGTGAAGTTTCATAAATTTTGGATATGTACTTTGTGAGTTATGAATTTTTGATGGAACTACCCTGTTTAGTGCCCAAAGTTCGATTGTTGTCTGAATTTTCTGATAATTATTGACTTGCCATAAAATTGTGAAAATTTTAACATAGGTTCTATATGATGTTTGTAAATTTTCTGGAAAGTTTCATGAACTTTGGAGATGTACTTCATGAGTTGTGAATTTTTGATTGAAATTGTGTTGTTTTAAAGCATAATTCTTGGTATGGTTTCGATTATTATGGAGGACTGACTCAGCATAAAATTATGAAAATATTATACTGAATGCATGATATTATTTTGTAATTGTCTGCCAATTTTTGTTCATATTGGATGTGTATCTTTTGAGTTATGAATTTTTAAGTGAAACGTTATTTTTGGTGTAATTATGGGTTATTCGTACGCATAAATTAAATAGTCATCACGTTTGTGATGATTTCACGTATTATAATAGTAAAATGTGGTTATGAATTATTGGAAACTTGTGAAAAGTATTTTGAGTGGAATTCTGCTTTTTTTTTATTATATTTTTGTTAAAATTGTGGAATTGAATTTATTTGAAAATAAAAAAGTGATTATATGATTTCATTAAGTTATGTTTTTGGGAAAAGAGGTTCATGTCTTGTCTGAGGCTATTACAGAGCGTTCTAGAGCTATTGCCATAGAAGTAGTTGTCTTTGTTTGGAGTTGTGTGAGCCGTTTGGTTGGTACCTTGAGTGAGTACTGTCCGGTCCACCAATTGGCTCTTCAGTTTGTGTTATGTGGGAGCTGTATGGGTCCCTGATACTCCAGGATGTGAATGTGACTCATCAGTTTGTGATTTGATGACCTCTACGTACTTTAGAGCGTTTTGTGCCTGGTTGGTACCATATGAATGAGTTGCGGTTGGTCCACCATTGGTTGGTACTATATGAATGAACCGTAACTAGACTACTAGGATGTGTTTGTCACCTCTGTGTAGTGATGGTTCTTTGTGTGAGTTATGAGTTGATTTCCTTAAACTAAAAAGGCTTGCATTCAGTCAAGAATATTTGATATGTTATAAAATTGGTTTTGGCTTGGATTTGAACTTTGGATACGTTATGAAATTGGTTTTGGCTTGAATTTGGACTTTAGATATGATATAAAATTGGTTTTGGTTTGGATTTAGACTTGGTTTTGGATTTGAAGAATCATTAAGGATATTTATGAAATTATGATCGATTTGAACCATATGTGCGATCGATAAATATGTTTAAAGAAATATATTATGTGTTTAAAGCATGTATGTGGACTTTTGAATGGAATATTCTTTATGTATGTGTTAAGTATGGTTACAGGCGGGCCGTTAGCATGATTTAGCAGGCTTTGCTTTCTTTTGGACTTTAATGAGGATTAGGAGCCCGAAGGACATGGTTGGTATGGGACAACCATGGTTAGTTTAGTGAATAGACTAATAACAAAGTGATGTATATTTTCAAGGGGATCATTTTCATTCTTTAAACTCAACTTCAAGGGAGGTAAGTTTCAAACAAGTTCATGCATGGCAAGGCTCCTCTTTGGTTCCAATATTTGAATTTCATGACAAAAGACACTTTATGGAGTTTTATTTGAACTTCAAAGTGCCTTTTCCAAACGGGTTTTCCAAATGGGGATCAAGAGTACCTTGCATTTCAATAATGGAGACCATCATGCCCAAAACCCTAATGCCTCTGGAGAAGTCAAGGAAGGTCAGAAGAAGGCTAAGGAGGCCAAGGAGATCGCAACCATGGTCCGAAATGCCTTAAATCACAGCCCCCTTTTCATGCCCAGTTCGACCGAATACATGTCCGGTTTTGTAAGTCTATTGCAGCAAGAAATAATGGGCAATTCTCATGAAGGCCTTCCCCTTATTCAAGCTTAAAAAAATAAGCTTTCCAACAAGACAAACCACGCTTTATTTGGAGTCCATTTGGTTGGTCATCTTTAGCCCACAAAATAAAGTGCCGAAATCCAGTCCAGTTTGGGCAGTCATCACTCTTCGGCCCATAACTTTTAAACGGCTGATCCAAATGCAGTGAAACCACTTTTCTTAGAAACTAGACGTCCTAGGCTTTCCAACAAGCCTAAGATCATCGAATTTGGTTCAGTATTCAGAGAGATATGCCTCCTGGAAGTTGGGCTTGCTGCAGGTGTGAACGCATTTAATAGCCGGAATATGCATACATGCATCTTCACTCCTAAAGCCGGTTGCTGCATCCACCTCTGCTCAAGCTACATTTCCCCTTTCTCCCAAGGCTGAGATGTGTCTTTTCAAGTGGGAACATGACTCCCCAAGCTGATGAGTTCATTTCACTCAAGCATCATTAAGTTAGATACATGGTTCACTTAGCCGTGTGCATGTTTTCCTTTTTAGTTCCTTGTATTTTGCTTTCTTTTCATTATTGTCTATTCATAAGTGTGTTCGTATCTTTTCAAGTGTAAGGCCAGCCCTATATAAGGCCATAGTGTCGAGTTGTTTGGATCAGAAAACCAATTATATTCGAGTTCAAGAAATACAATTCAGCTTTGAAGTGTTCTTTCAAAGTGTGTAAGAAAATCTAGTTCTATGTCTTGAGTGTTGGCAAACTCAAGTGGTGTTCTAGTTTCCTAAACTCCTCTGGGTGGTGATTCATTTCTGTATCCTAGAAAGAGTAAAGGAATTTGCCCAAGGATTGTTTTTGAGTGGCTCCTTCTTGGATTATCTCAAACTCAACCTTGAACCTATCCTTCCTTGTTTTCCTTTCTTCCTTAACTAAAGACCACAAAAGATAACCTAGCTTGGTCATTTGGGTGCTCTTATATACATCATTTGGTATCAGAGTTAAGGTTGCCATTTGACCAAGTTTGCAGCCCAAACACATTTTCCAAACAAAAACACAAAAACAACTCAAACCAGCAAAACCGTGCAAAAACCGAGCATCCGCAGGCAGAAAGTTGGCACGTTCCCCCCCGTGCTCCCAAGCACGACCGTGCCACCCTTGTTTTCCTGCATTCTGCAAGGCAGCATTCAAGCACGGTTCCCCAGTGCCTAGCTGCACGACCGTGCCCTCCCTCCTCTTCTCTAAAACAGCCTTTTTCTAGCCTAAACACATAACCCACAAAGAACCCTTAAGCATTCATCCATCATGATTTCTCTTGGGAACTTGAGAAAAGAGTTTGCTTTGATTGAAAAGGAGATGGTCATCCTTGAAACTCCAAAGTTTCGTGGCCAAAAAGAAGATTTCCCTTACTGGATTTCCAAAGTGGATCAAGTCTTCACTCGCTACAATATTGACGAGCAAGAGAAGTTTAAGGTGGTTATCAAGAAGCTCCGAGGCCATGCGTTTGAATGGTGGGAAAAGTACAAGTATAAGAGGAAGAAGAGAGGGAAAAGTAAGATCACAACATGGGTTAAGTTAAGAGGTAAATTAATGGATACTTTCGCTCCAATCACTTACTTACACAAGCATCCTTTTCTTTCCTTTGAGGTAAACGGCTTTAATTCCTCTTCTAAAAACCTCCATTTCAATAAGGGAAGTCCAATGAGTGCTTGTAACTCTAGCTCTACTTCCTTCTTTTATTTGGAGAAACTTAACTCCAACAAAGATGAAGAGATCTTTGGAGAAAAAGCTTCAAGCCTAGTTGACCTGCCTCCTGTTTTTGATGATTATGGTGATGATGAGACCTTTGAACTTGAGGGACAAGAAGACTATTCATGTCCTTCGCCACTTGTGCTAGATCACCATTTAGATAAGGGAATAGCATGTGTTGCTCACTTTGATCCTTATTATGACAATTTCATTGTTCCATTATTTCCACAATTAGAACCTGAACTAGCCAAACTTATAACCATGGGGGGACAAATGGGAAACACAAGTGAGGGACAACCAAGAGGGATAGATAAGGAAGGCGAACATGGAGAACCCTTGATCTTTAAAGAAGGATGTCATGAAAACCATGAGGTGAATTGTGACCTACCTCCAAGATTTGATGAGCTTGAAATTGAAAAACTCCAAGTGTCCGATTTGGAGCTATGTGGGGTTGTCGAAGGAATTGAGGAACTCTTGAGTCAAGAAGAATGCCCTCATTCACAACAAGAATTGAGGACAATTCTTTTCGAAGAGAGAGGGATTGATGTATATTTTCAAGGGGATCATTTTCATTCTTTAAACTCAACTTCAAGGGAGGTAAGTTTCAAACAAGTTCATGCATGGCAAGGCTCCTCCTTGGTTCCAATATTTAAATTTCATGACAAAAGACACTTTATGGAGTTTTATTTGAATTTCAAAGTGCCTTTTCCAAACGGGTTTTTCAAATGGGGATCAAGAGTACCTTGCATTTCAATAATGGAGACCATCATGCCCAAAACCCTAATGCCTCTGGAGAAGTCAAGGAAGGCCAGAAGAAGGCCAAGGAGGCCAAGGAGATCGCAACCATGGTCTGAAATGCCTTAAATCACAGCCCCCTTTTCATGCCCAGTTCGACCGAACACATGTCCGGATTTGTAAGTCTGTTGCAGCAAGAAATAATGGGCAATTCTCATGAAGGCCTTCCCCTTATTCAAGCTTAAAAAATAAGCTTTCCAACAAGACAAACCACGCTTTATTTGGAGTCCATTTGGTTGGTCATCTTTAGCCCACAAAATAAAGTGCCGAAATCCAGTCCAGTTTGGATAGTCATCACTCTTCAGCCCATAACTTTTAAACGGCTGATCCAAATGCAGTGAAACCCCTTTTCTTAGAAATTAGACTCTTCAAGCTTTCCAGTGAATCAAGAATCATCGAATTTGGATCACAAACCAGAGAGATATGCCCATTTGAATCTGGCTAAGCTGCAGGTGTGAACGCATTAATGGCAAACGCGTAAAGCCTATGTATTTGGTCTCTTCGGCCCTTTGCTGCATTCTTCCCCTTCCAAGCTGCATTCCCCCTTTCCTCACAAGGCCATGACGTGTGTAAACAGGAGGGTTCATGCATATCAAGGTTGCTAGGTTCATTTCGTTCAAGAGGCACAAGCCGGGTTCATGGTTCTCAACCGAGTGCAATGTTTCTTCCCTAGTCATTCCCCTCTATTTGTATTTTCATTTGTGTCTTTTCATAAGTAAGCTTGTATCTTTTCAAGTATGAGGCCAACTCTATATAAAGGCCATAAACCGAGTTGTTTAGCATCAAGTCATTCATCAAGTAAAAAGTACAATTCAGATTTGAGTTGAATACTCTTTTCTCAAAATCCCTAATTCTATATCTTGAGAAGTGACTCTCTCAAGTGGTGTTCTAGGTCCCTTTATCTCAATTAGGTGGTGATTAAATTCTATATCCTAATTGATTTAAGGGATTGCCCAAGTCCTTCGCTTGAGTGACTCCATTTGGATTATCTCTTGTCGAGTTCTTGAACTATCCTTTTTACTCTCCTTGTTTTCTCAATTACAAAAACTTCAAAAATACTTAGCTTGGTCATTTGAGTGTTCATATACATCACAAAGTTTGTTGAGGGACTTGAGTGAAAACGAGAGTCCTTAAAACGTACCTGGTATGGGACATGTATGACTAAGTTAGTCTAATTGACCATCCCATGACATACATATGTGTGTGTGTGTTTGTGAAATTTGGGAACATGTTGGATGTGAAATATATGAATTTATCTCGATTTCTGGAATATAAGTATGTTCTGTTATGGCCTTCTATATGCTATAGCCTATATGATATGTTTTGTCTATATGTCATAAGATACGTGTACTGTGTAATTATGTGTTAACCGGTTAATGTGCAAAGTGTAACAACGGGGAAGGTAAATGTTATTCACTGGGCTGGGGGAGCTCACTATTTTTTAGGTTTTGGAAGCAAAAACGGGACCACATGAGCATTAAGAGAGCTAGCTAGCTATGAAATATTTTCGAAGAATTTAGGTGAAAATGCAGACCCCGTTATTTGTTTATTTTATGAGTTATGTTTATTAAATGCAAGCATGGATGTATTTCTGGGATTACATATGTGTAAGAACATTATTGATACGGTTTAAGTATGTATATAATGTATGTTTTAGATTGACCCTCCCGAACTTTAGTTGGATTTTTATAAGAGCTTCCGCTCCTATCACCTATTAAAAGGTTGATTATGGTTAAAAAGTTTAAATAGCCTTGTGGATGTTCCTAGTCGGGCATCCACGGCGGTGACGCGTCCGCCCCTTCGGGCGGGGCGTTACATAGGAAATGTTGATTATGAAAAATGAAGGTAGGTTTTTGCTTAAGTCCTGGAGCTGTATCTCATTAGCTAGGTTTCACTTCGTTGATGATGTTTCTTTCAGAAAATAAGTACTTTATGGAATTCGTGAGCTTGTTGGACGAGCAACTTCAGGAGATCAGAATAATGAGAAATGCAATAACAAAATTGGAAGGTATCTTATAGATTTACTCAAGCCTCATTGCTTGAGTCTGAATTGCTACTTGTTAGCTCCAGCTGTCCATTTAGTAATTTAATGACATCCTGTCGGGGTTCAATAGGAACGGAGAGGAGACAAATCTTTGTCAGGAGCAAAAAGGGGGAAGGGGCAATGGCAGGCAAGGTTGTCTTTTGGTTTAAGGCTTTAAGTTTTCAATGGACCATAAAGTCCCCATAATTCATTGTTTTCTTTAAATCAACTACCGAGCCCTAGTTCACTCTTTTTTCACTCTGTTGTTTGTTGTTTTCCTTCAGCTCACTCTTACTACACATACTTTCTTCCCGAGGAACATTGTGATTTGTGGTATTGGGACCATTTTTCTTATGAGCTTAGTGGATTTGCCTTTTGGACATAAATTGCTTCAAGCTTCTTGGTTACGTTTGTCCAATTAAGTGCTGTTCTTGTTGATGAAATGAAGTAGGTGCAATGTAACTACAGCAGTCTTCATGCTTGGAAGCTCACTAAAAATTCCAGTTTCTTTTCGTGGCAGACTTGTTGTGAGGTTGAAATAGGCATTCTATGAAAATAGTAGATTGGAGTTGTGGCTGTCCTGAGACTAGGATATCTGATTTATGGATTACATTTATGGTTTATTGGTTGACACATATAAGGGATATTTAACTTGATAATAGGCCCTACTCATTAACCTATATTAATGATAATACTATTATTCCACCATCATTTACCCAATTCTTGCAGTTCTTCTGTAGGTGCCTTTGTTTTTCCTTTTTTTTTCTTTCATTCAGTTTTTACGCATATCATAATTTTGAAATAGTTCTCAAAATAGAATTTTAGTTTGTTCAATTGATATTAGTTGAGGGATTTGTTGGCAATGACATGAGCGAGGGAGGTGGTGAAAGTTGTGGTCTATAGAGCTAGGTTGTGTGTAGGTGAAAGCCCTTAAGGAATAACATACAGAATAGCCTAGTTTCTCTCTTACAAGTACAGCATGCTATCTTATCCATTGTGGAGTCTGGAGTGGTTTCTTTCATTAGACTCGTGATTGGAAAGACAACAGAGTTGCCTCTACAATTAAGAACCCAGGGACAACTTTCTGTGACATTTGATGTGGCTGTTTATGATTCATGGTTCAGAGAGGTTTCTAATAAATGAGACTTCTGGCTCCAATGCAATTGGGTGAAACTGATAAGTATTAGTATTTCTTTCATCTCCTCAGAATAGTTCCCCTTTGATTTTACAATTTTGTTCCAGGAAGACAAATGCAAATGGAAAAAGTTTGTATATTATGTCGAGAAGGAGCTGGACTCCTTTGACTTGTTGGATTTAGTTAGGTATCCCTGCCCAAATTTGAAAGACTGGAAACTATGTTTTTTAAAAAGTCACTCTGGGCAACCTCTTTCGGCTTGGATTATAGTGTATTATAGTCTGCTGTCAGTAGCTTTTCACCTAGGGTTCAATGGACCCAATGTTTTGCACTTGAAGAGCAATTGGGCAGGGCCACTACATCTTGACCCCCCCCCCCCGGTGCAGGCGGGCACCCCAGAAAGCAGGAATCTTAGTTTATGATTTGGTTTTGAAATAATGGCTTAGATTTCCGTCAAAATTTGAGTTAGGCTTCTGAGTTTTGTTCCTGTTAGTGAACATAGAAATTTCAACTAGATCGACCTATGACAATCCATTGTACGTGGTCTTCTTTCAATTCATGTTAGCTGATGCTGCTGTTCACATTTGTTTGTGATTTGCCTATCAATAATCAGGGCAAACATACATCCCTATGAGAAACTTTGCCAGAGAAGAGTATCTCGGTGGTTCTGTAGGTTGTTCAATGGTGAGTAGAAATTAGATCTCTATTCCTTTTTATTTGACTTGTTCGTTCCCATAAATTCTCTCATTTATCCTTTGTGTTTCTGCTTGTCTAAAATAGCACCAGATGGGTGACAAGTCGGAGTATGACACACGATCAGGTTGGCATTTATAGGTGCTTTGTCCGGTCAGCTTAACCATTTCATATCCTACCTTATGGGAGTAATGTAATTGATATCTCACTTGCAGTGAGGTCTGCCTCGCCACCAACCTCTCATCCAGAGTCCTATATGGAGGTCTTCCGTATTCCTCTCCTCCCCTCATTTTTGTTATGGGATAGTGTTGTTGCATGCATGTTTTGAGGCTGGTGAATGCTGAATAGTGATACTTTTTGTGCTGCAGATTGGGGCGACGGTGCGGAGAGGAGAGAGACCACCTGGTACCAGGGTAAGTGATACCGCATTTAAAGACATTGATAATGATGGCCAATTTGAATGCCGTTTTGGCGGGGTATCGACAGGTCAATAGGTAGAAAACATTAATGCTTGAATCTGGTCGCCTGTTACTTATATATCTTCTTGTTGCCTTTTGATTAAACTTCAGGGCATGGATGTTCGGCCCCTAGATCCTAACCAATCTATTTAAAATTCGAGCTTCGCCATAAGAGCTAAGGTATTTGATCTTGACGTTCATGTCTAAGTTGCTTGCAATCTCATGCAATCGCTTATTATTGGAAGAGTAACAACCAAGATAACTAGTTTGACCAAGACTTGATTCCGGTATTAAGTTTCTTTTGTAATCAGTAATTATACAATATGCTGAGAGTAAATGCACTGCCAAGGTAATCGAAAAATGGGATTTACTTGAAACAAGCATGCGTGGCTTGTAGCGTATGGCATTTGAGAACATGGGCATGGATCTGAACAGTAGTTACTAGCAATGCTTAAGCTTCGACCCACATTCCTGTTTCAGGTGATGTGTGCACATGATCCCAACCCTGAAGCCTAAATTAGACAAGGCGTGACTGAATAGCAAACTTCGACCCACATTCCTGTTTCAGGTGATGTGTGCACATGATCCCAACCTGGAAGCCTAAATTAGACAAGGTGTGACTGAATGGCAAACTTCATGATCGACTATGCAGGCAATCTATGATCTGTTATCCTAACAAACTAGGGTGAACTGGTACTGAGGATATTTTCGTTGGTTTGATTTATTGGGCTGTGTATAACTAAAAATTTACGTCTGACCAATAGTATCTTCTCTTTGAGTAGCCTTGGGAGCTCGGTCGGTCAGCCAGCAACTCAAGCTTTATTCCCCAATCTCAAGCTACCACTGAAGGCACTATCCCCATGGCCCAAGATAATGGGGTGACTTACCAGTTCAATAACAATACTGCGATCCCTTGGTCAGAGCAAAAGAATCCTAGGATCACTGAAATCGAAAATGGCAGTGATCCAAGGACTGGTTTGGTGTTGAATGGTACAATGAATATCGATAATCCAATGGCCCGCAGGTGAGTCCCTCCACAGCCTCCCTCGGTTTTCATGCCAGAAGCAGCTGTAGCCATACGACAGCCTAAATCATCGACTTCAAAGGATGTTAATGTCAAAGCTGAAAACTCAGCACAGTCTGCCGGTGAAGTTGATGAACTGCAAAGAATCATACAGATTACTGAATCTGGGGGGCAACTAGCGATGAGTGAGGGGAGGCCGAACTCAGAGTTCAACTCCAGTGAGATTCAAGAGGAACAAGTTGCAGAGCTGGGGAAGTTTGAAGCCAGATGATGTTTGCTGGGAATCTTTATTTTATGCATGTTATCATGCATATGTTTCTCAGTAGAACAATAAATAGATCGATAGCTGTGTAAGTGCTGGTTATGCAATTTTGAAGAATTTTGGAGGATACACAAATATCAAAATATGTTTCTGCAAAGTATCCAGGGTTCTGGTTGCTTGAGTTCGAAGTGATTTATTCGTTCGATGATTAGGGTGTTCAGGATAATTAATTAAACTAGCTGTCATTTTGTGCTGTGCAATATTGGTACTCGTTGAATTTAAATACCTCATCAGCAAGAAAATGCAATGATAGTGGTATAATAGAAGCAGATGAATTGTTTATGGCACACTTTCACTATTGTTTATGGCACGCTTGCACTATCTTTGTCCCTTGAATTATTAGGTAAATAGTGAGAGTGTTCGAGCTGAACGCAAAAAACCCACTCATACGTGACTGAATAATAGATTTTATATAAATTGACTTTGCATAATACATGTTAGATTTTATATAAATTGAGTTTGAAAATATTAGATTTTATATAAATTGACTTTGCATAATCCATGTCAGATTTTATATAAACTGAGTTTGAAATAAATGAACAATGCATACAATTTAAGGCAAGCTTTCATCTAAAATTAATTGGTAAGGTAAGGCAATCAGTTGTAGATCTCTTGATGAAAGGTAAGGCAAGTCACACCCCAAGTATTGCATGTACAATCAAATAATAAGACGACCAATTTATAAATTCCATCACAGATACAGGCAATGATCATTAGATGAGTTTACGTATATACGAGCCTATGTCAAATCAAAGAACATCTCCTTACATGAAATTACTAACACAAATTGGATACTACATACAATCAAGTTAAGAACTAGGCTTTTTAATCTAAACGGACAAAATAAACTTAGGCCTTGTTCTCTTCAATTTATTTTGTCTAAACTTATTCTGAACTGAGCTTATTTTTGACTTGTTAAGAACAAATTTCTGAACTTGTTTACTAAACTTATTCTGAACTGAACTTATTTGCTGAATTTATTCTTTCAAAAATAAGTCGAAGAAAATATGACCCGATACAATTACATAATAATATTATTTTGTATCAACTGTGTACATTCTTTACTATCAACTATTGCAATCTCCAAGGTTCACAAGAATTATTATTAATTTTGTATTTATAATTCTATATACGCCAAAAAAATTTCAAAAAAGGGGTGTTAGCCTCAGGCAGCTTAGAGTTCCAAGAATGAACACCGTCAGAGTCAATAGCAGCTAAGACAACGTGTTGATACTAAGCACAGTAAAATATTCAGTATTTTATGCCAAGACTAGTTGGGAAAAAAAGGAGAAAAATGACGAAAAATAGTCTGGCGATGAGCAGAGACTAGAGAGTGGACCATTAGCAGGAGCACATTGCATCATTGTACTTGTTGGGCAGTGTGAACTGCCTATGCATCACATGTTCAACCCACCAAAATTGCTGTATCTGCTTTGGTGGCCAAAATTTTATTCAAACTTATTTTGATGGTTTTGTTTATTATCAATTATTGATTATTGATACAATTGATTCTTTCGTTCAATTTATTGTATTAGTGTTTGATGAGTGTTTATAAGTATTGACCAGTACTTCTGAGTATTTATTGGTGTTGATGAAAGCCGATTAGTATTGATCAATACTAAAATTGTGAATAGAAAATGTGGTTAACTGTTGATCAGTGCTGATGAATACTAATTAGTGCTGAATGTTGATGATAAGTACTAATGATAAGTTCAAAAAAACAGATCCACAAGTTCTCAATAGTGTATGTCTCTAAAGCATATTCTTTTCAACTTCTCATAAATACTCATCATCAACTTTCAGTACTATCCAGTATAGTACTAATCTATATTGATTAGTACTCATTACCACTTTTAGTTAGTAATTATGTCCGGTAAACTTTATCAGACTCGAAACCCAAATGAAAATACCCCAGATGGAGGCCTACATTTGCACTTCTTCTACCATTCACAAAAAATCAAAAATGCAGTGAACGCATGAATCTCGCGGAAAGAACTATTATACCAACCCAGAAACCTTGACGCCTGGTCCGCTGGACGTCGTTCCTTTCCCTTCTTCCTCTTATTTTAATTTTACTTTCATTCATTAATTAATCTATTCTTTGTGTGGACGCACCAGTTTCTTACCAAGTTTGTGTTGTTACTGCTGTTCGTGCTATTATCTTTGACATTTCTGACTTTTAAATATTAGTGGCGTTGCGCTCTCTCTCTCTCTCTCTCCCCCCCTCCCTCCCCCGCTCCATCCATCTCTATCAACCCATATGTATATTTAATTTTCAGGGCATCTTTCAGATTCTGTTGCTAATTGATTTGCATTTTATATTATCAAATTTGGGTGGGCAAATTTGTGGGTTGAGTTTTTGGAGTGAGAGAGTTTGAAGGAGAGCTGCCATGGCTGTGAGTTTCTGTTCGACACCAGATATCAGAGCTATCTCATTTTTGGATTCAGCTAATTCTACTCAGCTTCCCAAACCTAAAGGTGCCAACTTTTCTCTCTACAAGCTTCAATGGAGTTCTTGTAATTGTTAATGGCATTTTGTGTTCTTGATTGGGATTGGATTGTTTTTTTTTTTTTTGGGTTCTATAGCTGTTTTTGTGATTTGGGTATAGCCAATTTTTAGTGACTTTGTCGTTATGACACTGATTTCGAGAGTTCTTAGAGGGATTTGTTAAGCATAGTAAAAACCCCCCCCCCCCCCACCCCAACCCTCCTTCTCATTTTAGTGGTTTGATGTTTTTGAAGCCTCGGACTATTAATTGTTAGTTTAAGGATTCAATTTTGGAGGTTTATCTTGACACCGGAATGATTCTAATAGGTGGCTTTGTTGATTTTTCACTGTTGGTTGCTCTAGTAAGCAGAATAAAGGCTTCATAAACAGTTGGAGATCAAACTATGGAGTTGGATGCTTTAAAATAATAAAAACAGAGAATCAATTAGTTATCAGGGATAAGGAATTAGCAATTTGACAAATCAAAGACTTTGCAGAAAGGTGCTTGGGTTAAGCATATTACATAACAGGATCAATGTAGCATTTTCCCAGCTATTGTAGTTATATTTGGCTGTTTTGGAAGTTGATAGTATATGCAAAGGGCTTGCTTAAAGTATTTCTGTGAGCTTTCTGGAAAGTGGTTTACAGGATTTGGGAGGAAGGAAAGTTATTGTGGGTTATTGGATACGACTTCTCTACTTGTAAGGGGGAAGTTCCTTAGGTTCCGGTGCTACAGAATCTACACTGGAACTTCATTGTTGTTTTGTTGTTTTTGTTTGTTGTGGGAAAAAGGTAGGTGAAATTTGTTGAACTTGTTGTATGAGAATTTGCGTTTAATCAAGCACTTGTAATAAGCTCACTGTTGAGCGATGTTAACTTCTTGGCTTCCCTGCTGGCGCTTGGCTTCCCTGCTGGCGTTACTTTGGCCGGTGTAAATGGGGTATATATTTCATAATGGAAATCTTTCATGACATTGAAAGTTCTACTCTCAGAAATTTTTTTGGAATTGTCTGTCACTTCTTATGAATCTTGAAGCACTCAGGGCTTCCCTGCTTGATTCAGCCCCTGAGGTCTATATCCATAGGTTAAGATAGCTAATTATACTGTGCAATTGATAGTTGCAATGTACAAGTGCCCTTTCAAAACCCTGACAACTGGTACACCCATGTTGAAGAAGAATGAGCTCCATCTTCAGCCCCCTTCTTCCGTGTGCCAAGAGTTTACGAGGACAGGTTAAGCTCCTGTGCTCTGGCTGGCAAATTACCAAAGAACAACAACGGGTATTGATTAAACAAGAACAGAGTAAGAACTGTACTCGAAATGAGTATCTACTTCATGCTCAAGTAGGCCGTAATGATAACTAAGCAATGGTAGTTGTCTGTGGATGTACGTGTTGGTACTGGAAGGAGGGGGCCTGTAATGTCTCTTAGGCTAGGCGTTCCCAGACTGTTTTCCTTTTCCACAGCTCACTTCAGTTTCTGGCTAATCACTGTCACAGGTATGGCATGGAAAGTAGGCTCTTTCTGTAACCAATTTGTTTTTGTCCTTATCAGTTTTCAGGTGAAGACATGGATTTCGCTGTCATTCCATTACATGAAGACATGACATTCCCCCCCCCCCCCCCCGGCGGAAACTTCTCTTATGTATGGGCACATTAGAAATGTATCACTTCATGCTTGATTTTCTCATTGCAGCTCCCTTTTTTTTTTCCCCTTTATGTGCCTTTAGGTGGACTCTCTTGGAAAAGAAAGGACTGCATACAAACATTTGGTAGGATCCGTTGTTCGGCTCAGTCACCACCTCCTGCCTGGCCTGGACGAGCTGTTGTAGAGCCTGATTATCAGCCCTGGGATGGTCAAAAGCCTATTTCTATTGTAGGATCTACTGGTTCTATTGGTACTCAGGTGAATATCTGTTTCTTCCTTAGTTGATTGTCGGCACTTGAGTGTTCATACGTTGACTGCAACTGTAAGACAACATATGTTTCGCAGAAAATTTGACAGACTGTGGTATGGTATCTACAGAGAGGTGTTCATCTTTCAGAACTTAATCTGTCAGGGATATGTTATATCATCTTTGTGCAAGATGAATAATTATGTCTACTGTGTTATCATTATCCTTGTTTGCTTCTAATTATGAATTACTTTATTACAGACATTAGATATTGTTGCAGAGAAGCCAGACAAGTTCAGAGTTGTAGCTCTTGCAGCTGGTTCAAATGTGACTCTTCTGGCTGATCAGGTAACTATATTGTGGACTATCATTGCACGTCACATATTTTTTGAGCTGAAAATCTCGTTGCTAAAAGCTTGTAGGCTTCAGTGCTTTGTGCTAATTGTCACCGATGGGGAGGGGGGAAAAACTCATCACTATTCCTCTTTGTAGTGAGAGCATGATGGCTATGTTTTTGTGTTGAACTAAAATATGACACTATTTAGATGGGCTCTGAGTGCGCTCTTAATTGGAACATCAGAATTACAATTTTCACCTTTTATGCTTTGGCCCAATTTTGCTTCAGCAATAGCAAATGGACGAAACTAATTGGCTTACAGCTCTTTCAAGGATAGCTGGGTGCTGATATAGTATTCTTCTTGACATTGCAAATAAGCGGATTGAAAGATCTTCTATCACTGAAAATAATTGAAACTAAACAGCAAGGAGGTAAAGAGATTCGGTGTGTATGATTCTTGATGTTCAGGTAAAGAGATTCAAGCCTGAACTAGTTTCAGTGAAAGATGAGTCCTTAGTTGCTGAACTCAGAGAGGCTCTAGCCGGAACCGATCACATGCCTGAAATTATTCCAGGAGATGAGGGTATAGTTGAGGTAGTCACCTATTATACTTATATTATACTTTATTTAAGATATTCATTTTATGCTGGTTGTCATATGAGAGAAATTTCAGGTTGCACGCCACCCAGATGCTGTTACAGTAGTTACAGGAATAGTTGGCTGTGCGGGGTTAAAAGTAAGCCATGCAATTTATAGTCCATAATCTTTCATATGTCTGAATATATTATCTTCTAACAAAATTAAGCATCTTTTTGTAAAACTGAAACTTTTCTGATTCTGTTTTCTGAAGCCTACAGTGGCTGCCATTGAAGCAGGCAAAGACATTGCTTTGGCCAATAAGGAGACCCTAATTGCTGGGGGGCCATTTGTTCTTCCCCTAGCAGAAAAGCATAAGGTTAAAATTCTCCCTGCTGACTCCGAACATTCTGCAATATTTCAGGTGAGTTTTTATATCTATGTGGGTGTGATTGAGTACCACGAGTGGACTGCTGATAAAATATAGAACTTCAACTATTGTCAATTTTTGTGCACTGTCTAATAGCTGGTTCTTGTTGCCCTATCCTTTTGCAACTTATCTCCAATTGTTAATGGCTTTAATTAGTCCAACTGAAAGGATGCTTTCTTATTCAGTGTATTCAAGGCTTGCCAGAGGGAGGCCTAAGACGCATTATTTTGACTGCATCTGGGGGTGCTTTCAGGTTTGTGGTTAAAACTTTGGCCTATATACCTGCCACTATGTCAGATTTTCTAGATTTGGCTGAAATTTTTATTTCTGTTTCATCTGGCTTAGTTGTCATTTTTCTAATATTATCAATCTGTTTCATGCATTAATGGTATTTGATTATGAATTGTAATGACAATCTCATAAGTTTTAATGTATTTAGTGACTAGTGTCGTTGATTGACTAGGTTGTGCGTGGGAGTGTTATTTCATATTCCTTGATCTCATTGTGAATTATATCTTGAAAAGAAAGAAGAGTATGCATCCAGAACAAGAGAGAGTAATTTCACTTTATGTTGAAATTTTGAGGAAGTGACTAATACTTGGTATTGCATCTTATGCCTGCCCTTTTCTCTGAAAGGGATTGGCCTGTTGAGAAACTAAAAGAAGTTAAAGTAGCTGATGCTTTGAAGCATCCTAATTGGAACATGGGTAAGAAGATTACAGTGGATTCTGCTACATTATTCAATAAGGTTTGTACTTGGCTTCCTTTGTGCAGACTGTTTTTCTACTTGTATACATTGACTTTGCTTAGTTCAGTTTTCCAAAAATAAGTAGGAAAAGACCAATTAGAAATTTCATTACCTTTGATAAGTTCTAACAATTTCTGTTGTGCAAAAACAATTGCAGGGTCTAGAAGTCATTGAAGCCCACTACTTATTTGGGGCTGACTATGATCACATTGATATTGTTATTCATCCACAATCTATTGTCCATTCAATGGTTGAAACACAGGTTTGGCCCTATCCCCGCCTATTCTTGGTTTCTACATCACTTGAACTTGGGTTGTCTTCGTCGCACTTGATTTATTCACCTTTTCTATGCCAGGATTCATCGGTTCTTGCACAACTGGGGTGGCCTGATATGCGAATTCCTATCCTGTATACACTATCATGGCCTGACAGAATTTACTGCTCTGAGATAACTTGGCCACGCCTTGACCTTTGCAAGTAAGTTTTCTGTTATTTTTGAAATATTTGCATAGTCAGCAATTATGCCCAGAATCTATGGTGTGCAGGGATATAACCTGTAAAAGAAATTAATTTTTCTTGCTAGATCAAATTTCTGAACAAATTTGACTAATGTCATTGAGATGTCTTATTAAATGTCTTTAGCTGCCTTCCATGATTTCTTCTGATATCTATGTAGATGATCTGAAAACGAAGAAGATGCTTCACTCACTAGGATGACTCCCAGGGGAAGGATTTGACCCCAAAAACGCTTCGAGCAGCCTTCCATCCTTACTCCTCCCCCCCCCCCCCCCCAAAAAAAAAAAAAGAAAATTCTACTAAAGTCGTTAGGATTATTCAAAAGTAAGCATGTTATTATGTATCATGTACATATCATCATAAGTCACATTGGGAATTGCTTTTTCACTTGAAATAAATTTGCAGGGCAGATGACAGCTGAGAGATTTATTTTTAGGACATTTTGATTCCAGATAGATAACCACTCACCTTCACTTAATTCTCAGTTATTTTGAACGTTGTGAACATATTGAAAGCAATGGTGCAGGCTGGGATCACTTACATTCAAAGCTCCAGACAATAAGAAGTACCCCTCTATGAATCTGGCATATGCTGCAGGACGTGCTGGAGGGACTATGACGGGTGTTCTCAGCGCAGCTAATGAGAAAGCAGTTGAGATGTTTATAGATGAGAAGTATGTTTTCATTCCAGGATTGTGTTCTTTTTAATGCATTCTTAGATGATCGTGTTCTTTTTTTTATGCATTCCTAGATGATTAATCGGTCAAATGCTGTGCTTGCTAAACATCAAATTGGGTCTTCTTTGCTTTTTTCCTATGGTTGATACTATTCAACTCTGCATGTGTGAGGGCGTGAGGCTTTTTAGGTAGCTAAGCCAAAGTTCTTTACAGTGCCACTGGATACACTTCCCGAGGATTCAAACCCCCCCCCCCCGGGCCAAAAAAACAAAAGAAGGGTTATAGATTTTTTTTTTTTTTTGGCCTTCTACAAAGGGGTAAAAGGAGACTGTGATTGATCGTTCATTCGTTCTCAAGGGTCCCACTAAACTACGCTCATTGTGGTTCTCTACTGTGCAGGATAAGCTACTTAGATATCTTCAAGGTAGTGGAGCTAACCTGCGACAAACACAGGAACGAGCTGGTGGAATTGCCCTCCCTCGAAGAAATCGTGTATTATGACCTCTGGGCTCGGGACTATGCCGCCAGTTTGCTACCTTCCTTGAGTCCTGCTCTTGTTTGACAGCCGCCCAGGATTCGCTCTCCAAGGACAGGAAGAAAATTGATTCATGCTCCGGAGGTGCATATCTTATCGACCTGACCCATAAGGGCTTGGATGAGAAAATCAGTAGACATTTATGTTCTTCAATTTGCTCTTTCATGATCGTTTCTTATGATCAAGAGGGCATTTAGCTTTCTGGAAAATGTGTTGTAGACAAATAAACTTTCAGTTCAATGAGCCAATTCTTTACATTCTTGTGCTATTACAGGCTTAAATCGAGTTATTCCTCTTCTTTTTGGTTTTGGTTGGTATTTTATTTAGTTATTCAGTCATACCAATGATTCATTATTGGAGCAGATAGCAACAACCATGCTTCTTCTGCTATGAGGATGGATGCATCAAGCATGTGAAGATTGGATGTGCAAGTAAATATATGTCCTGATTGTTCATAATGGATGTGGCTTGGCAATCTATGTAGTGAGTGAAGTGGTTGATGTTATCCCTTCAGGATTAGAACTTGTTTTAGAGGGTGAATCGATCAAACTTGGTATTTTAAACAAATAGAAAAAAGACTAGTAGTATTGAAAGCATTTGTATTATGGTCCTGTTTTTTCTGTGGGTCAATTCTAAAATAATACCAACCTCAATCCACTTTAACCCACTTTAACTTATTTCAACCCACTTCAACCCACTTCCACTATTTTAACAAAGTTCAATTTATCACATAAAAAAAATTTAACCCACTTAAACCTAGTTCAACCTATCTCAATCTAATTCAACCTACCTCAACTTATTTCATTCTTTTACCCACCTCAATTTATCTGCGTAAAGAACAGGCCCTCTATGTGCAAATTGAAATTCTTGCTTCATTAGAGAATTTTATTAACATCTAGCTTGTATTAATCTTTGTATTTTTTTTTTCTTTTTTTCACATTCTATGAAACTTGAAAGTAGTATTGGTTCCCCACTAGTGTTACATACTTGCATAACATGCGTCATCTCCATTTGAGCATATGTATGTGATTTTGGTAGGTAAACAATAGATTGAATTACTGGAAAATCTGGAGGCATATCTAGGCTATAAATTAACTACGCTTGATCCGAGTTCTAAATTCAATGTACCTATTACTTTTACTTTCAAATTGAAATTTACAAAATCATATAAAAATAACAAATTGAATCAAATGAGGTTTTTTTTTTTTTTTTGGGGATCAAATCAAATGAGTTTTATTAGACTAAAAATTAATTCTGACCAGCCTCTAAGTTCAGATTCAAATAATAGATAGATTCATAAAATTTCAAATTTAATCCAAAATCTTAAATGCCCTTAAACTAATTCCTATATTTGGCCATTGCTGCCTTCAACTTCAAATCCAACGGGAGAGGCAAACACTTTTTCAGCTTTGAGCTTTGAGGTTTTTTTTTTTTTTTTTTGCCTTTTTCTTTTTTTTGGGGGGAGGGGGGTATTAGCTTTGAGCTTTGGTCTTGACTATTGCTTTGGTTCTTTTGATGGGTAAAGGTATAGTTGTGGGGTTCTTGGGCACATGGCTATGGCCAACCTTAATAAAATCAATTGTTGTTTCAAATTATAGAATTAAAATGCAATAATATTCATTTTTAATTCCCAATTCTATTTTTAAAATGTAAAACTTGAGGTGGTCCAATTCTTAGATAAATAATTTCCAAGAATTAATAAATAATTAGTTTATCATTGACTAAGAAACTTGAAGACAAAATGTGGATAATATGAGGAGGATTAATTAAATGAAAGATGAACAATTTAGGAGGAAAGGTGAAGTGGATTAGCATGCGGAAGAGAATATTAATGAACCCCAAATGATTGATAATTATGATTAGACCCTAAACATTGCATAATCAATTTTGGGAATGAAGGGGTCCATTATTGCAAACACTTCTATCAACCAGACAAAAAGCCAGAGCATGGGACTTAATGTATCAGGGACCTCAGTTTTAAAACTATACTAAGACCTCATCGAGATCTTCATATAATTTTATATAGGCCTAAAATTATTATTTGTGTGCGTAACGAATTCTTCAAACTATATTTCAAAAAAGCATCTTATAATCATAATTATTATCACAAAATACGTAATCATGATTATATAATAAAGCACATTGCATTTAACCAAATAACAACGTTGATGATTATGAGTCATGCAATTAAAAGTCATATTAACTATGAAATTAACTAGGAATCTTCTATTTGGTTGGCAACGTGTAATAAGTTAGCAAGCTAGCAGTTTAGAAAATGTTTCTCTACCTAATATTTTTGGCTGCTTGGGTGGGGTCGCTTATTGTCAATTGTATTGAGCACATGATATATTGCAAATAAGTAATTTACATTGACCTGTAAACATGTTCAGTTCACCATCACGTGCAAAGTCAGTGCCCTTCTCCGTCTAGAAGTACTTATAAATTCATACTTGGTTGGCAACGTGTAATAACATTATTTGCTACGAACTCCTGCGCATTTGGATTTTTTGGGCTTTGGAAGTAGCCTCATATTATAAGTATCTTAAATTTGTGACTTCAGGTGTTAATATAATCGTTTTCTTTCAAAATAAATAAATAAATAAGCTTCTTTTTAAAATGTATCTAGAACAAGCTCCCTAGCTATGCCATGATAGTCAACTAAATATTACTAAAGTCTACCATTCTTTATTGTACTTTAAAACAAACGGTGTAGACTTTAGTGTATTATCGGTGATTTTAATTTAGTATTTTTTTGGGGAAAAAATTTGTTCAGAATAATTGATATAAAGAAA
Source organism: Carnegiea gigantea (assembly GCA_029747015.1). Classification (NCBI taxonomy): domain Eukaryota; kingdom Viridiplantae; phylum Streptophyta; class Magnoliopsida; order Caryophyllales; family Cactaceae; genus Carnegiea; species Carnegiea gigantea. The sequence continues at coordinate 214,328 of JAKOGI010001156.1, forward strand.
TTAACACTTTAATGATCTGCAATACATGACTTAATTGGCATCTTAAAGCGTACCACTAAATAACAGTATTGTAAGTCTACAACCACAATATTTAGGTAGGAGAAGTTTAAATTATTCTAGTAATATAATTAGATAAAATTATTATTGAATTTGAGCACTTGACAATATTTTTTTTTATGTAACAAACCAAGAAAATTAATAAACTACCTTAAATATACCATATGTAGCGTACCACTAAACTATATTCCTTTAAATTCTGGGACATTGATCAAAGATAAGACTCAATATAAGTGTAAAAGCACGTCTGTTTTAGATATTATAGAATCTCAATAGATCATTTACTTGTGGTATGCCATCATACAATTCAAATGCTTAGTTCAAGCTTAGTTCATAATTGAGAACATGGCATAGGGTCAATTTGATTAAAAGTCTTGGTTTTCCACTTATGATGATAATTTAATTTTATTCTTTTTGTTGGGGAAGATTTTCCACCCCTTTTTTCTTTTTTTTTTTTCACACTTTCCAAACTTGATTTAATTAGGAGGGTCCTTTTGGTAGTGGAGATCCATGCATGTATATAAGTCAGTTGAGACAAAAGGGAGGATGAATAAATGGAAAATGTGCATTAATTCACATCTCTTTCTCCCTCTTTGTCTGTTTCTCAATATGAATATAAAGTATAATTATCAAATGAGTTTAATCACTTTTAGGCTGTCATAAAGTGGTGATAGTTTAGGTTCAAGTTTTCATTTGCTTATCCCTCCTCAATTAGAATTTCAGGGGCACTTTCCCTTTGTCCTTAGGCTTTGGGGAGGATGCTCTCTCATTTCTCATTAGTCATGAATAATACTATTTTCTAAATTATAAAAAAATATATAAAAATTGATGTAATTAAAATTTGAATTCATATTGTAAATATTGTTAGATATTAGTACTAATTAAATTAGCTAATGTCTACTATAATTATCTAAAAAAATATATATATATACCAACTGTTTTTTAATTGATAAATAATAAGGATGTTAAATTAGTGAACCCCACCCCTCCCCCAACCCAAAAAAAAGGGGGATCAAGTGACAACTAGTTGGTTTTTCTATATATATACATATATATATATATATATATATATATATATATATATATATATATATATATATATGTATATGTATGTATGTATGTATGTATGTATATTATATGTGTGTGTGTGTATATATATACATACATATATATATATATATATATATAAGAGATTTTTGCAAATGAGTAATTTATTGCTGATTTGACGAGGCCTTCTTTGATATGGTTGCGGAGTGCATAACAAAGAGAAATGCACTAACCAAAGTATTTAAGAACTAGTGAAGCACGATCATATTAAAACCTTGCACATGAAAATAGTACGGTCTTCTTTTTGTTTTATTACACCTAAATATTTTTTAAAAAATTTTGATCGAAAAAGTTATTAAATACCTATTTTCACTGTATGTTGTTTTTCCATAGATTTACGTCATGTTTTTTGTATAAGAAGAGTACTATGTGTTAGTGAAATTAAACCTTAAATTGTTTGGGAATCACTCTGAAAATGACAAAAAAAATATATGGACATGCATTATAAAATTTTAAGTTGATTATTGGACAAGCGTATGTAGCTTAACCTCCCTTGCGTATAACTGTCAAAAAATGACTACGTAAGTACATATTTTGGATGTCCACTAAATTGCAAACTTGATACATATATATACGTACTTATATGACATTCTTTCAATACAATATGTAATTATTGTACTCCTACTTAGTTAGGGATGGTTCATATGCATGTTAGTTATACTCAACATAATCCTCATGAAAGAAGAAAAGCAACGTTAAATGAAAATTTTCATTAGAAGCTTTTTTGAAAATAAGTTATCTAATTAATTAATAGGATTAAATCCCCATCATAATCTTGAGTTTATCATGACTTGTGACTTTGCCTCCCACCGAAGCAGGTTGATGATGCCAGCTTGTGCATTTTCTAGAAGAAGATGTGCAGGTGGCAAGAAAGGCCTTGATTGACATTGACTCTTGTGCTTCTGATTAATTACACCTCTAGAAGACATAAACATAATCCAAATTAATTAGCTAAACTAATTAACACCCAAACTCCCCATCTTTTTCATTTGCTCAATTGTAACTTGGTATCGTATGGGGATCGACATCCCTCTGTTTTAATCAAATTAATTAATGTAAAAGCATATAGTACTTTCTTACTCTGTGTACAAAAAAAGGGGTAAAAGGAGACTGATTTTGATCGTTCATTCGTTCTCAAGGGTCCTACTAAACTACGCTCATTGTGGTTCTCTACTGTGCAGGATAAGCTACTTAGATATCTTCAAGGTAGTGGAGCTAACCTGCGACAAACACAGGAACGAGCTGGTGGAATTGCCCTCCCTCGAAGAAATCGTGTAATATGACTTCAGGGCTCGGGACTGTGCCGCCAGTTTGCTGCCTTCCTTGAGCCCTGCTCTTGTTTGACAGCCGCCCAGGATTCGCTCTCCAAGGACAGGAAGGAAATTGATTCATGCTCAGGAGATGCATATCTTGCTTATCGACCTGACCCATAAGGGCTTGAATGAGAAAATCAGTGGACATTTCTGTTCTTCAATTTGCTCTTTCGTGATCGTTTCTTATGATCAAGTGGGCATTTAGCTTTCTGGAAAATGTGTCGTACACCACAGGAAAAACTCTCTTTCTCCCTACTTAAAATTGTATTTGCCCACGGATATATGTGCAACAGGTGTTCTTCGCCGCACTTAAGCTAAGCGTTCCGATTGAAAGAGTGGGGAAATATTCCCCGCACTTGATATCCGCGACAACGGTTACGTTTCCCACACTTATAAGCGTGGGGAATGATGTCTTTCCCCACTGACGTATATGTGGGTATTGTGCTGCACATATAAGTGTTGGGAAATTTAGCTGATTGTGAACATCTACACTCCTTGTCACTGCTCTTATAAGTGTTGCAACTTGAACCTATTCAACTAACTTTTAAACAACTAACTAACTTTTGAATGAATTCTTAAATGATTTGGCGGGAACCTTTTTAACAACTTATGGCGCCTTCAATAATTTTTTAATTTTTGGTAATAATGTAAACCTTCATAAATTAAAAATTTTGAACATTGTGACATATATATATATATATATATATATATATATATATATATATATATATATATATATATATATATATATATATATATATATATATATATATATATATAAGCTATAAAATTACAAAAATAAGACGATAAAATCATAATAATTATTGGAATAATTGTTGCTATCAAAAATTCACAAGTACTGTGATAGTAAAATAGAAATGAAGTGTCCCGGATGCATCCTAAGACTAAAAATATGTTCTAAGAATGTGACATAAATACATAGCCAATAAGCAAGAGTTTCTCAACTAAAATCCATGTGTAACGTCTAAAATGGGAGAGGGGAATCAAGGGCTAACATTTCCTCCATTTCTTGTCCCTTTTCATTACACATTTCCCTTGGTTGTCACCTAAAAATACCAAATCAATCCATTAGAATAAATATCACTCAAAATTATAGAAATTGAAGCAAACATCAATCATCTTGAAAATAAAAGACATTGTTATCTATTGCAGAAAGAAGTGATAAACTTACAAGTGTAATTTCGTCTAATTTTTCTATATTTGGCCATTGCTGCCTTCAACTTCAATCTTCCTATATTTGGCCATTGCTGAAAGAAGCAAACATCAATCTTCCTATATTTGGCCATTGCCCATTGCTGAAAGAAGCAAACATCAATCTTCCTATATTTGGCCATTGCTGCCTTCAACTTCAAATCCAACGGAGAGGCAAACACTTTTTCAGCTTTGAGCTTTGAGGTTTTTTTTTTTTTTTTTTGCCTTTTTCTTTTTTTGGGGGGGAGGGGGGTATTAGCTTTGAGCTTTGGTCTTGACTATTGCTTTGGTTCTTTTGATGGGTAAAGGTATAGTTGTGGGGTTCTTGGGCACATGGCTATGGCCAACCTTAATAAAATCAATTGTTGTTTCAAATTATAGAATTAAAATGCAATAATATTCATTTTTAATTCCCAATTCTATTTTTAAAATGTAAAACTTGAGGTGGTCCAATTCTTAGATAAATAATTTCCAAGAATTAATAAATAATTAGTTTATCATTGACTAAGAAACTTGAAGACAAAATGTGGATAACATGAGGAGGATTTATTAAATGAAAGATGAATAATTTAAGAGGAAAGGTGAAGTGGATTAGCATGTGGAAGAGAATATTAATGAACCCCAAATGATTGATAATTATGATTAGACCCTAATGATTGCATAATCAATTTTGGGAATGAAGGGGGCCGTTATTGCAAACACTTCTATCAACCAGCCAGAGCTATTCCATACTATTTAAATTTTAAAAAAAAGTAGAATTAAATAAAAAGAATGATTATGCAACTTGACAAATTAGAATTATACGTGTGATATCTATGTGGTTGTGATTTGTGAATTAGTTTATTTATCAAAACTTTTGAAGATTAATATTATAAATACGGGTAATATGTGAGATCTAATGTAAACGGTAAATTTAAAAGATTTTAATTGTGTGTTATGCATTCCTAGCTTGAGGGGAAGGAGTAAAATGCTCATTTCACAAGGCAATATGTGAGATATGCGGTTATTTTAGGATTGTACTGCGTGGCATTTTATTCCAATTTTCTTCTTCCTTTTTTTCCCCGTCTGAATAAGCTACAAAGGGCCATACAATACAATAGAGAGGGGGAGACTCAGACCTGGAACTTAATGTACGTAGGATTTCAATCTTAAACACTATGCGAAGACGTCATCAACATCTTCTTATAATTTTATATAGGCCTAAAATTATTATTTACATTCTTAACGAATTCTTAGAACTATAGTTCGAAAAAGAATCTTATAATTATAATTACTATCACAAAATACATAATTATGATTATATTATAAAGCACTTTTGCATTTAAGCAAAGAACAATGTTGATGATGAGTTATGCAATTAAAAGTCATATTAACTATGAAATTAACTAGGAATCTTCTATTTGGTGGCAACGTGTAATAAGCTAGCTAGCTAGCAGTTTAAAAAATGGTTCTCTATTTTAGCTACTTGGGTGGCTTATTGTCAATTGTATTGACCACATGATATAGTACATTTTATTGACCTGTAAATATCTTGAGTTGACCATCACAAAATCAATGCCCCTTCTCCATCTAGAAGCTCAAGTGTTGAACACTGAATATTATTGGCTAGGAACTCTTGCCCATTTGAATTTTTTGGGCTTAATTTGGAAGTAGTTATAATTCATACTATAAATATCTTAAATTTGTGACTTTAGGTGTTAATATAATCGTTTTCTTTCAAAAATAAATAAATAAATAAGCTTCTTTTTAAATGTATATGGAACAAGCTCCCTAGCTATGCTATGATATTCAACTAAATATTACTAAAGTCTACTACTCTTTATTTTATTATAAAACAAATGATGTAATTAAGCTTTAGTGTGTTACTAGTGATTTAAATTTAGTAGTGATTTTGACAAAAAATTTGTTCGAAATAATTGATATAAAAAAAATTAACACTTTAATGATCTGCAATACATGGCTTAATTGGCACCTTAAAACATACCACTAAATAATAGTATTGTAAGTATACAACCACAATATTTAGGTAGGAGAAGTGTAAATTATAGTAGTAATATAATTAGATAAAATTATTATTGAATTTGAGGAATCGGAGATAACTTTTTTTGTGTAACAAACTAAGAAATCAATAAACTACCTTAAATACACCGTACGTAACATGACATATTCCTTTAATTTATGGGACATTGATCAAAGATAAGGCTCAATATAAGTGTAAAAGCACATCTATTTTAGACATTATAGAATTTCCATAAACCATTTATAGACAATTTAGTTATTTTAGTTGTGGTATGCCATCATACAATTCAAATGCTTAGTTCATGCTTAGTTCATAATTGAGAACATGGCATAGGGTCAATTTGATTAAAAGTCTTGGTTTTCCACTTATGATGATAATTTAATTTTATTCTTTTTGTTGGGGAAGATTTTCCACCCCTTTTTTCTTTTTTTTTTCACACTTTCCAAACTTGATTTAATTAGGAGGGTCCTTTTGGTAGTGGAGATCCATGCATGTATATAAGTCAGTTGAGACAAAAGGGAGGATGAATAAATGGAAAATGTGCATTAATTCACATCTATTTCTCCCTCTTTGTCTGTTTCTCAATATGAATATAAAGTATAATTATCAAATGAGTTTAATCAATTTTAGGCTGTCATAAAGTGGTGATAGTTTAGGTTCAAAGTTTCCATTTGCTTATCCCTCCTCAATTAGATTTTTAGGGGCACTTTCCTTTTGTGCTTTGTGTCTGTGGTAGAGTTCGGAAACGGATTGATTATTCAACAAACGGGTCAATTTCGTATCCGCATTAAAAATTACTTAGATTTGCTCAAAATTGAAAAATAACAAGTTTTCATGCTAAACAGTCAAATCATGTCGACTTCGGATCGAAATCGGTTCGGATCGAATTTGTGTTAACTTCGGGTCGGATTATTATATCGGGCCAAACTTTTCTAGCTCTAATTGGGAGTGTGCTTTTTAAGATGCTCTCTAAATTTTAAAAAACATATATACAAGTTGTTGTAATTAAATTTTGAATACATATTGTAAATATTATTCGATATTAGTACTAATTAAATTCGCTAATGTATACCATAATTATCTAAAAAAGAATAATATATATACTGACTGTTTTTTAATTGATAAATAATAGGGATGCTAAACTAGCGAACCCCACTCCTCCCCAATCCCCCAACCAAAAAGGAAGGGGTCAAGTGACAACTAGTTGGCTTTTCTCATATATATATATATATATATATATATCTCATATATATATATATATATATATATATAATATATATATATATATATATAGTATATATATATATATATATTATATATATATAATATATATATATATATATATATATTATATTCATGGAAGAGAATGTTACAAATAGTAAATTATCTGTAATTTGCCAAGGTCTTCTTTGATATAGGTGGGGGGTGGACAATAAAGAGACATGCACTAACCAAAGTATTAAAGAACTAGTGAAGTACGATCATCTTAAAACATTGCACATGAAAATAATACAGACTTCATTTCATTTTATTACAGATAAAAAATTATTAAATACACATTTTTCATTGTATGTTGTTTTCCTATAAATTTATGGATTTTTTTTTTTTGGGTATAAGAAGAGTGCTATGTGTCAAAATCAGTGAACATATATATGACATTCTTTCAATACAATATGTAATTATTGTACTCCTACTTAATTAGGGATGGTTCATATGCATGTTAGTTATCCTCAACATAATCCTTATGAAAGAAGAAAAGCAACGTTAAATGAAAATTTTCATTAGAAGCTTTTTTGAAAATAAGTTATCTAATTAATTAATAGGATTAAATCCCCATCATAATCTTGAGTTTATCATGACTTGTGACTTTGCCTCCCACCCAAGCAGGTTGATGATGCTAGCTTGTGCATTTTCTAGAAGAAGATGTGCAGGTGGCAAGAAAGGCCTTGATTGACATTGACTCTTGTGCTTCTGATTAATTACACCTCTAGAAGACATAAACATAATCCAAATTAATTAGCTAAACTAATTAACACCCAAACTCCCCATCTTTTTCCTTTGCTTATTGTAACTTGGTATTGTATGGGGATCCACATCCCTCTATTTTAATCAAATTAATTAATGTAAAAGCATATAGTACTTCCTTACTTTCTCTCCAAACGATATATATATAATTTCATATTTTGTGAAAGTTTTAAAATAAGGTTCTTTAAGTATTATCAATACTAAAATGTATATCTCGATCTCTTTCAAAATCAATACAAAATAGTACATAAAAGAATGCCCTTGTAAAATAATTACAGCACTCTGCTTTGACATTTGAGATTTTTAATAATGTAAAATAATTTAAGTAACATAGTTGATGCTATTAATAAAGTCATCAAGTTTATCTTCATGCGCTTTATATATATCGTCTTCATTTCAGGTAAAAATTTTTTCTCCAACTTTTTAGTATAAATCAATTTGCTTCATATGAGATGTTATGATAATGTTTATTATATAACACAATAATCGTCAAAATAAAATTATAGTGCAATACATGTAATTAATTGAGCTTCTGATTTATGCAGAAAGAATGTCGTCTCAAATGTTGTCATCTGAATTGTTCTTGTGGGGAACGTGGAGCTTTGAAATTTCTATCCCAAAGACAAGTTCAACAATATAGCTTTTAATTTATAATGGTTCAACGATCAACCTATTGCAATAGGTGGATATATATGAATAATAGTTTTTGGATAAAGTCTAATGGTTGATTACGTTTTTTAACAAAGGATTTTGACATGACCTTGGATTGAAAGTGAGAGGGAAAAACTAAATATAACAGGGGGAGGTACTAGATAAAGATGGTCAAAGTTTTAAAATACACAAGCGATTATTGTACAAAAGAATATGCAATATGTTCTGAACAATTTTTAATTAATGAATTTATTCTTTATCTTTTAATAAAAAACTATGCAACATATTTCGAAAGTTAAAAATAAAATGAAAAAAGTATCTCATAATACGTCCTCTTATTATATACACTATTAAACTTTTGCTATCTTACAATCCTCACTTTTCGTAACAAGTACCTATATATATATATATATATATATATATATATATCATGCATGAATCTCAGATTGGAAATCTACTGGGGAAAAGAGCAAAAATGGTACGCAACCAAGCCAACATAAAAAGGGAGGGGGGGGGAATAATATATATCATACACCTATGAATACATACTCTCTCTTACAATATATTTATATTTTTTCAATATATATTTATCATATAGATAATATTTAATATGTGTTGCTAAAATGACTTGTAGAAATTTATACTTTTTAGGAGTATAATATAGACTTTGAAAAAAATAAACCACGTTGCACACATATTGATGACGAGATTAACTAAAGCAAAAAGAACTAAATACTATACGAGAAAATCTTTTTCCATATAGTTTTTGGTTTTTTTTTTCTCTCAAGATATTTTTACACTCATATTCACTGACCCAAGGACCCCAAAAATTGCTTCATGACCACGCATTAACACCGAAACATAAAAAGGTGAAATACGACGCCCCACATCGCCCAAGCAATTTACAAAATAAAGTATCAAACATTAATAAAGAAATTAAAGCCAGTCTAAAAGTCGGCAGTTCACTAATCTTAATTAGAACTTAATTTAGAAAGGGCGAACGGTGCGGCTGATACTGTTCACATTCGCAAATAACCCCACCAGATCTCGCCGGTACGGCAGGTACGACTTCTTCTTCACTTCCAAATTTCCTCCTCCGCCGGCTCCTTTCTTTTTCGCCGCCGCCGACGATGGCGGAAGTTTCTCTCTCCTCTTCTGATCACCGCCTCCGTTGTGGTGGTGGCGGTGGCGGTGGTTGGACGGAGTCAAAAAGACGAAGGTGTCCTTACCGTCGCTGTTGCTCCGGTACAGCAGATCTCGGATCCTAAACCGCTTCGAACAGGATCCGGTGGAGTGGCTCTTCTTTCCAATGATATCGTTTTCCTTCTTCTTCGGATTCGCAGTCCAAACGCAGTACGTTCCCGGCGGAATTCCGTCGAGCTCGTCGGCCTCCGACGACGAGCACGACGCGGCGTTGTTTTCTCTCTCCTTCGTTAGCAGCTTCCTCAGTGGCAAGCGGATCGTTCTCTCCGGCGGATCTTGCGAAACGTCGTAGTTTTCTTCTCCACCGCCGAAGACCAAATCAGTGTTGAAAATCGGAAACATAGGGCGAATCTGGCCGTTGGAGAAGATCTCATCGGCGGAGATCGGTGAGGAATCGTCCTCACGGCAAAGCACGGCGAACTCAAATTCACTACCATCATCATCATCTTCTTCTTCTACTACTACTTCCTCCTCCACCTCGTCGAGGTGGTTGTGACCTTGTTCAACGGCGTCGTTCTGGTGCAGAGAAGCATAGAAATCGTCGTCGTAGGGATCGGCGATGGACAAATTGAGCTCGCCGACGACTCTAGCGGCGATGTCGCCGAGATTCTCAGAGGAATAGCTGGTGAAGGTGGGCGATGGCACCGACAGTGATGATGCTGATACACCGTGGTGTATCTCCATTGTTGGTGATGGGAGTTGTCAAGATAGGAAAGGATGAGAGAGAAAAAAAGAGGTGTGATTGTGAGGAGACAGAGAGGGAGTGGGTGAGGTGGGAAATTTATAGGAGTAGAATGGGATAGGACGGCCGGGGGGGAGGTGTTGGGTTCTGTTTTGGGTTTTGAGGCAGAGGGAGCGAAATCAATGACGCCACCATCCACTTCAAATCACAACGAGGAGAGAGAAATTTCGGGGGGACGCGCTTCTGGGAGGTGGAATTGGAGCGAAGTGGAAATACTCGGGAAATCGTAGTGCTGTTTGTTTAAGGGTAAACTTTCCATTAGTAAGTTCGGATTAGACTTAATCTTGGATCATTACATTAAATTAAATTTGTTAAGTTAATTTTCTTCTTATTTTGATGTACAATTAAAAACATAATCTAAAATCTTACAAATTCATAAGTTGATTTAAAAAGAGAAATATGTGTAACTGCTTACTAAAGATGATATTTGGAAAACCCTCGAAATTTTCATTTAAGTTGGGGCACCACTAGCAAGCAAGGCTATGTTCGCATTTGGCGGAAAAACCGAGACAAGATGCACATCCAAAACTAGCACGGGTGCATCAAATGACACAATTGCTTGTGTGAGAGGATAATATATTCGTGTCATATGATCACTCGTATCAGCTTTTAAAAAACGGAAAACCTAATACCATATTTGGGACACACTCAATGTACTCAATAATGAAGAAATCTCTTTGGAATAAGCTTCATGTAATATTCTAAAAGATATAAACGAGTTCATGAATTAAAAAGTCACATGTTAAGCTATTTTGAATATAATTATAAATGCTAATTCGATTGACTTTTATAAGGTATATTTTTAGATAGAATTTAATGATGAAAATGATTCAATTTAACTTGTTGCCTTGTTGGAAAATTATTACTGGCGGTCCTCGTATACACCGATCACATACTTTTTACAAAAAGAACAAGCATAATATAGAATGCCAAATTCTCTTTTGTATTCTCATATTCATCAACTTCATTATTGGTAAATTATTTGAAAGCTTAGTCATCAAAGATTAGATTCTAATTCTATTTACATTGATATATATTCACATCGATCTTTTCTATCTCCCTATACCTCATGAAAGCGGGACCCACATCAAGAGACGTTGTATATATTCAAATCTTTTACGTCTCGAAAAATAGATTAATTTTCTTTCATAATCCTATCTTATTCTATGAATGCCATCCAATTGTTTATGTTACCATCTTGTGGACATAGCTTGACCTACCAATTCTAAACACGTGCTAAGAATTGGGAGGAGTATCAGCAATTATATTTTTCTTTTTCTTTTGGAAATATTAGCAATGTGATGGTGTTGCGGAAGATGGGATTATTTAAAGACTAGAGGGGATATACACATCATCACCAACATCCCATTTACACGTGTCAAAATTAGTTCACTAGTATTAATGCAAGTGGATCTCGCATTTCAATCAGTCGTGCTCTTGATTTGGTTGGTTCTATGTATGTGTTCTTTAATGGCTTCTAGTTTGATGACATATATATTGATTTCTTCTTTGAGAGCTGTTCTTTAATTGCAACCCACAGCCATGCTTCAAGCAAAACGTTATTTATGCCTTCTTCCTCGATTTCGTGTTCTATATAAAGGAGCTTTCTCCTACAGTTAAAATTTATATTACCCGCCATCTCAAACCCTCAAAAAGAAAAACAAAAGAAAAGAAAATATATCCTCAATAATGCTATAATTAATAATTACGAGAGGCAATAGTTTTACTTACTTCAATTCTATTACGAGTTAATTAATTATTTAATCAATCATGATTTTTTAAAATCAAAACGAGTTTATATATTAAGTACTAATTTGTCACTTACTCTTCTTAAACAAGATTTATACTAGAATTTCATGAATAAAGAAAATTTAGAATGGGAGATCTTCACGCTTTATGGGTCAATAATAGTCCATTTTAGTTAAATAAAGAATCAAATTTATTTTTTTTAAATACAGTTTTCTTATCTGATGTAAGCTCATAAAATTATTTTACGAACTCTATGTTCGCTCTATTATTGTTTTTTTTCCATGAGACTCTTCATTATTTTTGTTAAAAACCTTGAAAAATATATAAAAAAAGGCAAAAAATCCAATACAACATATTAATGTATGCTTATAGCTTACGAAGCCGCATATTACTTTCTTTTAAAAAAAGTAGCCAAAATACGAATTAGGGATTCCTAAAAACCTAAAAATACACGACAATCATAAAGAAGAAAGTGAAGCTCAACAACAACGCATGAACCATGAGTAGGATATACAAATGCAATAATATTAATGGACCGTGAAATATAGGTGGGCTTTATCGGCACGTAATTAACTGGCTGTTTGGTGCCACTGTATATATTTAATTTCTTTTTAATTGCAGATCTTTTTCTTGACACGTGTGAATTCACAAGCCTAACATCTGTGTGAGGCTTTCTCACCACAGTGCTTCCCATCCAATTCAAATCACGGTGTTGGTTCGGGCCCTGATCCTCCCCCCTTCTAAAATTAGTAAGATTAGGTTGCAACTAGTTAAGAAAATTAAATGTAACAAGAACTGCCATCAAATTTGATATTCATTTGATGCCAACATCATTTTAAAGAATGAATAATTCATTAATTAATTACTAGTAAATTATCTCATTGTGTTTATAATGTATATTTATTTGATCTAAACGAGTCACAAAAAATATTATAATACGACGGAGAAGGAAGAAACCGACTTCAAAATCTAATGTACTTCGAAATTATAACTTCAGTTTTAACCATTAAATAGGGATCTCATTCGCACCAAAAGCAGGCATTCATTTTAAAGTCCAACACAATCTTTAAAAATTTAATTTTTCATGTATTAATCACTTAAATATAATTAATGACGCTTCCCTCCCAATTGAAAAAAGGCAAAATTGATATGCTTGACATATATTAAAATGAAAAGTAAACCAAGAATGCTTAGTTGATAAGAGAAAAAGACATAAACCATAATCATATGGAATTTAGGGGGGAATACCTAAGAATAAGTCAAAGTCAATGGATAACAATCTTTGTCCCCAAGAAACTAGCATTTGCTTGGAGAAAAAGAATCTAGTGTGACCTTAAACATAAATGTCACATTCATGATTCAATTAGCAATGGAATAAGACAAAAAATAAGTGCATAGGATAATAATTTTTAAAAAGAAAAATAGTTCCACCCACCTTTATCTCATTTATGTGAGCTTTGGTTTGATTTGTTGGGTACAATAAATATGATGACCTAATCCCTTCCTTCTAGAAAGAGGAATTTTTTACGGTTGTAGTCTAGATTATAGAAGAAGAGGAGAAGTATGAACTTGGAAGACTATTGGCAACTTTGGCAGCCAAACTAGAAATCATCAATCACCTGATCGACCATCTAGAAACACTCATGTGTTGCTAATAGAGCTTAGAAATCCTGATCTGCCACAATAATTCGATCTGAACTTGACCTGAAGTTATTGAGAGAAACATAAACCTGATGCGAATCAAACCGATTTTTGTCCGAAATCGATACAATTTGACCGTTTAGCATAAAAACATATTACTTTTTAGTTTTGAGCAAATCTAAGCTATGTACAAAGTTAACGCGACGAAACTGACCCATTTATAATATAGGTCCACCCGAACCAACCCGCTACACCGTTTCTAATTGCCAATTCAATTCTATGCCACAACTTCCTATCATCTTGCATTTTGGTGAGTATGAATTGTATGGCTTATATTTATTATGAGTTATGACTTAACCTTTCCTCCCCCACCCTTCCCCCCCCCCCCCCCCAAAAAAAAGGACAAGGAGGATGTATTTAAATATAATATTAAGTATTTAATACATAATTTTTTATATGCCTTGTTTTGTAATATTAAATAATAATTTCAAAAAGTTTATAAATAAAATAACATGTGTTGTTGATCAGACACCTCCACACCCGTCTAATGGTGAGATTTTGGAAGGATTGAATTTGAATTTTTTGTTCATTAAGTAGAGCGATCATTTATATTGTCAAGAAAGGAATGAGGTTTATAGTAAAGTACAGTAACAACTAACAACTCTACTAACTCCCTAGTCATTGGTTGCATCAAAAACTCTAATAGTTGGGCAGTAATGCCTAGTTATAAGTTGGGATCCTATGAAATGGTTGTTCATAATTTCGCGGCTCATGCAAATTAGCGGGAACTACAATCTGAAACAGTGGGCTGTTGGAAGCAGGCTATTTAAGTAATCCGAAGGCCCAAATTACAGCTCGCCCAATACGTGTAAAGGAAACCCCATATTTCCTCGAGCCCGCCAAACGGCCCAAAGGAATTTCCCAAATCGCCTTCATTGTGCAATAGGATGCGTAAAGATCGATATAGGTGGGAGATAAATTTATGAGTAACAAATTTTAAAGACTTGATTAGATGATCTAATTGCGCTCATTTCCTTTTTGATACGAATCAAATATATATAGTAAGACAGATATGAGTGTTTGGTTGAAATAGTCCTTCACTTAAATTGTGATTAGCTATTTGACCAATTTGATGTGGTTAAAAGACTATTTGAAATAGTTGCTTCAACGTCCAAAATTCTATTCTTACTAACAAAAAGAACACCAAGACATACGACTTGTTCATTATAATTTTTATTATTCAAAATCATTTATTTTTATGGTGATACTTTTCATCTAATTACACCATATTAGTAAAATTCAATATCCATCTTGTTAGTATATTTAAAATGACGGTTTAGCAACCAACACAGGTTGGTTAAAGTGATTTGGCACTTGTTCCCCTCAAGCAAATTATCATATTCGAGTCCTGTGAATGGAGAAAATCTATAATGTAAGAGCTATACCCCTTATTGGGCCAACAATAGCTCGATCAACTCTAGTAGAATAGAAGATTAAGACCCCAAAAAGATGACGGTTTAGCAGGATTTATTTCAGGCATAATTTTTCTAAACCCTTTCCGTGAAATGACGAAATTGCCCAAAGTGAGGAAAAATTACAATACACACCATTGCAACCTGATTTTTTGGTTTGCCCAGTCGCCCGCCTCAACCGATCCCCTATTCCACGCACTCTATCTCTCCCTCTCTAAAACTCCCACGCTTTCCTTCGTCGACGCCCCGCCACTTCACTTTTATTCGACGCCGGCGACTTAAGTTGGACGGTAAATTCAAACCCCTTTTCCCTCTCTCTCTCTCTCTCTCTGTTTTGCTTTCATGGCTATTTGGGTGTGTCCGAAATTGTTTGATCTGTGCTGTGAACCTTGCGTTTCTTCTCCTCCTTCTCTATCTTTCTCATGAGAGTATGAGACACTGTCAATCTTGGATATGAGTTGATAATTTCGCATGATTAGCCCAGGTGAAGTTAAATTTGAGTTCGTGGGTAAGGTGTTCGATGAAATGTCTAAGAGAACTCACCAAGTCGTCAGTGGAATTAGAAAGGTAGCTCTTTTAGTTTGTAGTGTTGTAGAATTAGAGAGGTAGCTCGTCTGCTGTGATATGTGCTGTGAAGTGTTTTAAGAGTAACTCATCAGATAGTGTTCTGCTCTCACTTTCTAATGAAATTGAGAGGCGGCGCTTTGGGTTTGTAATGATGTGGAACTAGAAAGAGCTTCAGCTTCTATTTACCCTAGAGTAAAATTTTGCTGGGTTTTTTAAGTTCTGTTTATGTTGAAAATGGGTTGAATCTTTGTTGTGTTTCTTTAATTCAGATGAAAATTGAGGTGAAATCTTTGTTAGGTTTCTTGGGTTCAAATGGCAAATTAGTGTAGGTATCCAATCCCAAAGAGTTGGGAATCTATCCCAGTGGTTTCAATTCTGATTTTAAGAGGTTGGAGTTGGTCCCACTAATTTCAGTTTTGACTTTGGTTCTAAATTTTGGAGATGGTTACAAATTTGCGCTCACTGCTGCACTTGCTGTAATTTATCCATAAATCATCCAAGTTTTCCAATTCTTACATTGTACTCTTGGGAGCATATACTCTCATGAGCCACGTAAACAAACATGCATTGATAGTGCAATTTATGACAAACAGTTGCGTAAAAATAGCATATACATGGCATTGGGGAGCAGCACATTATAATTTGCACAAGTTTTCTTAACCCTAGTTGCCAGGTTATATGGAAACAGAGTGTGAAGAGAAGAAGGTAAACAGTAAACCATTAATTTTAAAATCCCAACTGCACATTCTGTCCCCACCACACTCAAACTGACACAGAATAAACCCTTTACTAGTTTGCCTTCGCTGCCAGCACTATCGTATTTGTGAGGAGCTCTTCTGGTATTCTTATGATTCCTATCCCCCCCCCCCCCAAAAAAAAAATCCAACCCAGGGGCTTTCGTTGTCTATAGAAATAATTATTTCGTTAAAAATTGACATTATTGTTCTCAACAATGGTCATGAACTTACTTTCCTTCTAACTTGTAGCGCTAAGTATCTTGAATTAGCATTTTTGTAGAGTTGAAGCTTCCCAATGAATTAAATTTAATTTGGTTCTCTGGAAAGTTTTAATCTTTTCGAAAGGTTCCCAGCATTGGCTCTATTGTAATTGTTCTTTAATGGATGGGCGTGTAAGAATATGGTGTTTTACATTTAATTTGGCAGCATGTCCTTAGTTCATTAGATTTTCATGATCTATTTTGTGCTCAATTATATGCTTGTGGAGAAGATTTGGGAACATGGCTAATTTGTGTTGTCTTACCAATATAGGGTTTAACGTTTTGAATTTTTGGGGCAAGATGAAGAGAATGATAGCCCTTGGTTTCGAGGGATCGGCCAACAAGATTGGTATTGGTGTTGTAACCCTAGATGGAACCATCTTATCAAATCCGAGGCACACTTACATTACCCCTCCAGGCCACGGGTTCCTCCCCCGCGAGACCGCTCACCACCACCTTGAGCATGTCCTCCCTTTGGTGAAATCTGCTCTTGAAACTGCTAGAGTAACCCCTGACGAAATTGACTGCTTGTGCTATACCAAAGGCCCAGGCATGGGAGCTCCATTGCAAGTGTCTGCTGTTGTTGTCAGGGTTCTCTCCCAGCTGTGGAAGAAGCCAATAGTTGCGGTGAATCACTGTGTGGCTCATATAGAGATGGGGAGGATTGTTACCGGAGCTGATGATCCGGTGGTGCTGTATGTTAGTGGGGGTAACACCCAAGTGATTGCATATAGTGAGGGTCGGTATCGGATTTTTGGGGAGACCATTGATATTGCTGTTGGAAATTGCTTGGATCGCTTTGCTCGTGTGTTGAAGTTGTCAAATGATCCAAGTCCAGGATACAATATTGAGCAGGTAGGGTAACCTTACTCATTCACACAAACTCTTTTCTTTTCTTTTCTTTTTATTTTTTCCTGTGCTTGTTGTTAAGATAATTCCAATTAAAGTTTGTCGGGATTAGAGGAAGTTGAAACAGTCTTTCATACTCTTCTGGATGAGCTGCTTCTTTGGAAAATTGATGGCTGTTCTATTAACGTTTATGCTGAAAATGTGATTTGGTAATGGATGTCTAACTTTTGGCTTGTCTGATAGGTTAGAACCTTGAGATCACAATTAGATTATTGGGATGGTGTGGCTGGTTTGCATTCTTGGATTTGCTCATTGCTCTGATATGTAATGCAGCTCAACTTTCAGAGCTAAACACATTGTTCTGATCATTGGCCTCTCTGTAGCATGTCTGCATAGCTCCACTTTCTATCTATCTTTATGGAACAGATAAGCATTGTAGATGTCTGAACTTGTCATCATGCTGAAGTTCATACTTGTAATCTGGGTCCTGAAAAAGGATATAGTTGATCCTGAACCTCTCAAGCGGGTGTTGTATTGTCATGCAATTAAGAATAAAATTTTGTTTACGTAGATCTAATTGACTTGTGCAATTACCTTTATTTCCTTCGTCATTTACTTTGTTTACAAGCCAAGCCAACCAATGATTTCCCTAGAGCCTT
Source organism: Carnegiea gigantea (assembly GCA_029747015.1). Classification (NCBI taxonomy): domain Eukaryota; kingdom Viridiplantae; phylum Streptophyta; class Magnoliopsida; order Caryophyllales; family Cactaceae; genus Carnegiea; species Carnegiea gigantea. Next base: position 232,592 of record JAKOGI010001156.1, read on the forward strand.
GCTGAAGGCTGGGTTTCGAGGTTTCGCTTTTTCTGTGTATGTGTGTTTTGGGTGGGGGGGGGGGTTAAATTTATGGATCCTTACGCTAACAAATTCATTTGTAGGGAGGAATCAATGCCCATTATTCATGATTGCTTTTCTTATCCTTTTACTCTGCATCGATTGAGCACTCTATTTATTAGTTTTCTCTCTTTTCCTCTCTGAGTGTGTTGTGTGCGTGACGAAATCTTGTAATAACTTTCCTGGTGCTCTTGATCATCAGCTTGCTAAGAAAGGGGAGAAGTTCATAGATCTCCCCTATGCTGTCAAGGGAATGGATGTTTCTTTTAGTGGCATACTGAGCTACATTGAAACCGCTGCTGAGGAGAAGCTCACAAAGAACGAGTGCACTCCTGCGGACTTGTGCTACTCCTTGCAAGTAAGTTATCTTTTGCAGTGTGGAGGTAAATGTATTCTTGATATCTGTGATGCTTTTACTTAGCAAAAAAGGAACGGTTGATTGATTTTGATCTTGGGGAAGCAATATCTCTGTTTCTCAGAAACAGGGAACTGAGGAAGGGTATCCTGCATCTCCACTTGGATCTCTGAGATCTTGAGTGCGACTCATACTCAGTGTTGTCCATAATCCATTTTAGTTAATTGATCAATTTTAGTATCTGACGGTAATGCTAGGAAACCATTTTTGCTATGCTTGTGGAAATTACCGAACGAGCCATGGCGCATTGTGACACGAAAGACGTTCTCATAGTCGGAGGTGTGGGATGCAATGAACGATTGCAAGAGATGATGAGGACGATGTGCTCAGAGAGGGGTGGGCGATTATTTGCTACCGATGACAGATACTGCATTGACAATGGAGCCATGATTGCGTACACCGGTCTGCTTGCCTACGCCCACGGAACGACTACCCCATTGGAGGAATCAACATTTACACAGCGTTTCCGAACTGATGAAGTCCATGCAATTTGGAGGGAGAAAGAACTGGCTAAAAAAAACGAGACCAACGAAGACAAGATGACCACCTGAGTACTCACAACCGTAACAGAGACGAAACACTGCCACTACCAGCACAGTAACATTTGGCCTTACCTTACATGTTTAAACTTGAACTGATGTATGTTGGTTCGTTCTTTTCACCCTGGCAAATCCAAATCGAATGAGCCTGTAAATTACAAATTCTTATGCTGGTGAAGGAAGATTATATATGCTTGGTTGTATTATTAGAGTTTTGACTATTGAAGCATGTGAATCAAAGATTGTATTTTTCTTGGGCATTTTCTTCTGTATGTTTGCGAACATATGAACATCTCAATATGCAAGTATGTCAGATTCAGTTCAACTACCTGTCGGTACATAATGTCAGCCGGGAAGCTATTTGCCCTTTTTATGGTGGCAACTTTGACAGATTGCAAAACAAGCCACGCTATCAGTAAAACTCCAGTGGGCGGCAACAACCTCCAAATTTAGACCGATGCATCTGTACTACTGTTTGTTGTCTCTATCCATTATGATCCTTGGATAAATTGTGATACCCTTCAAAGTTTGAATAATTCATGCTTCATCGTGTAATTTTGCTGAAAAATCGGTACGCTTTGAGGCGGAGATTTTCTGTTTCTCTTAGGTATTGATGATATTATTGATTTTGTAGATAATTCATTCTAGATTGCAATGAATATATTTGTATTATACTCATTCAACATCTACTCCTATTATCTCTTCAATTATTTTAAATGCATTAGCATCCCTAAAGGTGATTTTGCCCAAAAGCATCGAAATATATATCAGGACATGATGTGAAATGATACTAAGCTTTTGCTCATGGATTATCGTTATTTCTTTCAATCATGTCATACATCAATTTTACAAAATAAAATTGAAAAAACAAAAACAAAGTGTTAACTGTGGTAATGCGACACATGATCCATCCTTTCGTCATTTAGTTAAGTTTTTTGTGGTTACCTTAATTTTTCTTTTCTTTTTCCCCTAATTAAATCTGATGACAAAATACCTATCAAACAAGTAAAATTTAGTAAGCATAGGCTAATGGGAGTTGTACCCGAACCTGAAAAACTTACCCCGAATTCACCCCATTTATAGTGGGTATAGGTACGAAAAATTTAAAAAAATGGGTAATGGGGAGTGTACACTGAAAACAGGTATAACCGTGGGTTCGGGTATAATCATTACCCGGCCCATACCCATACCCGCCCCGTATTCGATTTTTTTTGGGGGTAAAATAAATTATTGAGTAGAGTTTCGAGCTTTGAACATTGGTAATTCGTTAAAAAAAGGCCCAATACTCCAATCCAGCGTCAACCATGCAATCCATCCATTTGTATCGCTCATTTACTATCCGATACATGAAGTTTTGTGATTCACAACTCACAAATTTAAAATCCTAACTTATTTATTGTGCCCCTCACTCCCTCATTTGTTGTGCCTTTCGCTCCCTCATTCCAGTCACTTTCAGAATACAGTTGTTATTAATGAGTTAAGTATGAGCTCCCGTACTATCCAGTAACTATTGTATTTTTTTAGACTTCTGCTTGTTGAATTTAGTTTTATGAATTTCTTTAGATAAAATAAATTATCATACTCGTTAGATGTTAAATTTTAATCTCTGTATACATCTGAATAAAACTCGAAATACTCGATGAATACAGAGATAAATTCTGAAAATCCGATGATACGAGTGTAAGTATAGGGATGATTTTTAAAAACAAATATAGGTGTAGATATAACTCTACCTGCTCCGTACTCGCGTCACGCTCATCTCAACGTCAAACATAGGGCATGTTTAGTGAAGTTGCACCAATGCGGTTATGAAATCTGTTGATAGATGATTGAATGCCCTGACCTCAAAAAGATAAGACTCAGCGTTAATAATGGCCTAAGATGAAATCATTGATGTCGCAGCCTACGCGATACTTGGCCAGGCCTTAGTCACCAGTCCCTCTTCAAAGAATTTAGGGGTCCTAACGTCCAAACTTGACGTCTAACCCGATCACTGTTGCAACGGCATGGTCCTCAGCCAATTAAGTGGCGTCAATCTCAAGAGTCATAGAGTGTTGCATTATTGTCAGACCTTTTCTAACCATGTCAAAAAGTTCCATTATTCCACTCATAAAGTTTGTCAAAATGATAAGAACTCTAAATCTAACACAATATAACAAATGCATCTGTTAACATATATTGTTTCACCACCGAAGCCCAAAACAAAAAAAGAGAACTGATCAGTCATGTATATTATGTATAATTATGATAAATTTGTATTTACCACAATTGAGGTAAACAACTCAACAGATTGAGGGTCTATTTTTTTATTGGAAAATATGAGTTGAAAAATGAGTGAAATTAGTTAAGATTGATAGACATATGTTGAAGTATGTATTTTTTTATTGAAATAGGTTGAATTAGGTTGAAATATGTTGAAGTTGATTGAAGTGGGTTAAATTTTTGTTATATGATGAATAGAAGTTGGTTAAAATAATAAAAAGTGAGTTGAAGTTGATTAAAATGGGTATTTTTTTAATTAAAGTGGGTGAAATGAATTGAAGTAAGTTGAAGTTGATAAATTAAAATTTACCCAGGAAAAAAGTAGGACCTAAAAGTAAGACCAATCCTCAATATTTCCAATTAATATCGTATTGTATCTACCCTATTTTATTTTGTTTGACAATATGCGGTTATTATCCAAGGGGTAAGGGGTGCCAAAAACCCAAGCACAAAGACCAGGAACGAGGCCCACCGTAAATTTCAATACACAAAGCGTAATTTGCTCCTACAGTTATTATCTATGCACTTATACATCACAAAATAATTACATGATATCTTAATCATGGACGATGGAATGATTTCATAAATAATGGAGGTGGCTATTCTTGAAGCTCAAATCGATCGATCGAGAGAGAGAGAGCAGCAGTGACCAGTGCCCACGGTTTTCCTGCGTACGTCCAACGTCCACAAGAGAGAGAAAGGGGGGGGGGGGGGGGGCGCAACAACTGATTGGGTTGTGGCGGCCGTGGTGATGGTTATCCTCACGTGCTTTCCACGAATTACATTTACATAACCTTTTTCTTTCTGTTTTTATTAATAATAAATAATTATTATTTTTGCTCTATTATTAACAATCATAACCAAAATTATGTTATGTCTATATCCTTCCACCTTTAAGATGATGTATATATATGTTCATTACTCCCTCCTGGTTACATTACATACATTATTCCTCTTTGCTCTCGACAATAATATGAAAATATTTAAGAGGCTCATGCATGCGACATCATGTTTATGTTTTGGATGATATGGTCTCTATTTTGGTTTGTGTGAAATTAAATTACTTACTAAACGTACTATTTTCTTTCTTCTTTTCTTATATGATTTGAAAATTTTATCAACTATAAATAAAGCGAAAAAAGATCGATAAACAGAATGTAATACTAAGATACAATCTTTGTTTAAATTAAATGGCTTAAACTCATTGAAGGTCCACATTCAAAATACAAGAGTTAGGTCAACAACTTGTACCCAACCATGCTTTCATTTCCCCCCAACCCCAAACTAAAGGAAGAAACCTCTTATGCACCAAAAACACAAGAACCATGGTCTATGCATGAGCACTTGGGATTGGGATTGGGATTGGGATTGGGATTGGGATTAACACAAAATGTGTAAATTTTCCATTTATTTGATGGAGAATCTAAATTTCGTAACCACTTTACAAAGCCACCAAACAACACAGAATCTTATCAATTTTAGTATCTGACGGTAATGCTAGGAAACCACTTTTGCTATGCTTGTGGAAATTACCGAACGAGCCATGGCGCATTGTGACACGAAAGACGTTCTCATAGTCGGAGGTGTGGGATGCAATGAACGATTGCAAGAGATGATGAGGACGATGTGCTCAGAGAGGGGTGGGCGATTATTTGCTACCGATGACAGATACTGCGTTGACAACGGAGCCATGATTGCATACACCGGTCTGCTTGCCTACGCCCATGGAACGACTACCCCATTGGAGGAATCAACATTTACACAGCGTTTCCGAACTGATGAAGTCCATGCAATTTGGAGGGAGAAAGAACTGGCTGAGAAAAACGAGACCAACGAAGACAAGATGACCACCTCAGTACTCACAACCGTAACAAAGATGAAACACTGCCACTACCAGCACAGTAACATTTGGCCTTACCTTACATGTTTAAACTTGAACTGATGTATGTTGGTTCTTTCTTTTCACCCTGGCAAATCCAAATCGAATGAGCCTGTAAACTACAAATTCTTATGCAGGTGAAGGAAGATTGTATGTGCTTGGTTGTATTGTTAGAGTTTTGACTATTGAAGCATGTGAATCAAAGATTGTATTTTTCTTGGGCATTTTCTTCTGTATGTTTGTGAACATATGAACATCTCAATATGCAAGTATGTCAGATTCAGTTCAACTACCTGTCGGTGTATAATGTCAGCTGGGAAGCTATTTGCCCTTTTTATGGTGGCAACTTGACAGGCTGCAAAACAAGCCACGCTATCAGTAAAACTCCAGTGGGCGGCAATAACTCCAGATTTAGACAGATGCATCTGTACTACTGTTTGTTGTCTGTATCCACTATGATCCTTGGATAAATTGTGATACCCTTCGAAGTTTGAACAATTCATCGTGTAATTTTTGCTGAAAAATCGGTGCACTTAGAGGAGGAGATTTTCTGTTTCTCTTCGGTATTGATGATATTATTGATTTTGTAGATAATTCATTCCAGATTGTAATTAATATCTTTGTATGATGCTCATTCAACTTCTATTCCTATTATCTCTTTAATTATTTTTAATGCATTAGCATCCCTAAAGGTGATTTTGCCCAAAAGCATCGAAATATATATCAGAGCATGATTTGAAATGACACTAAGCTTTTGCTCATGCATTATCTTTATTTCGTTCGATCATGTCATACAATCATGTCATACGTCAATTTTACAAAATAAAATTGATCAAACAAAAACAAAGTGTTAACTTTGGTAATGCAACACATGATCCCTTTCCATCATTTAGTTAATTTTTTGTGGTTACCTTAATTTTGCTTTTCTTTTTCCCCTAATTAAATCTGATGACAAAATACCTATCAAACAAGTAAAATTTAGTAAGCTTAGGCTAATGGGAGTTGTACCCGAACATGAAAAACTTACCCCGAATTCACCCCATTTATAGCGGGTATAGGTACGAAAAATTGAAAAAAATGGTTAGTGGGGAGTGTGCACTGAAAACAGGTATGAGCGTGGGTTCGGGTATAATCATCACCCGCTCCATACCCACCCCGTATTCGAATTTTTTTGGGGTGTAAAATAAATTATTGAGTAGAGTTTCGAGCTATTCGTTAAAAAAAAGCCCAATACTCCAACCCAGCATTAACTATGCAATCCATTCATTTATGTCGCTTATTTACTATACCGATACATGAAGTTATGTGATTTACAACTCACAAACTTAAAATCCTAACTTATTTATTGCACCCCTCACTCCCTCATTTGTTGTGCCCTTCGCTCCCTCATTCCAGTCATTAACTCAGAGGCTCATGCATGCGACATCTTGTTCATGTTTTGGATGATATGGTCTCTATTTTGGTTTGTGTAAAATCAAATTACTTGCTAAGCATATTATTTTCTTTCTTCTTTTCTTATTTGATTTGAAAATTTTATCAAGTATAAAATAAAAAAGGATCGATAAACAGAACGTAATACTAAGATACAATCTTTGTTTAAATGACTTAACCTCATTGAAGGTATCGATAAACAGAACGTAATACTAAGATACAATCTTTGTTTAAATGACTTAACCTCATTGAAGGTCCACATTCAAAACACGAGAACTAGGTTAACAACTTGTACCCAACCATGCTTTCATTTCCCCCCAACGCCAAACTAAAGGAAGAAACCTCTCATGCACCAAAAACACAAGAACCATGGTCTATGCATGAGCACTCGGGATTGGGATAGAACACAAAATGTGTAAATTTTCCATTTATTTGATGGAGAGTCTAAATTTCGTAACCACTTTACAAAGCCAACAAACAACACAAAATCTTATCACGACGTCACTATAACCTGTAAAACCTTCTTTACCGAGAAAATTGCTATCCCTCCTACTTTGCGTCACCTGTTAGCATTCGGGTCCGGGTCCTACTGCGCAAGAAACCCATAGCTGTCTTCGGATCCTGTACGAATGGTAAAAAATGAAAATATATTAATTAATGTCTATCGCTCGTTTAGTACATAAAATAAACAAAAAGTAATTAATTATTATATGCTAATAATGTCTATACCACTACATAACATTAATTTTGCGATTTCTGAATCCTATAACCCTTCTCTTAAGTGCGTTGAACTTAAAAACTGAAATGACCAAAATGACCCCCAGATTTTTGTGTTTCTTATTTGACTCTCTCTCCGCCTTCCAGATCATATGATCAGAAGGTACACGTTATCCCGAGTAGCCGACCACAGAATATAATAAAATAAGCTAAACCGCCATGCGCTAAATTTGGATCAGACCCAACCCACCGGACATGTATTTTATTGCGGCTACACGGCTCCCAATTTATCAAGAAAAAGGAAAATACAGGTTGATTAATTAATTAATTAATTAAACTAACCTTAGCGCCTCTACAGGATTTGATAACAGCAACCAAGAGCTTATCCCCTGCTATTTGTCTCACTCTTTGTATCAGCTCTGGCCTTGTAATTCTTCTTTCCTGCCCAATATTACACATAATCATTGTCAATCGAGCTCTATAATATCCAGATTATATTCGATAATTAGAAATAAACACAGGGGAAAAAAAAGAACATGGAAATAAATCAACAAACTCAAAATTAGACTTACTTTGTACTCGATGTGGTACTTGTTGATCAAGGCAATGGCATCCGAAGGCAAGAATCTTCCTAGAACTGAAATCAGAGCAGGGAACGAAATCCATGGCGACGTGGGCATTTTCATTTTCATCACATTTTTCATTTTTGATTCACCTAAACAATCACAACCCAGAAACCCAGATTCAGTCCTAATTCATTGTTGTTTTGATACATGGTGAAAAAAATTGATTGATTGATTGAATCGAATTAGAATGAATTGGGTTGTTGAGTTTACCTGGGAAAGATGAACAGGATGAAGCTCTGAAAGTGACCACATATTCTGGCAAAATGTGGGTGTTCATGTTACTGCTCCATATTATATACTTGGTCGGATTCTCTAACCCGTCCACTCCCGAGTCGAACTCGTCGGAACTCGGGTGGGTTTGACCCGAGCCGGGATGAACCACCTCTGGTTTTCCCAGTATGACCCGGCAAAGTAACATGTGCCGCAACCCGTCTTCATCTGGGGTCGAATTCTCCAAACTGCCAAATAAAATTCTTAATTAATCAAGATTGAAATCACCAATTAATTGCATTTATTATGGATAATTATTGATTGATTGAATGGAATTTACCTCTGAGCAGAGGAATCGTCAGGAGAGAGAAAAATGGCGGGAGTTTGATTGTCTTGGAGCTCTCTGAAGCCAAACCCATGAGAAATTATGCTCTGGATTCTCCCCTTTTCATGGCCATACCATGCGAATTTCACATTAGGGTTTCCGCCATGCTTGTTGGCCATAGCTTTGGCGTGAATCTGGAAGGATTGGATCTTCGCCTGAGCAGAAAACCCCGACCAATCTTTCCGGCGAATCGACACCACCGTCGTCTTATCTCCGAGCGGACCCAAGCACGAGAGGAATCTGCGGCGAATCACCTCGTAGATTCTCTCATCTTCGCTCAGTTCAACGAGCAGATCTTCCCGAAAAACACCGACTCGCCGACGGGACGAGGATGCCGCCGACGAAGTAGTGGTGGAGGAGCCGGTGACGCTGCTCTCGCTGTCGGAGATTTCAGAGGAGTCATGATCGGGAGACTCGACACCGGGGAGAGATTCCGGGGAATCTCCGGCGAAGAAGTTGTGAAACAGGGGATTCTTAGTTGGGGCTGGTAGGACTCGCTGGTAATAGCCCTCCATTGCTGGGAAAAACTTGAAGAAATCGAAACTAACTTCTGGGTCAGTGAGGATCAAAACAAATCAAATCAAAGGAATTGAAATGGAGGAAGAAATTGAAGAAAATCAGATCTGGGTAGAGAAGGGTAGGATGAAGAAGTTCATATTTGGTGGGATTTCTTGGTGTAGAAGAAAGAGGAATCTGGGTTTCTCAATTCTCAGCTCATTCAATTCGAAATGATTGTCAAAGAGACTGCGGTATTTGAAGAAGCAGAAGGAGGAGAGAGAGACAGAGAGAGAGGTGGAACTGAACCGACTCGCTGGGGACGGTTTGTGTATGAAATGAAGGCAGTACGCCGATTTTTGGTGGTTTTATAAATAGAAAATCGGCGGTTCAAATCGCATACTGTTTTCACAACACTGTTTTTCTCTCTCTTCCCTACTTGCCCGTGGGTTTAAGTTTTTACACCCTAAAACCAAAAAAACAATAATATTATAAACGAAAAAAAACACAACAGCTATTAAAAACAGACTAGCGAAAAATTGAATTTAATTGTTGACACCATTTTTTTAATTTTTTTTGGTATTTATGTATATGGAGATTTAGAATTGTACTCATTGTAGTAATACTAATGTTAGATGTAAAATTTTATTTTATTTTACGAAGTTGGAAGTTCTATTGAGTAACCAAAAAAAAAAACCCTTTTATTGTGGATGCAATTTCTATATCACATTTTTAGAAATAAAATGCACATTTTAATCAAAAAAAGAAATAAAATACATGTTGTCTTACACCTAAGACTGTAACATACCTTATTTCAAAGATGTGCTTATTAGAGATAATTTTTTTTTGGAAGGGGGGAACATAGATAATATCAATAGTAAATCTTATGTGAGACCGTTTCACGCATGATATATTTTGAGATGGATGTCTTCGAGGTGACTTTTAACAGTAATTGAGATGACAGATAGTTCATTTATTAATGACTAAAAATCATCATCAGATGAACTATTAGTCACTTTTAAATTAAAAAGTTACTCTAAAATATATTATCAGTCATCACAAAACTTCAGAAAGTTCACATTGAAGAAAATTGTGTCTCATAATAATTTTTATGTGAAACGGTTTCATCTAAGAATTTATGTCATATTAATTAGTATGATAACAACATTTATAGAACACATGTTAGATACTGCATTAGTAAAATGAAAATATAAATGAGACAATTCCCATCTCATATTTTCTCTTATTATTCCATTAAAGGATGATGTTTGTGTCGCTCAATCACTGATGATTTACGTAAATAATACTTTTTTTTAAAGGCATACACAAATAATACTTAAGTTGGAGCAAAATCAAAGCCTTCCTTTTTTGACCTAAGAGATCTATAATATACAAACATAAATAATACATCAGTACCTTTCAGAAAATATATAAATAGAAAATTTTTTTTTTATGTATTATTCATTTCGAGAGATACCACGTATTTTAATTTTTAATATAGTTGAAAAATATAAGATAGAATAATTGGTAAGTAGTTGAAAACTTGGGAAGAAAGGCGTAGGCACAGAGAGAGGACACATTCTACACACGTACTTGGGTCATGTGTGGGCCCCGAAGCCGTAGTTGCCATTAACTTACTATTTTACCCTTTGCCTTATTTTTTTTAAATGTCAATGCGGTATTCTTGCTCGAGAAGTAATTATAATATCCGGTTTTTTCGGGCCCAAGTTGCTTGCGTAGGGCGATGTGCACTGCAATTTGCTATGGAATTGCAGGTAACTTTTTGTTTGTGAATTTTTGGTAAAAATTAAATTCATTATAAGGTTGTGTTTAAATCATTTTCTTTTTTTTAAACCCTAGTTTAATGTATTCACCTCTACCCAAACTTTAGGGTTTTTCTTTTTTTTTTTTGGGTTGATTGAACTTAAAATTTTGATTTTTCCTATCATAAAAGTTTTTTTTTTCCCATTCTTTATGTCTAAGAAATAATTTTATTGGTGCAATACACACATCCCGAAGGAAAGATTTAATAATGTAGCAAGTTTATATAGATCTTTATGCATGTATTTCTACGTTATGTTTCTTAATAAGCCACTTGTGTCTCATTACGTACTAATATATGCTGTAAAATGAATATTTATGAATTCTTTTAATATATACCAATTCTGCATAATTTGTCAGGAGTCATCTATTATCATTTTGGTTATATTGAATTTGTTCTATATATGTTATCAGATGTTAAAACTATTTGCAACAAACATTAAGTCAGATCAATTTGTTTAATTCTAGCCAACAAAAAGCTTAAAGATAACCAAATTGAAAATATAGAACAAACAAACCAAATTAAAATTAAATTACCTTGTGTTCATTCAAATTAAAGTAAAATTATATTTTTAAATGGAATCGGTCTCTTTAAGGAGAGAGATGACTGAGGATAGGTAAGCTGCCTACATTTGGATCTCTTCAGACCTCGTGAAAGTATATCTACACTGGGAGTTATTGTTGTTGTTGAATAAACAAACAAAATATATATTTCGGACAGTACTAACAATGAGACGAAGGAATAATTATTATACTTTATTTTGGTGAGATGAAGTTGACCCTATCTATGAAGAGATAGGAAAAAACACATAGGCCTCAAGTGTCACAGCCAATGTAGCCTAATAAATAAGACATGCAATGCTCAAGATAAGGAAAAGGAAAAGGAAACAACAAACAACACAAATTGTTTTCAAAAAGCCTTCAATAATTTAATCACTACCCACGGTTTCTCCGCTCAAGCCCTGGGATTTTCCCACTCTTATCTAAACATAAAACAGTGAAAAAGCACATGCACTCTTAATTCCCTTAATTATCTCCCCCCTTCAATTTTTTCATCTTAATATTTTTGGATCTTTGATAATATATATGTTCTAAGAGGAGTTAAGCTAGTTGTTACTAATATATAAAGTATACAGTTCTCTAATAACATTGATCTTATCAGTATAGAAAATTCAAATCTAATTAAGATCGATCTCAAGAAATATTAAACTATTTAAATGAACATGCATTAATAATTTTTACTTTTAAATTTAATTTACCCTCTTCTCTAAGATGCCACGATGATTGTGGGGCACTATTTAGTTTTATTTATTTATTTACTCATTTACAAAAAAGAAGAGCAAAGGTTGCTATATATTGAAGTTTCAAGAGGTGAGCCCATCTTATCCTTTGTTATGTATGATATATATATATATATATAACCAATATAATCACTAGTCATTAGTGATTATATTTGCTACTTGCATTTTTTTTCTTTTGATATGTAAAATATATAAGTGGAGATATATCAAACTTAAACTTTTAAAGAGAGAGAGGGGGGGGGGGGGGAGTGTTCAAATGTAAGCTTTAAGAAATGCCCCCCCCCAAGAATTTACTAAATTAGCTAATACTTATAACTATAATTTATCTAACATTTTGACTATATGTCATGTACACATGTCATTTTATGTAATTAATTTGGTCTTTAAAACTCTGGTAAGTAAAGGCGAGCTAACTATGTAACTCTTCTATTATAAGTTTTCTTCATATATAAGACTCGAACTCAAGAGTATGTTTAAAGGAAACAAATTAAATGTAGTACAACCTAAAGCAATATGTAACGCTAAAAAGATACGTATTTATAGTTTATATATGAAAATGTGCAATATTGATATTATCGGAAAATGAAGCTCTTATAAGTTGATTTAAACACTTCTATAGTTCTATCTCTTTAATAAGTTGGTTAGCCTAATTAATTATTGTTATAACTATTATCACATGATTTTTTTCCCCCCGGTTTGAAAAGAATTGAGAAGGGTTGACTTGAATTTGCAGCCCATTGTGTGCTTGGAATCAACCGTCTTATTAAGCTCTATCTTAAAGAAAAAGAAAACCACCAAACTAAATCAAGGGATGAAAACTAGCAGCTTCATGATGGCTTAGGTATGCTACTATATCACTTAGTTTCACGAGAAAAATGTTCATTAACACACCTAACACATATAGGGTGTGTTTGGTAGGGAGGAAAATCATTTTTTCAGAAAATCATTTTTCATAAAAAATATTTTTCTAAGAAAAATGATTTTCCACATACATTTTCAGCTATTTGGTAGAATGAAAAACATGTCAATTTTGCATCTCTAGTTAAATCCTCCAAAGTTTTGTCTAACATGTCAATTAAATTGGGCAATTAAAATTGGATCTGGAAAATCAATTTCCTTACTTTTTCAAGGGAAAACAATTTCTTTGACATGGGGTAAAATGATTTTTCCCTGAAAGTGATTTTCCCCTCCGCCTTTTACCAAACAGTGTAAAGCGAAAAAATTATTTTCCGGGAAAATTATTTTTCCCCCGCCAAACACACATGTAATTTTGGTGCCAATCATATATAATCCCTTACACATATTTTGTTTTACTTTTAGGTCACAACAAGTTCATTCTGATTTAAGCTAGCTGGAAGACATTGATGTTAAATCATGTTGATAATTCTTGGGATCCAATTAATTATAAAACCTCCTTCACACAACATGATAGAAATTTTTTAAAATGTCTATATCTATCTTTTCATTTTCCTATCAAATTTGTTATGTGTTCCCGAGAGCACATGCTTTCACCGTCCAAATGTATTTTAGGCATATATTTGTCATATAATAATCATGTAATATATATTTGCTGATGTGGCTCATGAGAATATGTGCTTCCAAGAGTATAATATACATATTGCGTTTCCTTTTGATTTGGATCCCATGACTCTCTAAAAAGCGGGGAAAAAATTTCCTTTCATTCAGTTTTCTTCGTAATAAATAAATATTGCTTAAGTACACAACTTGAAAATACACTGTATTTTGAGGTTTTAAATATTCTAGTAGATATTCAACATGAACTCATAATTATTTATGCCAATTATCCAAGTCTAACAGGACAACCTATTCCTCTCTTTTTCTAAAGAATCAAAGTTAGGTTTTTAGAAAATGCAAAAATAGTGGAAGGATGACACTCTTAGTGTGTAAGAAAGACATATATGCTCGTGTGATGAATGAAGTTCAAAAAGTCTGAACTGCAAGACGTTAAACAACCCTACTAAGTATTTATCGGCAAGTCCATTGGTGGATTCTTAGGATAGAAAGGGGAGCTTCCAGGTGTAATGACTTTAGCAAAAGCAAAACGCAATACAAAAGAAGACCAAATCTTCATCTATTTTCTTTTCTTTTTTTGTTTTTTAATTAAAAAATCCCAACTTGACATAAAATTTTAATTTTTTGGTCTTTATTCCCCAATTACTGGAAATTGAGTTCATTATTAGTCCATAACAGGTTTGATCAAGCTTGATCTCCCAACGTAAATATTCTCTATCCATCATACTCAAATTCAAGATTTTACGCAAGGAAATCCACACCATTCAAATCAATATACATCAATAACATAATATATATATCTTTATTGGGTCACCTTTTTCTTCCCAAAAAAACAGAAGCTTTTTTCTGACCAACATTTTATACTGCAAATGACTTTTGAATCCTTCATCACTAAGGTGCTTCTCACTTCCATCAAAATCAAATAACATAAAAACTATATATATTACATTGCATGTACATTCCAATCCCCCTCTCTTTTTCTATGGAATGTCTGTATCAGGTTCATCATAGTCATCAAAGTATCAAATTCTCCAAGAATATTTCTTACACCAATCATCTGAGAATCTACTTTTCTGGAGGAAGATTCACATTCTTTGCATCATATGAGAAATTGCATGTAGCGTCAAGGTCACGGCCATGAAAGTTTTGGAAAGTGCAAGGAAAGAAGTGGGTAAAAAAAGCTTGTTAGAGGATCATTTTACTCAAAAATGATTAATTTTCTTAGTGATTAATTCTTTTTAATTATTAATGGCTATATGCATAGATAAGCCCTATAGAGAGCACATGTATTCATTTGAGATTCATTGGGGTTACAGGCGAAAAGATACCTAAATATGTAGTTCTGAGGAAGTTGATTTGTGCTAGCATGACTTAATTCCCAGTACTTATGGCTTGATTTTTTCAACTTATTTTGAGCAATGTCTAATAATATTCGACACACTGGTTGCATATTTACTTACCTTTCAAAACGATTCAATACCTCCTTCAGTATCAATCCTCTGATTTAGTACCATTTACCAATTAGTAAGCTCTTACAAGTTGATAAGGGCAAGCCCTTCACGGGAAACTTTTGTTTGATCATCCGTTATATTGCACAATTATATTTTGGCCAACTAACTCATAGTTTTTACATAGGTTAGACCGTTCACATCTGGTTTGACATTGAATTAGGATCGGGCTAATTCCAAGTTGTTCGAGAGTGGGTTGTTTACAGTCATGTGCAAGTTTGTTATAGGTTAATCTAAGGAGTCCGTTATCAGAATAACATAAATATTAATCAAAACAATTTAAAGTAGGTCCTAAGACTCTAGCGCTAATCTTTTCAACTTATGTAGCGTTTGGTTGAAAGTAATGCAATCAGTGTACAATGAAATCAACCATGTAACACAATTGTTAGTGTAATGAAATGGGATATTAATAATTGCATTACAATATTTGGTCACAAAGTTTTTACAAGTGTAATGAAATGAATTCATCTACAAACAATACTTAATTTTACACGTAACGTGAAGTACTAGCAATTCAATTGGCATTTTATTTTTGTCTATTTTTATTATTTGTAACTTTGTTGATAACTATCATCCAATATCTTATCATCATGATTGCGATGTTTTACAGGAGACTTACTTTACTGTATTTCTTCTAGATTATATACATGAGACTTACTTTACTGTATTTCTTCTAGATTATAATAATATTGTTCAAGTTTATCAAGTAGAGAGAAAATGATAATGATGATGATGATGATGTGCGAGAGAGAGAGGCATGATGTCTAGAATGTACAAAAATGCAGTTGCAATAATACGATCACGGTCTAGGTTATACTTTATCTAATATAGAGAGGAGAGAGGGGTGTAGAGATGTAAACGGGTCAGATCGGGTCGACCCATTTAATAAACGGGTCAATTTCATATCGGTCTTGAAAATAGCTTAGATTTGCTCAAAAATGAAAAATAACAGGTTTTCACACTAAATGGTCAAATCGTGTTCGCTTCGGGTTGAAATCGATTCGGGTCGGGTTCGTATTTCTCTCAGTAAATTTGGATCGGATTCGGGTAAGGTTAACGTGTTGGGTCAGACTTTTACAGCCCTAGAGGGGTAAAGAGGACTTCAAACTTTTAAAAAAATGGAGTCAAAGTAATAAGATAAGAAAAGTAGAGAAGAGACAATAGAGAGAAGAGAGAAAATTTTCAAATATAATAATTTATAGTTGAGTAGACTTTAATTCAAAGGTATGCAATCACAATTGTTTAGGAAAAGTCAAATAATTATAATTATATAGATTGATGTAAATGTAATTACAATACAGTCCTGATTACATTCTGTAATGGTAGCCAAATATAGTAATGAAAATACCATTACCATTTTAATTACATTACCACTTCGATTACATAGAACTAAACAAGCCATTATTGTTAGCATTCAACTCTAATTAGCATTTAGACCTTACTCACTTCGACTTTTTTTTTTTTTTTAAGGAATAAATTCAGTACAATTCAACAAAAAAAAATTTAATTAAATTCAATAAAAATAAGTCCAATTCAGTAGAAATAAGTTGAAAGGAACAAAGCCTTAGTCTTATATGTGATTATCTTTTCACGATTGATCAACACTTACTAACATTCACTAACATTGATAAGCAACGTTATCAGGAATAAGTTAGTCAGCTAGTAATGACAAGTTGAAAAGAATGAGCCTCAAGAGCCTCAATATCAAGTTTTTTTCTTGTTTCTTCGGTGCGAAGACTTAATATCAATTATGCTTAATCGGAGGCGCATGTCAAGGTTTTGACACAGTTAGAACTCATAACTCTCAGCTCAGCAGCATATTCATAGTCTTTATTACCAATTCCCCAAATTTGAATCCACAAGAGTCCACTCGTCAAGTGTGGCAGTGTGCCCGAGTCTATTGCCGAGCTGACTCTGACTCTGACTCATACCAACTCTAAACGCCACTTCCGAGTTTCGATAAACCACCGTCACATAACTGCATTAATAACAGCATGATATCTTGGCTTCACCAAAAAAAAAAAAAAAAAAAAGAGTACAAGTGTGATCGACTTGACTGACTTGAGAGTCGAGAGACAGAGACTTTCCATAGTACACAGTACTAGGACCCACAATATTGAGAAAGCGATGATATTTGGCTGAATCTGCGCATAGTAATGTATGGACTATGGCCCATCTCGATTTCAGTCAGGATTAGCTTCGGTGCTCTGAATTTCGGCTAAATCCAGGACAATCAGACACCACTGGCAATGACATTGAAAATCAATATATGCTAAAACACTGATTAAAGAGAGACAAAAATAATAATGCTGTTGATGAACTCACCTTCTCTTAAAATATCTTGGTTAATCTCTGTGGCGATGATTCACAACAAAGACAAAGGTTTTCACAAAAGAATGGACCTCACTGTACAGTTAAGCATCTAGTTTGTGAACTGTACACTGGTACACATCTGATATCAACAACACAGATATACACCCTCGATTCATGCATGCTTCGCACCACGAAGGATACATACGAGAAGAAAAGAAAAACAGCAACTAAAAAAGTAGCTAATAGCTATACGGATCCAATGGACTCAATTGTTTTGTATTCACAGCCAAGCACCCCATCCGGGGAACATGTGGCATAGTCGCTCCGGATCAATGGCATCTTGGATCAGCTGTTGAACCTACAACAGGAGTGCAGGCAGATAAGCTTTTATCTTAGTGGAATAACTAGCGTAAGGAGTTGAAATATCTGGTATGACTACCAAGAAAGGTTTTCGCATAAACACAGAGTTGTTGATAAAGCAACGATTTCTGAGTAGAAGGGGTTTGATGCAATCTAAATTAATGGACTTGGCAAACCGAAGAAGCTTCATTACTTGGTGTCTTCAACATTTTCAGAGAGAGATATTGGGATAAATGAAGAAGAAGGAAATTAGATATTTAATGAAAGAAATATGTCAAGACCCTGCTTTCACAGAAGGGTCACCGTGAAAACTTCAAAACGTTG
The DNA here is from genome assembly GCA_029747015.1 of Carnegiea gigantea. Taxonomy (NCBI): domain Eukaryota; kingdom Viridiplantae; phylum Streptophyta; class Magnoliopsida; order Caryophyllales; family Cactaceae; genus Carnegiea; species Carnegiea gigantea. The sequence continues at coordinate 250,771 of JAKOGI010001156.1, forward strand.
TGCACTTCATTTTGATCAGCCCAATGAGTAAGCAATTACTTGTTATGACTATATGTGAACCGAACAAGATATCAAATAGAAAGAAATAGACCAAATTTGTGTTCTCGTCAGAGTCGAGAGACACTCTCAAGCAAATGATAATTATGAAAGTCAAAAGACAACATGGCAGGGAGTAGAAACTCCTTTGACTTGGATTTAATTGGGTTTGGTTAAATTCACCTGTCCATGGACACTTCTCATTTCACCATCTTCGTATCCATCTAATTTCTGTTTGACACGCATCAGTGCCCGCGCAGCATCCTTGTTCCCCTCATACTCATCTTGTGAGTCTTCCCAGCTAGTCTCCATATCATCCTCTGTTTCCTGGTAAAAAGGCAAAAAGAAGAAAGACCATCACTACTTTTCACCATAAATTATGGATCTTCATGCACTGAATAACCAATCAACATTTTATCTATTGATGTCTTCTAGAAAAGCTGTGCTTGGGGGAAAAGGAGTATAACCATATATAAATGTACATAATGCAAATGAACAAGGTAAAAGGTGCAAATGAACAAGGTAAAAGGTGTAAATGTACAGCTAGAATGCCACAAGGCAAGCTTCTAGTGTAATTTTTGCCCTAAACTTCAAGCCCTGTATCCACCACGCATAGTCTTGATCAAGTGCAAGGAATCTACATGTACATGGTTAGATACAGAAATTCAGGGTAGGGTCCCAGAAGACTTTCATCAATTCAAGTTTGAGGTTTGCCTTCATAATTTGAACGCAAAATTTATGAAATTGTTTAGCTTACCTTTTGCCTTTGTAATGCTTTTAATGGGGATAAAGCCCATTTGTAAAGGGGATCATGAATAAATACCTGCAAGATAATTGGAAGGTGATTACCAAACGGTGCTAAAATCTAGTGGTGCTGTGAAGCACCCCCAAAAAAAAAAAAAAAAATTGTCAATGGAAGCATTACTTCAATTATAGTCAGGAGAGCTTCTTTATTAGTCCGCATCACGGAAAGTGTTTCTTCACAACATTTTCTGAAAACACCTTCAACCCCAGTGACGCCCATCCCATCTATGATGTCTCGTGTAAGCCTAAATGGTACCTGGAAAACATTTATTAGAATATCAGAAAATAAGAGCCACCAATAATTTTCATAGAGTGATGGAAGAAGAGGGCATATAGACAAACTCGCTCTGGCGTCTTAAGCATCAAGCCTTGCTCAAAAGCAACACCAAGATCAATATGGACAACTTCTGCAGTAGCTTGATCAACTAAGATATTCATGGAATGTCGGTCTCCTAGTCCAACAATGTATCCTACCTGAGGGAGAGAAAACACCCACCAATAAGGACATCCTGATGATAGGTCACCATACTGAAAGCTGAAATGGAACATCAACAGCCTGGATAATAAGAAATAGATGTAGTACCCCATGCAACAGAACGTGAAAAATCAAGAGTAACAATATGAGCACTTGAACGGGGAAGACACTCCTATTGGCTTCCTTTGGCATTGGAAATATATGTTGTTCCCTAAAATAATTCAAATCCATCTTAAATGGGCGTACTGGGAAGCAGGAAAACTGTATTTCAGCTGTGAGCAACCATGCATACACAGAGAAACATGTGTTGAATTAATTTCAATGTAATTCCAATGACCAATAGATTTGATTAGTTGGCGGCAACGCTCCACTAGAAAGACACTGCAATCGGTCTCCATGACCAGCTAAATTAGGACAATTTAATCAATGCACACTAATTCAGCTTTTTTCCCCCCCACTCCAATAAGTAAACTTTTTGATGAACTTGTATATTGAAAGAATAGAACACCAATGTACGCAAACTTTGCCCTCATGTATCAAAAATCAAATTAAAAAGTGTACCATTTGCTTCCATGCTGCTTTATAAGAATGCCTCAGCAGGCAGTATAATGTTCTTGTCCATACAGATCAAGGCTGTATGACAAATTATGCAACCTTTAATTTCAACTATGGGATTAACCTTCTAATTTCAGCTGTATTCTTATTGCTGCCTCTAGCACCAAAAAGGGCTTTTACTCCCTTTAATTATCAAAGATAGTTTATTGATCAGGATACGAACCATTGAGCTGGCTGCAACACTTCGAGCGTAAGCCAACCTTTTCTCGAACCAATCAGCTGGCTGCAAAAATCTTTCCAGAAAGAAATGATGCATGACAGGCCTACATCAATTCATCAGTCAGCAAGAAGAAAGCCTTGGTTTGAAAATGCATCTCAATATAACACCAAACAAGTACCTGAAATTTTGACAAACTTCCAGAAATGCCTTGCGTTTATCTTTTGCCTGTAGGGTCAAATGAATGATTTCAGCAATTAGAGATCAACACCACGGAAAACATTTTCTGGAAGTAGGAAAAGAAGATTAAAACAAGAAATTTTCAGATCCAGTGAAGAGGTCTCAATGAGAACATGCATTCATCATGTGCTCCCGGCATTTAGAAAATGACCAGTCTCCAACACCATAGCGCCCATGTGCTCCTCCATTACGTGAGCTGAAATTGGAACACTAAGCTCGTTTATTACCCAAAACATTAAACTTGATCAAGATAATCCTGCAGTAACTAAGCTGACCTTCCTATAAGATATTCACCCAAAGGAAGAGTACCATCTACCCATTCAATAACTCCAGCACTAGGGGTAAAAGGAACAACCTGCACCAAATTTTGCCATCACTTAACTGATACCTGTATCCTATTTAAAATAAAATTTAAAAAAAGAAATTATGAGCACAGCATCCAAGGAAAGATACCTTGTATGTGCGCACGCCTAATTTTCTTTTCCATGTATCTCGATTATTATGTAAAAAGGTGTTAACCAATCCAAAGAATTGCTCCATAACCTGTTAAGCATACATCAATAAAACTTGCCACAATGATTCTCCAGCATTATGATTAAAAAAAATGCACATGAAAAGATAAGAATTTCCCATGCATCTTGATTATTATGTAAAAAGGTGCTAACCAGCCCAAAAACTTCCTCCATAAACAGTTAAGCATACACCAATTAAACTTGCTACAATGAAAACATTGTCCGACATTATGATTAACAAAAAGGCACATGAAAGAAAAAAAGATATTAACAGTGCAGCTGCAGACTTTTCTGTTATTTAATAAAGGTATCAAGGTTTACTCTCTCCAAACATTGGGCCATTAAAACATGTGTTTCTCCGCCCCATTGTGATTAATCCCACATCAAGCAAACCTTTTAAGCCTCTTTTCCTCTCTCAGGCGTGAAAGATGAGATTTTGATTAGCAAGGGTCGCACCGTAAAACTCAAAAGTGCGCATGATCCAAAAGACACTCAAACAACAGGGTCGAAAGTGGGAAGATGTCCGAAATTCCATCAAGAGAGACAACATCGCCATTAGGCCAGAAGGTCTGTTTAGGCAGTATGGGCTTCTAGAGTCACAAGCCCAACGTACTGCTGCTGGGCAGGACAATAGGCGGATGTCACACACTCTAAAAGTGCTGACATCCTCATTAGGTGAAAAGGTCCTCTTTAGGAAATATGGGCTTCTAGAGGCACAAAGAACATGGTGCTTCCTGTCAAACATTCAAGAAGCAACCATCTACCCCGTGATGGAGGCTGTACAGTTTCTCCTAACTTGGCTAGCAAACATGAAGTAATATTTTAAATTACCCAGGGGTACAGGTCGCTTACCAACCCACCCTGGTGGCCTTTACCCCCTCTTCCCTAACTTAGCGTGAAAAGGGGGAGATATTTTACGCATAGCACATTTTAGAGCTTCATATACAACAGTCATGTAATCAGTGTAGGAAAATGTTGACGTCCATAATAAACAAATTGCATTTTAATAGACAACCAAAAATGATGCTCCTTCCACTTAAGATAGAGGAAAACATTAAACTTCAGAGACGTTTCTTGGACTTTGCATTTAGACCAAATTATTATAGAAGTGATCACATTACATAGAAGTACTTTGACCAGATTTCAGTAAGGTATTCCAAGATCTTAGCTTATACAAGAGGGATGAGACCAGGATCCAGGTGAAATGAAATATAGTCACCAGGTATGTTAAAAGTTTTGTTACTTGGATTTTCCATTTGCCTTATGCAGTGATGACAACTCAACCTTACGGCAACATGTGGACAATTGATCAATTAGACAAAAACACAATTCTTTGAGAATGTCGACTTATCAAGTACTTGCACCCCTGAAACGAGTATAGCCTAGTCTAATAATTAACTGAGTGAAAAATACCATCTTCAAATTTGAAATGGAATATAAGAAACCTAGCAAAATTTCCAAAATAGGCAAAAGACCTATAACAGATGCAGTGCAGTTAAGCTTAGACACTGATTTCATAACCCCTAATTGAGGATAGCTCAAGTCAACCCTACCACTAACCCAGCTAGGACAAGCCTAGTTTGTTTGAAAAAACGTGCTTGGTCCTTGGCAAGGCCATAATTGGGGATCCGCCAAGTCGGCCTCAGGGACCACTAGACCCCAACCCCCAGCGCCTGGCTCTGGTTCCACCGATTTTTCTTCAGAACAGCAATTGGCCTTGCTGATCAATTTAGGCATCTATGCCTGCTGTTTAACATAGGTGTCTATTATACCTCGAATTTGCATGATTGGATACCTACTGTAATCATCAGTACCTCAAGATAACAACCCCCTTCCTTGGGTCAGTGCCTCGTCCCCTGGGGCGCGCAGGGGGAATAAAAATGGTGCTAAGGAAAGCAGTGCCAAACCAAAGATACGGGGAGCCTAATCAATAACAATTTTCGTCGATAACACAGATTACAAGAGATAACAACAGAACACAGCATCAAAAAGAGATGATAAAGTTGTTAGACTCCAGTAAGAATATCATACTGCATCCTGTCTCAGATCATCATTTCCAGATTTTGCCAGTTGTCTGTATATTTTACCATCAGAACCATAGCATTCAACCACCTTTGGAGCATTGATACCATTCATCACTCTGCAGAGCCATCAATACAATGATTAGAATTGGATTACATACCAGAACTAGAAAACACTAAGATTGATAGGGCAACGTACACTACTGAATCAGCTAAGCCTTTGAAGTGAGGGAATGTGCCCCCCTTGTATTGACAACTATGGTCAATTGGAAAATTGGATGTCACCACAGGTACCTGAAGAGTCATTTTGAAAAAGAAAACTAATTTAAAGAATAAAAGATAAGAAGCGACAACATAATCCAATATAATTCATCCGGTGAATAGAAAAGAGGGGACAACATAATCCAAATGATAAATTGCATCAAGAACTGGGCCTGAACGTCCAATCCCCCCCCCCCCCCAAAAAAAAAAAAAAAAAAGAAAAATCTAATTTCATTAGGGGCAGAAAATCATATCAGAGAAATATCTTTTGGGCATGACAAATTATCTTCATTCACTGGTTCTCTTCTTAAATAACATTTTCAGACTCTCAAGGACAAATACCCTAAATTGCAAAACTAATTAGTCAAAGATTCATGATGTTGCAATTTCTGTATCTGTTAAAATGGTCACAGCAATTGCATTATGTCGACGTGGAACTAAGGTGGGTCATGACGACTAACAACAGAACACACTGAGTATCACTCATGAGAGCCTGGGTACAGATTTTAATAGTTATCCCCTTTCGTACATGGTGACGCTTCCTTGGTCTCCTTTTAATATACTTTGTTTTTTTTTTTCCATCAAATAATAATGATAACAGCAACAACAACAACAACAACAACAACAACAACAACAAAACCCAACACAGTGATATTGCATAAGCGGCTATTGAAGTGTCAGCCAGGGATCTGTACCCTTCACTTTTTTCTTCTCGCGTTCCCCCCCCCCCCCCCACCCCTTGGGTGGGGAGAGGGGCAGTGGCAGGAAGATATCAGCAAAGACAGCATTATATTGGCATTTATGACCATTAAAGCCGCAACCAGGAGTCTCCCCACCCCCCTCTTCTTTTGGGAGGTGTATAGGTACACGAGAACATGCCATGACCAGGTTGAGCTTTCCAGTACCTCAAAAGAGCGATTCAGAAACAAATTTGGAGGGAAATGTCTAAGCAAATTGCAAGTCTGAATATTTCATTCAATGATGTGAAAATTTTTGTTCATGCATGAAGAAAGATGGACAGATCTAACCTAATATTTGCAAGTTGGGGAGAGTCCACATTAATCTTAGAGAGTAAGAAAGAGGGGTAAGGGTTTGTAAGAGTAGAAAGTAAGACGAACAGAGTGCTTACAAGAGTATATATTAACTCGTGCTTGGGAGGTTAATGTTGGGATGACATGAGGGCCTATAAGAGTACGTAAGTTAATTGATAAATCTAACCGTTATCTCACTCATAATTGACTTCATTACATTTGTCCATAATAGAGAGAAATTCTCCAACTTAATTCACCGAAGCCTGTTATTTGAAGAAATGGCCGAATTGCTGCACAATACCTCTCAATTCTCAATATGATTACTGCATTACCTCATCTCTCTCTTCTGTGCAAACGACCACAATCATATTTGAAATTAATTGTGGAGGTTAACTCATTTCTCTTTGTATTTAACATAAAATATAATATAGTCAATTAATTTACCTTCTCCAGTACAAACGCATCAAAGGATGAAAGAAAACGCAGCGCTGCATAATGAGAGAGAGAGAGAGAGAGAGAGAGAGAGAGAGAGAGAAGAAAGCAGCAGGAGGCTGAGAAATCCAACTGAATGTTAAAACATGTTTAACGTTGGGTAAAAAAGTCAAGTGTTATGTTTCAGATTTTAGCATGTCTCTTGATCCCCAAGTGGCCGATGCATATGACACTAAGAATTTTAGGCCCATTTCGTCGGGAGTGTGTACAAAATTCTTGCCGAAGTCCTTTCTTCATTGAGGAAAGTTGTTGGAAAAGTTGCTGCTCTCAACCAGTATGCCTTCACTCCTAGGCGTCAACTTTTGGATGTTGCTTTGATTGCCAATGAGTGCATTCATTCTTACATCAAATCTAGGCAACCAGGTATTCTTTGTAAGCTTGACATTGATAAGGCTTATGATCATGTCCCTTGGGATTTCCCCTTGTCTACTGTTGAAAAGATGGGCTTCCCATGCAAGTGGAGGAATTGGGCATCTTTCTATATATCCACCATGTGCTTCTCCATCTTGATTAATGGTGAAGGCTTTGGTTTTTTCTCTAGTTCAAAAGGTCTGAGGCAAGGTGACCCTTTGTCGTCTTTCTTGATCATTTTGGTTATAGAGACTCAGCAAATTGGTGAACAAAGCAGTTGAGGAGGTCTCTTGGATGGTTTTCATGTTAGTAATTCCTGCTCCGAGGGCTTACTGATAATACATTGCTCTTCGCCGACGATACCCTTATTTTTGCAAGCCGGATAAGGGCAATTTGGGTTATTTGAGATGCATCCTTCTGCGTTTTGAAGCTATGTCCGGACTAAGGGTCAACTTATCTAAAAGTGAACTCATTCCCATTGGTGAAGTTCCTCATGTTCACCTGTTGCCAGTTCTTTGGTTGTGGAGTTGATTATCTACTTTATTCTTTCCCTGTTCTTCTTACAGGTGCTCGTATAAGAGCACAATAGGTTGGAACCCAGTTGTAGAGAGGTTCCATAAGATATTGGCCGAGTGGAAATCTAAGCATTTGTCTAGAGGGGGTAGACTGACCCTATTAGAAAGCACTTCGTCTACTTCATATCTTTATTCACTATTCCAGCTAGCATTGCTAGTCGTTTAGAGAAAATCATAAGACTTTTTTTTTGGGGGGGGGGGGGAATAGCAATAATATCAATAATGGTCTCCATTGGGTCAATTAGGATGAGGCCTGTTGTCCTAAACAAGAGGAAGGGCTTGGCATACGATCTCTTTGTGAGATGAATGAAGCTTTGAAGACCTATAGGTTTTCAAAGAGGATGAATGGATGATGCTCTATGGAAAAATGTGATCCAAGGCAAAATATGGGTTTGATGATCTGGTTGCTAGAGTAAGAAGAGTTCACATTCTCATGGGGTTGGCTACGGGAAATCTCTTTTATTCTAGAGTGCTCCAAATCTTTGTTAGTGCATTTTGAGATAAAGGATGGCTCAATGGTGTTATTTTGGCATTATGTCCGGTGCGGGGATCAACCTTTAAAGATGCCTGATTTAAAGTATGCAGTGGCACAAGAAGTGGTTTCATGGAACAGTGATATTAGCCTAGATTAAAAAAGCATGGGGCACAAAAAAGCGCAAAGGGTCCTGTGGCCCGAGGCGTGGGCTTTTCATACGCAAGGCGCACTTGTACTAGAAAATGCTTCAAAATCATTCCCAAACCATATTTCTTTGAAAATAAGCTAGATAATGGCATCAAATAGGAGATTAACCATCAAGATAACCACAAAAAACACTGCAAATAGTCATAAGAAACGACAACGTAACATCATTGTGTCTCCAAGCACACACTATAAAAACAGAATCAATTAAACACAGCTCAAATACAATTAAAGCATTAGGCACACATTTCAATTGGATTACTATAGATTGAACCTAAAAAAAATATGGCTGCCGGCCTGCCAGGTGGAGAGGGATAGTGAGAGATTTTTTTTGGGGGGGGGGGGGAGATTAGAAGCAAAAAAAGGAAAGAGCAAGGGGTCGGTAGGACTATAGTGGGAACCATTTTCGACCTCCTTGAAAGCCCCCCCAACAAAAAAAAAAACCAAAACGAAGCAAAGAAAACCCTTCCATGGCTGTCCAATAACAAAGATGAGGAGAAGGAGGACGAGGATGAAGAAGGACAAATGAAAGAAGGAGAATGAATCACTTAGCAATCTTGTCGCTAGGGTTAGGGTTTCTAGGAGCAAACTCAGGTTCAACAACAAAAATATGCTTCGTTTACTTCTAGTAACAGATCAATTGAAAGGCTTCTGCAAAGCAAAAGAGGGTCGACGGCCCCCTTAAAGTTTTTTTCCTTTTTTCCCCCCTTAAATGTTCTGCTATAATCTATAAAGTGCGGCCTGCGTGCGCTCTTTGCCTCGGTCTGATGCGCAGCAAGGGGCAGACTTAAAGAATGGGCTTCCCCTGGCCCATTCTCAGGTGCAATAAGGTGGGCTTCGAGCTTTTGTGTGCCTAGGGGGCGCGCTTTTTTAAACACATGATATTAGCCATTGGAACTTGACTTTTGTGAGGAGCCTTACTGATTGGGAAGAGGATAATATCTGCAGTTTGTTGTCGTTACTCGCTGAAAATGAGGTTTTACCCTATGGCAATGATAAGATTGTGTAGCCACTTGACTCTAAGGGATCTTTAATCAGCAAAAGTTTTTGTTCCGCTCAGTTTGAAGCCTTCAATGGCTTGGATTTTGCCACCGAGTCCATTTAGAAATCTAAAGCTTCCACAAAAGCTTGTTCCTTTGCTTAGGCGGCCACCAAAGGTAAGATTCCTCTGGCAGACATGCTTAAAACAAGAAGTTTTAGGGGTCCAAGTAGGTGCTCTATGTGTTTAGAGGAGGAAGAAGCTGTGAATCATCTCCATGTGCATTGTCGGTGGGTTTCTTTGCTTTGGATATATCTCTATCTTTGATGGGGTTCGGCTGGGTTTAACCAGCCAACATGAAAACTGTTGTGGTGGCTCGCAGGATAAGGATGAAGAAGAGTTGGGTTCTTAAAGTTTGGAATATGATTCCTTTGGCCCTTAGGTACGCTAATTGGAAGGACAGAAATTGACAAATTTTTGAGGATAATGCTATATGCCTTCTCAAAGTCTCAAGCTCTTCTTTCTGAGAATGTTGTGTAGTTGGGATTGTTGGGCTTAATGGTCACAAAAATTTAAATTCTTTGGGTTTTGTAGATTGTATTATGGATGATAGCTCAAGGGCATATTGTTTCTGTATTTTCCCCTTTAGTAATTAGGTGGCATCCCCTTAGTGTCACACACACACACACACACACACACACACACACACACACAAACTCTCATTACACTCCAATTTGGCATGTTAAGAAAATGAGGGTAAAGAGGGGTGTGGAGGGATACGAGGTACTTTCCATTGCTCTTCCTTACTCCCCTACTAATGACTCCAAGCAAGAGTAAGGAAAGTAGTACCCTTACGAACTTTCCTTTACTCTTTACCAAGGATTTAAAACGCGGATGCGGGTGCGTTTGCGGTTACGGTCACGTTAACATGAGAGCGTTCGAATACGTTGATTGCGGAACGGATCACGTCTGTCGCGGCGTGAAAAGGTTCACACGGCTGATTTTGTCATCTGTATATGTATTTTAGTACAACAATTCATTAAGTAATGTTATTTTGTAGTATAATTCTCATGTTATCAGATTACAATGAGTCAATTTTGACAATAGTCAAACAAAATAATATACGTAAGCTTTGACGCAATTGTAAGGTGTAGAGTAGTACAAACAGTAAAACATTGAAATAGCTTATTAACATATCAATAACGTAAAAATATCGTAAATATAACTTAAACATAACGTAATTAACAAAAAATAACAGAACTTACATAAAAATAGTATGATTATAAATAACATACAAATAAAATAATTAACACAAAAATAACATGATTATAAATAACATAAAATTAATATAATTAATGTAAAATATGATAAAAATAACATATTTCACAATTTAACAATTTACAATATTAATAACATCATTCACAATATTTATTAACAACTAAAGTATTGCAAAGATTAAAGTATAATAGCAAATAATTATTTAACAATTTAGAATTTGAATAACTAAGCTTTCTCTAAAAATTTAATGTCCCACCCGTCCTCTGTTTTGGCAAAAGCAAAGCATTTTCAAAATTTTTTTTTTTAAAAAATATCATTCAACTTAGACGGCTACTAGAATTCTATGGAAGCATGCCCATTCCTCTTAAAACCCTAATTTCCTAATTTGCCCTGCTCACTTCACTCCTCAGCCTCCTTCGCTTGGCCTTCTCCTTCGTCTCCCACACTCCTTCGCTTGTCCTTCTCCTTCGTCTCCCACAATCCTTCGCTTCAGCTTCGCCTCTCCTTCGCCTGCCTCCTTGCCTTCTCCTTCGCTTCCCACGAATTCACCGCACTCCTTCACCTCATCTTCATCCACTCCTCCCCCATTCTCTGCGGCTCTCTACCCCGACTGCCTCCATGGCCATCGGTCCACCGCCAAGCGTCACTCCGATTTCGCGGGTTTTTTCGGCCGTGTCGCGTGTTGTCCCGGTTGTCGCGGTCGTTTCCCGGTGAAACGGGATTTACTCCGATTTCGCGGGCTTTTTCGGTTCAGTCATGTGTAAATCCGACTGAACTCGGCCGTTCCGAACCGGAACGGCCGAGTTTCAAATCCCTGGTCTTTACTACCCCCCCCCCCAAACAGCTCGGAACGGCCGAGTTTCAAATCCCTGCTCTTTACTACCCCCCCCCCAAACAGGCTCTTAACTCTTGTCTATCCAGGAAACCATATGAATATCAATTAATCAAAGCTACTTTCAACAACCGGTACTCAACTATGGCATATACAACATAGTTATCTAAGACGCCGGGGAATCTATAATATGCATTATAATATAGAACATACAAGTTCAAGTTCTCGAACACTCCGTATATCTCTAGGAAGGCTGATCCTCCTGTTCATATCCTGTCAAAAAGATGTGCATCAGTATATTTTTCACCAAGGACAATTATGGTTAGTAGTGTAGTTCAAAAATTGTGAGTGTTCTGACCCAGAGAACCCACTGACAACAAATAATTTACAGCAAGAACAAAAAGCTAACGAAGCAAAGAAACAGAAGAATGAATGCACTCACCTCTCTTTTCGTCTCCAGTTCAGCCAGTCTAATGTAGATCTCTACCATTTGCTTCATCTATATGATACATAGAGGAATCCATCAATCATATAAACATGTAAGTGCTGGAAACCCTTCCAGGCTAGTGTGCTCTCGCATTGTTTGGGATGTCACAATTTGGTTGACAGTAAGCATTAAAAGCCAAGTTAAACCACCATCTTGGAGTTGCCACAGGTAAAATGTTGAACGATTCTGACTTTCTTTCTCTTTTTCCAAGTTAGAAGCAATTCAAAGAAACGACCTTTAGGTTTTGGAAGTGATCTCAAGGATCATCTTGAAAGACGGAATATCTATGTACATATGTACGTACATACATACGTGTACGTGTGCGTGTGACCTGACAGTTGGTGTCATGACACTCCCTTCAGAGATCTATTCCCTTCGCTTTATGTTCTTGCGGCGAATAGAGATGCGTCAATTGTTGATGATTGAGAATAACTGCCAGGCAAGTCACTTATTTTTGTTCATGATGCCTTTGGCGATGATGACATCCTGTTAGCTTTCAACAGGCTGAATGAGATTACTCTTGGGGACTCTATACTTGATACGGTTAGATTGGATATCAACCCTAAAGGGTTTTCACGGTCAGTCATTATTTTTATCTTCTGTCTTTTCCTTCACCACCTACTCAGTCTCTTTTCAGAATATTGTTCCTTGGAAGGTTACAAGGAAATCTATGGCTCTTTTAAAGGTCCCCCTTTTTTGGGTTTGGGATGCATCTTGTAGGAGTATTTTAACAAGAAATGACTTACGAAAGAGCAGGAAAATCTTGGTAAATAGATCCTCTACGTGCAAAGGGGATTTGAAATAAACTGATAACTTATTACTCCATTTTCACAACATCATCATTTTGCAAGAGCCCTTTGGGAGCTAGCCTTTAGTTGATTCTTGGATTGTTGCGAACCCAATTAGGGACCATTTGTTGGCTTGGAACCCCCTCAACAATTCTTCTTGGATAGAAAAAGCTAAAAGCCAAGATGTCAAGCAAATTCTGCATCCGATTTTTTGCAGTACATGGAGAGAGATAAACAGAAGAGTCTTCAACGGCATAGAGACGTCTCTTCAGCGCATTAAAGATAATAATATAATAAAAAAACTCTAATCACGGGAAAGTACCATTTGTCCGATGTTCAATGTCCATTGTAAAATGCTTTGCATCATATGATCATGATGATATTCATAATATGTTCTATTTTCCTTATATTTTTTAACGTACCTGTCTGATAATGGCCCCATGATATGCTGATAACTCTTCCAATAGCTTTTCCGCTGCAAGCTTTTTATCTATATCCACAACAAATGAATTTCTACTGCGCTGCTTATCCTTTATTCGGTCACCATTAGCAAGAGCAAGAAGCTGGTATCGGGGATAGTAGAATATTAAAAGAAGCAGAAACCCAAAGGAAAAGAACCATGGTTGACCATTATAGAGACTTCCAGAAAAGACAAAAAGAACAAAACCAAACTGAAGCAGAAACAAAGAATACTTCTTTTTTTTTTTTGGGGGGGGGGGGGAGGGGGGTTGAAAACAAGTGAAGCGGCACTATTGCTTCTCCCTGCTATGTCAACATATGTACAGGATACACATACATGTTTATATGGTATGGCAGCTAATGCAAACGTGATCGTACCTGGAATATGGTATGGTATGGGTGTTCAATGGCCAGTTTCTTCAACAGAGAAGCCAAAGCAAACTGCATGGTCCATTAAGCAAAGTCAGTAAACAACATTGCTAAAAATAGGAAATTCTCTTTCTTGTAGGCAATTAAACCCAGACAAATTTTCGGCCATCAGAGGAAGACTTGGCATTGACTTGAGACTTAGACATGGAAGAGAAGACAAAGTGCGTGTAATATATTTTTCAATTTTTTTCTTCTTCCCTGTTTGTGTGCCTGCATTTGCATACTGGTACATGCCCATGCTCTGTAATTGGCTAAGCTGCTTTGTTAATAGCCTAACTATGTGAAAAAGCAAGTACTGGGGGCACTTCAACTTGGGCCCATTTTAATTGGGTTTATAAGGACATGACTTCAAAGTTCGGTTCTTGAATAAAAATAACCTAATCCAATTAGGCAGTTCCCATGATGAATGCTCCCTCTACGAGCATTTACACACTTGCCTCAGTTCTCTCCTTCCTCACCCTCTCTTCCTTCTCTCTTGGAGAACAAAATAAGAACTCAAATCATTCTGCTCCTTCTCAATAATTATACATCCCAAGTATTCAAATATATTACAGTTTCAATCCCATATTGCAAAATCACTTGAATGCGGCAATTGAATACCATGCAGTTGTTGTGGGGTGAAAATGCAGTTCGCTCAATTTCAAAACCTGTTCAACGCGAACATTTTGTCGCAGAACAGCCTCATTTTGAATCCATGATATATTTCAACTCCCACACCAAAGAAAAGAAGGGGGGGGGGAACCACAACATATCATTCTCCTTCTTCTTTAACTAGCATCAAGTACAAAAAAGGACAAAGGGCCATGTCTGACTTCAAGATATATGCTGAGTGACTGAATCAATAATCAGCATAGGTACTTCGATCCCAAATAGCAGTCGGAACAACACAGCCTTTGAAATCGTTGATTGGGGACTAAAATTCAGTAAACAAGGGGCATGATCTTAACTTGATAGTAAGAGAGTATGCTATTTGATTAAGATGTCATCATTCACATCATCAAATTGAGAAAGAACGGAAAACTAGTAAGCATACATTAGCAGGCCCAATATGTATGCATTCAACATACCTGAAAGGTATGGGAACCTTCAACATCTTTCATGCTGCCCAATCTAGAAGCAATCTGGTAGACAAGAGGGATAAACTTATATGATTGGACCTGCAAACATATTTTCGAAGACAAGATAACAATTTTGTCACTAAGAATGCTTTCGATTAAAATATCAGATGATCCGATTGCTTTAGCAACTTATAAAGAATAAAGTTTATCTAGTAACATATTAGAAAGCGCCACAAGAACGAATATTCATGGATGCCATCAGACTGGGAAAAATACTATGAGATGCCTTTAATCTCAAAAGATTAGAGTTCAAGTCCTTTTTATATAGGCATGCAAATGCTTGAACTGTGTAAACGTTTGTACTCTAGGGCCAGAACTCAAATACGTTGAGCAATGTCATAGTAGCACCCCCCCCTCCCAAAAAAACAGACCCTTCCACATGAAATTAAAAGGAGTAACTTCATCCTGGAATATGTGCTCATCCCTTTCTAATAATAAACACAAAAGAGTGTTATGGACTGGACCAATTGCAACGTATGGGACTTGTCCCACATCGGTTGTATGGGCAACTGCCGAGGGATTTATAGACCAAGTGGGCTCTCTCACCTAATAGGCTAGTCTTTTGGGATGAGTTCTCCTATTTGGTCTGTAACAAAGACTAAACACAATGTTTCGGAGAATCTGCTCTTCCTCACATCTCTCAGAAATCAGCACAAGAAGAGCATAAGAACATGAAATGCTCTGAAACTGTAGTAGCAAATATATGTTAAAACAATCATGAGCTCTAAGTATGCAATTTCATGGCCAATAAAATAATCCAATGTCAAGTTAATCACTGATAAAGCTTCGGTTTTGCTCCCCCATTCAATTTCTCACCCACCAACAAAGAATAACTTGCTTTGATGTACAGGATAAGTAAGCAACAGATCTAATAAATGAGAATTGATTATGTTGCCGGCTCCCAGACTTACCAGGGCTGTTATGGGTGTTTAAGCAATCTAGGACCCCACCAAGAAACATTATGAAATAGTACAGGTCCAGAGACTACTCTAACTTGAAGATTTTATCATCTTCACATACCTCTTTAACCGTATTAAGCATCACACTTATGACATTTTGCCTGGAAGAAAGACTGAACCAAAGTGAAATAAGCCGAAATACCTGAAACAAAAATAACTATCTGAGACGGCATTGGGAAAGGAAAATTTTCAGATATCAAGATGAAAATGAAAAAACAGCAGATCTGACAAAGCAATGCCATAGATTAATTAACAAGATATTAGAAAAGAGGCCACATATGGTTTTGAGAAGGTGAGTTAACACATTTACTGTGTCTTTGTTAGCCGTTAGGTAAGCAAAGGTACAACTTGTAACTAGAGCGGCCCCCTTGACAACTTGAGCAACAGAGGCCAAGGTAGTTTTTAAAAAAAAAAAAAGTTGAATGAGCAACTGACCACTCTAACATCATATTTGTCCCCTATGACAAGGCAACGTTTATACCCCTCCAATGCTAAGTTGAGAAAATTGTCTCTATCATCCTGAAACATACAATTAAGACTTTGTCAAAGAGCGTACATTTAGAAATGAAGGAACAAATCTAAGGGTGAACAGAAAGACAGAATTTCTTAATTCCAAGCACAGTTAATATGATTAATGAAATGGAAACAAAGAAAATGTGTTAAAGAGGACTCACATAATTGCATCAATTAAATACTATCAATTAAAAAGAAAAATGTCAACTTCGCAAGCAGAATAACTCACAGGGAAGCTCAGAGATGTTGCATAAGATAGATTTCCACCTTAGGCACAGGCATAACTAAGTACATTAAAAGTAGATACTAGACGAACTGCACACAATCTATCTATAGTAGCAATAGGAGAAACAGGAGAGCCAAATTTTCCAGTTAGGAATATAGAATACCTGTAACTTCTCAGCCTCCTCTGTGTCCATAGCAAGCTGCTTCTGCAGCTCCTGTATTTTTAACGAGTAGTCTGCTTTCTCCCCCTGAAAGTAAGATTACATAATCATGCTTAAAATATTGGATATCTCATAAAGACGCGTAGCTTATGTGTACAGGTCAAGGGATCAGAGCAGTGGGTATACAGGCAACCAATAACGAAATCTGTCCCTTACCTTTGTAGAACTCCTCAATCGCTTGATGAGAGCTTCCAACTCCATCTTCTGCAATGAAACAACTTTGACCAAGATTAACATTTGACTTCGAATGCTTTCCTATTGTTCCTACCTCAGTAATACAGTACCTTGTGCTTCCTCAAACGCATAGCTGCTTGCCACTCGCTCGAATTGAGTCTTTCTTCATGATTTCTAAATAGTGCATCTGCATAATGAGCAAGATGGAAATGAGTCTGACATTTCCTGTCCAAGGATTTCCTGCTGAGAGATTTGTGCTGCTCGGCCGATAACACTGCATGTTTCAAATATTTTTCCAGGATTGTCCTTGAGCTGCATTAATTCCATGCAAGACGGCCCCATAAATAAAAGTGACTAAATGCAGTAAGAAACGATCCACTTAGAAAGTTGGACAACAAACTTGCTAGTTCGAGTTTCCGCCAGCCACTTGCCAACCAAACGATGTACATCTGATGACTCTTCGTTTGATAGTATCTGCTCTGCAATATATTTGCCAAGGTTGATAGCCATCAATTGCTGACCTTGTGCTCGCAGAAGCTTTGCCTCTTCAAGCTGCAATCAAAATTAAGAAAGAAGCGTCAAACATTTAATAATTTCTGTTGAAGTAAGCACCTAGAGATATTGCTAGAGACCTATAACAAAAGTTGTAAAATTGCATCAGGAGGTATACAGCAACTGAGTAATTTTCCAAACAGAGCAGGGATATCTGATCCTTGGATATGATCATGTGAGAAACAAGAAAGTAGAAATGTTGCTCTTTCCAAATGTTAACATCACTTGTACATTTACTCACAAATCCCAAAGGATTTGCTTTCTTCTATATAATGTTGTAATTCCATTCAGCAAAAACAGCACGGCACATGGATCAAGGATTAAGATTTTTAACATGTATACTCCAAAAAACGAGCCCCATTACTCACAGCTGAAAGGGACAAAGGGTCAATGGTTTGTAGCTCAAACATATATCAAATCTGACCACAAAGTGAGATTTTATGCATTTCCAATCATACCTTTAATAGAGCATGCTTTTTTTTGAAGGGGGGGGATGAGTATTGTAAATGTCCTATCAAACAACACCAAGGGGATGCCACCCGTCATACCTTAAATAGAGCATGCTATTTTCCTGGTGCCTCACACAGTTTCCACAGAAATATCTAGGATCCAGGACGACCAATTTCCAACATTCACTAGTCTGCTTTAATTAATGAATTGCTTGAATTTTTTCACCTTTTTTTACTTTTGCTCCTACCTTGTTGTATAATACGCATGTTGGTTAAGTTGTTTGCATTTTCTTACCTTAAAAGAGTATCTTTTGTGCCCTGGTTTCCCCGAGTGCTTTGTCAATGTCTTCTAATAATACATCACACGCCTTGTGTGTGCGTGCATGTCACTATTCTATTCTCATTGTCAATTCGCCACAAGATGGAAGATGTAAACTAATAAGGAACCCAATATTAATTTAAGGACAGAAAGAGAAAAGGAAGACACCTGTAACAGAAGCCTGTATCTCTTTAGATTGCGGTAAATGAAACGCATGCAGAACTACTGAAGCATGTTCATGAATGGAACTTTGACAGATTATTTTCTTTGCAAGTCTTCACTTGGCACATTTCCCCATATTTCAAAATTTTAGTACCGAAAACAATATTCTTTGTTGATTATTTTTTAGTAAGCACTTGCATAAAAGAGTAACATCTGCTCATAGACAATTTTTGAAAACTCAAAAGAAGGGTTCCCCTCTCCCTTTTCATCCTTCCTATCTCTTACTTTCCTGTATTTCCCTCTCTTCTGTTTTTCTTAGCTCCCTTTCTTCTTTGGCTGAGAAAGCTCCTTCCTTCCTCCATGGTCACCTATTTCATTTCATTAGCAAAGTAAGAGAATAATTTACCCTTCCGAGCCAATACAAGCTTGTATTTTGGCCACCCAATTCCATACACATAGACTTAAATTCATGCAGAGATGCAGCAGCTTGAGAGAACATAGAGCCCTGTCAATAAAGAGAAAGATAAGTAAACTGGAAAATAATTCTGAAAAGCATAAAAACTTTCATAATGAAAGTAGCACCTTTCGCAGAATCGATGAAGATTGCAAAAGATGCTGGAGTGTACAATCCCTGCAATCCAAGATCCGAAGCAGGACTCTCCTGAACGCCACAAAAGGTTCTACCAAATTCATATGCAGTTGTGTCTGCTTCAAAATGCAATTCCACTGCATATTCAACCTTGATAACTAAATTGCAAGAAAGCAAAAAAAGTATTAGTTTTTAACCATAAACAAGTAAGATAAAAAGCATTACAGCTTGTCTCAATTCCAATTACAAATCTCCGTTTCATTCCAGATAAAATCAACATGAGATAAATTCTCTCAGATTGAAGTGCATTAGAACGTCTCAAGTCAAAGTTATAGTGAATGAAACTAGTCTTAATAAAACACAAATTATAAAAAAGGATTATATGCTTGCAGTGAAATCCACCAACGAAGCACAGCGATAGCCAATTTCTTTTAAATGTAAGAGAAAGAAATAGCATATTTATGTGCAGAGGAAAAATCAACATCATAGTAGTTAGTGAAAGATAACTATGGACGATAACTCATTATGGCATTGGAGATGCACAGGTTTGCTAGTAAGTGAACAGCATTACTCACTAGATGCCCGGTTCCTATCAGGCTACCACAATCCAAGGCGTCACATATATTGGGTGTTTTTTGGAGGGTAATTCATGGTTTTTGTCATTACCTCATCATAAAAAATCTCCTTGAGGAGCTAGACAGACAGCTGGAAGATAAAGAGAAAGGGGGGGGTGGGTTGCTTTTGTTTGATGGGTCATCAAAAAATGTATTTAAAAACACTGGGGGGAAGTGGTTTCACCCATATACAAAAGGGGCAAAACAAAGTCATCTTGGCCTCAAGCTCTCACACTTACTATTAATGACAGTCTTATTACTTGCTTTCTTGCGGCCAAGTCCTAAGAGAATTGGCAGTTAGCGTTTATGGTTACAATTGATAGACAAATGCAAGTAACTTCTCAGGGACGCCTGCGATTTTCCAGTAATCTTAATTTGTAGTGGCATGAAAGGTTTCATTGTTAATCAGGTGAGGTCATTAGATCCCAGCTAAATTGTGGTGAACAATTTGATTCGATCTGATTTCTTTTTTTTTTTTTGGGGGGGGGGGGGGGGGGGGGGTTTAAAAGTTAAAACCTACACGTTTCTCCATAACCAATTCTTTTAGTTTAAAATGATAAAGATGATAATCATATATTTAGACTTCTCTCCCCCATTTTCTGTTTCTTTTTTATTAACAAAGGGGGAGCGGTACAATAGAGGAAGTTATCGTTCATAGCTTATCTACAGAATGAGGATATGTCATTGATCTCCAATAATCTACTCCCGGAGACCATCCAACCAGTGCTAAAGAGCACGATCACATAGGACTGAAATACCTGATCCAAAGTTGGCACAGCAGGGTCAGAAAATATATTATGTTTTTCCATGCAGGGAGTTGTATTTGAGCACAAGTGTCCCCATCTTAAATCCCATGTCACACCCAAATGGTCTAGCACCTGCATGGAGGTTCACAAAGACTACACAATCATACACTTATATTTGGTTTTTGGGGGGGGGGGGGGGGACACCGAGGATCCATGAAAAGAAAATCACCAACTTTGCAGTTGCAATTGTGAGCATAAGGCCTTAAGTCAGAGAAATATCTGGCACCAGATTGATACCTGGAGTTTAACTATTGTCGAGTAGATACACTCTGTACACTCCTCGCTTGCGTGATACAGTGATAACACAAGTCCCTTAAAAAATACAACTAGTTAGAGTATATTATATAAGTTGATAACATTCAGAAGTCAGCTTCTAACACATTTATCACCTGTTTGGAAGTTGTCAGTTGTTTGTAAAATTCACTGGAATCTCCTTCTTCCAGAGCCCTCAAACAACTGGCAACATAAATTGGAAAAAGAATGTGAATCAATCAACATTGAAACTCTTAATTATGTTCCTGAAAGCATAGATAGAACAAACTCTTTCTATCTGGCCATGGGTAGGTTTGTTTACATGTCATACTCCGGAGACCCTGCTTTTGGCAGGATCTGTAGTTTGTTGGTGTTAAGTTAGCACAAGGAGCAAAGGCATCAGTGAGTAGAACTAGAGATAAATAGTGTTAATCAGGTGAGGGCATTCTGACAGGTATCTAAAGAAGTATATGAATGCGTGAACGAGGCATATGCATGTTTTTTGGGGGGGGGGGGGGGGAGGCCCTCCTATTGCTCACTCCCTTGGCATACTTCAAACGAGTATTTTGCATTGCTTACCATAAGAAAGAATAAGAAGCTTTCAAGAACATTCACAACTTGGTCCCAAAAAGTAGGAGATTCAACACCCTATGGGTTTTTTTTTTTTTGGGGGGGGGGGGGGGATTCAACAATCTCTGGCAGACAACTAGAGGCATGTTGCCTGTGAACATTAAGTCTTGGTTGAGCCCATCTAACATAAGAGATCTGGTAAGACAAACAGTTTTATCGTGACTTTCAATTCACGGGGTATTTTAATAAAAGTCATCCCTAAATGAATTGCTAGTGATACCAAAAACTTGAACACTCCTAAGGCTGTCCATCTCACCATATTCTTACATGAGACATTCCCACCAATGAATTTGTGAAGGTAAGTTACCTGTGCAAGTTCTGATTGAAACTGTCATTTCTAATGTGCCGATCTGAAATAGTATTATCTCCCATGTAAAATGGAGAGAAGTCCCAGTTGCCAGCACGCCAGGCTGCCTCATACTGCATCATAGTTTAAAATGGCAAAGTCAAGGATAAATTAAAATATACGTCGCCTTAACAGGTAAGCTGGTGTTCTTGAAGCTCATTAAGTCCATATCCGTAGTAAGACAAACCTGAAGTTGCAGAAACTCTGAATCCTGTTGCAACTCGCCTTTCCGAGAAACCAATCCTTGACAATACAGGTCAAGAGTATGAGCACAACCAATTTGCTGCAGAGATCTGATCACTCCTTTGTACGGATTCCTCTGCTTTAACTCCAGTTCTGCTCCAGTCGTTCCACAGTTTTCAATACATGAGTTTCGTTGGGACTTGTCCACTCCATATGTTCTCAATTGTAAATCATAATATTCTAGAGCCTTGCCCCAATTACCCTCATGTTCAAAGGTTAGAATTTGTGAGGTAAGCTTCACAACAAATTCCACAACAGAAGGGGAAAAAAAAAAAAACAAGTCAGTCACCATAACAAACAACTTATCCAGCAGTAATCACAAAGGCATGCAGACAATCAGAGTCCATTCAGGAAGAGGGCTGGATGATCTTGATCAACTCCTCCATCATGGATTTATTTCCCAATGGGCGGTTCTTCAAATTAAGAGTTTCATTGACAAACCTTGTGAGATTGGATGATCCCATACAAACTGTCTGGCTCATTGATCTGTGTGAGAGCTGAAAGCAGCAGTTCAATATGATTGGGAAGCTGAACAATTGAGAAAAAAAAAAAGGAGAATATTAGATTCATTTTTTCCTTCCTTCCTTTTCCCGCTTTTTGTCTACAGTAAGGGGTGCAAGCAAGAGCAGACACAAGGTTTCAGGGACGTCTGTCGGCCAAAAGAAATAGCTAAACTTCTGCACAGGAAAGTTCTTAAATTTTTAAAGTAGACACGTATGCAAATTAATCGGCACTTATAAATCCCAGCACACTCAAAAAGGGACACCATCGCATAAAATTTCTGGATCCACACATAACTAGGTGCAGCAGAGGATTTCATAAGGTAATTTCAAATCATATATGCCATAATATCAGGATATTTCCTTCGGATACTTCAAATCTTCGTCAGTATCCACATCTGCTGAAAAGTATTCTTACAGCATTACATAAAATCTCAGATCTTTGTCATAATCTGTATTTGTTTTTACAGAGTTTACATCTAAACTTTCTCAAGCTGCAGGTATTTGTTTCTTACTTAGTTGATGTAACAAAGGAAGTGGAGAAAAAAAATAATGTTTTCAAGTTTTCCTGCATATTTGGATGAGAAAAATAAAAGAAAGAAACGAGATAGCAGTGCAAATTTATGCTTCACGGCATCAGTAACTCTAACTGCAAGATTCAATGATGCCGCATGTGAAGCTTAGTTGAAGGTCCATAATATGAGGTGTCTTTGGCACCTCAACAACAACCTTCAAATGATAAGCGAGCAACATGCTACCACAAACAGCAGGTTTTCAGCTGTGACTATGTCTCATTGTTGATACATGGTTCACATAAATGTCCTACTTTTCCTTTCTCTAGTTCAGGAAAAGAGGAGGAAGAGGCGGAAGAAGAAGAAATGTATTGGAAAAGAGGGGGAATGAAGTCTTAGAAAAATGAGCAAAAAGAATATAAACCTTCCTCTCTGTGTTGTAGTTTTTTAACTGAAATCTGCAGGAAGGGCCCAGCCACACAACTCAACCAAGTCAATGTGTTACCCTTAAGACAGACACAGTATAACTTATCTAAAAGACTGACCTTTCATTCAAATCAGATGCAACAAGAAGATTGCAACCAATCACCATCCCACAGCATTTTCTCATCCATTAACCCATAGCAACCAACACTCCACCCCCCCCCCCAAAAACAAAGGGAGAAGTGGCTGTTATAGTGAAGCATAGAACTCTCTGTAGGCACCAAACAGTCTCGCTCATTTTAATTTTTACTTAACAAGGCAGGTCCTTAAAAGCTTTGATAGTACTCTTTGAATCCGTTACCCTTCATTTTACATTTTTACCCTACTGTGAGTCACAACTCACAACACAAACTTGGGCATATAACAACATTAGAGCTTCACCTTACATGGACAACCATTTCCTCAATTTTTACTGCTTCAGTGCTTCCTTCCATGCTATTTAGTAGATAGAGGATAATCACACACAAACCAATGGCATTTCAGACCCTAGTCTTTTTGTGGTGGTAGATGAGCACATAGCCAACCAGGCAATGACAGCATAATTATTGGGCTTGGCTCTTCCTACTTACCGTTTCGATGTGGGAAAAATCAGGCTTTCCCAGGGTAAGGTTGCCGAAATGATCTTCACACCAGTGCTCCACATACATCATAGCAGTAAAATATAAGCCACAAAACTGCACACCAGTGATCACAATGTCAGCTGGGGGGCAAAGGCTTAAAAAAAAAAAAAAAAAAGGGAAAGCAAATCATAAGCAGCCAGCAATATATTGTGATATCAATACCCACAATTGCTGACTTTGCTACAACGAGGTAATCAATGGCAAGCCAGTAGACCTACAAAAATTACAGACCAACATTCTCAGCCAAAAAAAGAGGAAATTGTAGAGCAAAATATACAAGCAATAACATACAGTTAGCAGTTGGGGAAAAAAAAAAAAAAACAAAGCCTTTGCTCATCATCCTGAGTATTGTAAACCTAAAATTGCAATCGAACGCCATACTTCAGAAGCTGATAATAGTTCTAAGTTTAGCTGCTTCTATCATAGGATATGATTCCAAGTTGCCAACACATAAGCACTATCATATGATATGGCAATGACAGGCAGAAAACCGGTTGCATAATACCTTTCCTCTTAATCCCATGGTTCACAAGCACTATCGACTTTTTAGTACCTTGTGGTTTTCGACAGCAATAAAAGAGATGCAAACTTTTTTGCATTACTATTCAGTAACGTAGCATAATGGATTTTTAAATTAAGGCAAACAATGTCAGCCAAAACTCACCTCTTACTTGAGGAATTTGAGAGGTTTGCTAATATCTTGATGGATTTTTATGAAACTGGAAAACATTTGGGGGGATTTTTTAAAACCCTCAAATTCCTTAAACAAGAGCTCAGTTCTGACAAAAGCTATCACTTTACCATAAAAACTCATTATGGTGCACTACTAAAAGATTATTGCACACAGTCAGGATCGTTTTTGCTAATTTAAGAAACACAAGGTACTAAAAAGTCAAACTATGGAATCAAGCATGTGGTCCTGGCTATTGGAGCTTGTTGTCTAGTATTTCATGCTTGCACTCAACACTTTTTCCAAATCACAACATTCACCCACTTTGGAATCTTGGAATTGAAAGTGAAATTGGAACATTGGAATTTGGAAAAGCCAAGGATATGGTGGATCTGTCTCTAAGATATTCTAGACACAGAAAGACAGACACAGAAAGATCTTCCAAAGTCCCCACTCATAGGAAAGGGCTTTCACAAGAGGTTATAAGCCCCATAGTTGGTCAATTGTCTTCCTGCATGGAGTGTAGAGCATAAATTCCTCGAGCATAGCAGCCTCTCTGACAATTCTCATCAAGGGTATGAGGGTGCGCATAGCCACATACATTGATCTCTCTACACCTAGTATACAGCAGGACCAAAGTCAACTGCTGCTGCTGTTGTCGAAATGCATTATGGAGAAAACTGTTGTGAGTCTTAGCATAGTTCGTCAAAAGGGAATAAGGTCTATTTGCAGAGGATGCTGCAGTCTCTCAGCGATAGCAGGATAGGGAAAGCAGTATCAGTCTTTTGCAAAGTGGTATCAGTTTCCTTTAATTGTCCTACTGTCAAATCCTTTCTCCATTATTGTTGTCCTGCTCATTTGATGAATCCTTGATCAAGCACACGTACCATGATGTCAATCAAATAACAGGACTTGTATATTTTCTGATTCCAACTTCCAAGGATGTCAACCAAAACATATTAAACTAACTTCAGAGAACTCAGCACAGTTACGCAGATGCTACACCTTATCCCATGGTGCGGTGGAGATCAACTCTGCGTTCTTTGAAGCAGTTGATTCTCGAGCCTTCACAGATGCACGAGATTTTGAGCTATGCCCAGAAGAAGACCGGGAAAACTGCATATTTGACCAAATTTAGGCTTCTAGCACAATTATAATATGAAGTTAAAAACTCCACTTCCCAAAAAAAAGGAAAAAAATATTGATAAAACATACCTGCATCTCCCCCCCCCCCCCCCAAAAAAAAAAAGGGGGAAATGAGAAAGCCCAGAAAGAGACAATCAAACAAGAGAAAACAATGGAAATGCATTACACAGGTATGCTCAATATACAAAGAGAAAGGTAATCACTAATATTGCGTTCAACAATTGATTGAAAACCTAAATATTATTTGCTTAGCATTCTATCATACAACAAGGCTTCTTGATTCTTTCAATGATCTTGACACAAGAGCCCTCAATCCATCCCTCGAAATGATCAAGAAGCCAGTCCTCATCCAACGCATTTCTTCCGACACAGGGGCCTTATGGATAGGTTGAAATTCAACAGGCAAATACCAAAATACATCACACATAAAAGTAGCCAAGTAACTTTTTTAATGTGAAACTTCATGTTCAAAGAATTCACCCTTTTTTCATAATTCAGAGTCTCATTCGAACTAGTGAACTTTGTTTGAGTCCAAGATCATCTGATATTTCGTTTCTATTTTTATGAAGCTGCTCATGTCTCTTACGATTTTTGTGAGGCAAGTTGATTGAAGGGATGCCTATAAGCTCACTGTCTGTTTTAAGTTCTCGTGCCTAATATCTGCTACAAACAAAATAGGACTTTAGTGCGAAATGCATCCATTTTCATGTAAATTTTTCTACATTCATTTAGTTCCTACTCCTCACATTAATAACACTCAGGGACTCCACATGCCATACAAAAAAACAAACTCTTTCTCCTGATATTTATGTTTCATGCCTCAATAAGCCAAGATGAATGCACACTTCTTTCACATTCTACCTATTCCTGGAGTATAAGGCATAATGTCTCAATGCATGGTGCTATTTTTAATGGTTGAGATCACCTGAACTCAAAAGGTTTTCTGTTGTCGATAATTCTGGGCTTGAAGCATAAAAGTAAGTAAAACTTTGTGAAGGTATGTGGTTCTCACTGCCATTAATTGGTGAGGGTTGCACTTTTGCGTGATTGCAATCCTTTTTTCCTTTCTGAATAAGCTTGAATGCAATAATTATTTGAGAGCCACAAGTACCTCTAGAATTGGTAGAATTGACAATTTCCTCTTTGGGTTTTACGACAACAATTTTCCTTGAGGCTTGCAATTTCATGCATTGAATAGAATCGAAGGCTTTTCTTTTGCAAATGTTTGATTAGTTTGTTTCTAAATTTGCTACAGTTTAGTTTCGGCTAGGCCTTGAGGTGTGTACTTACCCCCCCCCCCCCCCCCGGTATGCTTTTTTCCCTCAGCAAACTTCGTATCCCCCTAACAACCCACCCCTCCCCCAAAAAAAAAAAGAAAAAGAAAAAAACACCCACACGCAAACACATCCACCGATGCTCACACACAAGAATACTGAGATCAGTGCTAAAAAGTTTTTAAAATAGAAAAAACCAAATCCAACTCCAAATCCAAATCCAAATCCAACACCCCAAAAATCCTACCATCAAGTCGGGTAGGGGGGTCTAATGTAGTAGTCTTACCCCTGAATTGCAAAATTACAGTCTATAGAGAGATTGATTCCGATTGACCCTAGATGTAAAAACCACAGACTACCTACTACTCCACAGAAATGGAGCAGAGTAAATTTAGAGAGACATTTTGCTTTAGTCCATACAATCCAAGGTGGAAAAAAATAGTCCAAACTTGAAAGGTATCCAGATTTCGGACAACGTAAAAGTAAAAAAAACCAATGAGGTAATTATCATTCTTTCACAGTAATTTGAAAGAAATACAGCTTTTGTAATAAGTTCGTGGTGTTCACCTTTAAGCTCTCTTGCTTGCTGGCCGCTATAGCTGTACCAGCTCTCTCCATAACATAACACAGTCGAAGTTCATTTAGTGCATTCAACATCACCTGAATCGACTTTATCAGCTTATTTGTCTCAACAAGTATATGCTTCTCCACCTGCATGTTCAATCAGAGACTTCGTCTAAGCAGATCGCAAATGAGATTGTACTGAAGTTCTTGCTCGAACAAGAAAGAAGTGTTAGCCCAGAAGTCCTGTACTATAATAAGCAATAATATTCCAAATTTGGCGGACAAACAAAGAACCTGAGCAGATACAAGTTTGCAGAAATCAATAGCCAAATCCTTTCGCTCTGCAAGATCAATCATGACGCTGGGTAGTAGGAGTTCAGCAATTTCAGCCTTCAGCAGTGCAAGATCTTGGCATAATCTGACAATAAGAGGCACAGCATCAAGTCAGACAGATTGACTTCATCTCCACATAAAATTAAGCCCTGATAGATGCTTAGATTGTAAGGCCCCCACAGGACAGTTAAGGTACTTAATGAAGTACCTTAAAGTGACGTCATTGCAGTAACCAATGAGTGAGTAGACAAGGGGGCATATCCAGGACTCAAATGTTTTATCGCATGTACTCCACAGTGATGGCCCCTCTAGAGATTTCCCTTCAGCTGGCAATCAGTTCAAATGAGCAACCATTCTCAACTAACAAAATAAAGCTTCAATGTTTTAATGACTCCATCAACCCAACAACAATATCTATACACT
The DNA here is from genome assembly GCA_029747015.1 of Carnegiea gigantea. Lineage (NCBI taxonomy): Eukaryota > Viridiplantae > Streptophyta > Magnoliopsida > Caryophyllales > Cactaceae > Carnegiea > Carnegiea gigantea. The sequence continues at coordinate 278,969 of JAKOGI010001156.1, forward strand.
ACTGATTAAGGCACCTACTGGCTATCATATTCATTATTTCTCAAATTCTGATATGACAAATTAAGTGGCAGTCAATAACACATAACACAAGTATCCTAACTGTCCACTTAAAGAAAAGGATTCCCCTCCCTGCCCAATCCAACATACAGGCAAATACATAAATACTCAACTCTGCAACAAATAAGGAACGAATAGACAAAAAGCTAGGGCATTCCAGCAGGTAGCATAAAGCAGCTTCAGAGGTCAGACTACCTGTAAATTTCTTCTGCAGATCAAATAGAATGCTCTCCACCAACTGCATATTAACGCCCTTAGAATGAACCTATAGCAAATAACATCATCTAAGGATTCAAATTCTTCCTCAGTTCGTTTAACTAAGCACGAAACAAGAATATTCTAATAAATACATTAGCAGCATTTGGTTAGCAAAATACTAATACTTCACGTTCAATGCTAAATCTTCACTTCACACACCTCAACAAGTGACCTCTCATAATCATCAAATGATCCTAAAACTCGACTGCCTCTCTCTGTCGAAAGAATACCCTACAAAGCAGAGCAGAAGTACAGATATGAAGCCCCCTAATATTAAAATTAAAATTGAGCAAAGAGCTAAAGAACACGTGGAATTGTGAATGAACAAAAGACATATTTCTCAAAGGAGCTCCAACTGTTACTTCTGAGAGAAATATATCGGAAATCAAATAACTCAGCAACAGTGAAGTGTATAAGGATAACAATTTACAAACAATCAAACCAAAAGCCTAAGTAAGTCGAGAATAAGAGGGTGAATAAACTCACACGAAGAGTTTGAGATGACAAATCTACTATTTTGACTGAATCATCCATCAAATATTTCTTCAAAATCCTTATGAGAGCGACTAATAATTCATCGGATGTAACTGTATCCAACTTAAAATTAGTTTCAGAAGTGCCACTCAGACCAACTGCTCCAAAAACATGTATGTGGCTTGAATCTCGAGGTAGATGAAAAACTACAGAACGTGGATCCCCAACTCCAACCTGCAACAAGATTAACACAAATATAAAATGAGTTAAGTGCAAGGAATAATCTAACAGTGATGGCATGGATATGCACAGTACCTTGGAGATGAAATCAGAGACCAATGCTCGAGCATCATCTGCATCCTCTGAACCACAAATATGAACAAGTGACCAAACAGCTTGCACAAGTTCCGGGTCAGAGTGCCAGTAAGTATATTCAGCATGGTTCTCCCGATTCTCCTCAACATGAAAAATCTCCCCACCAACCAACTTTCTATGAAGTGCTTGGAGACTACAAAAATGTGGAAGGACTAAGTGAGCACAAAAAATTTGGATAATGAAATTGTCACAACAAAGAAATAGACGGTGAGACAAAGTTTCTTAAAGAAAACACAAAACTGAAATTCCGGCCATTTCCCCGCTTACGGCCTAAAATCCTAAGAACATAATGGCATGCTAGTTCTGTTGGTCAAGAAAAAAAGGGACTAACTAAACTAAAATATTATCCTCCGCAAAAAATAAAAACTAAACTCAAATATAAAAAAATACAAAGATTGATCAACTCTGTGCTGCATTCCCACTAGACTTACTATATATGACTCAGGAAATTGAACGGTTGAACCTATTGATACCCCCAAGTCTAAGGATAATTATTCTGCTCAGAAAAAGGAGTACCTCCACAGAAATAATCTTGGCTGAAGGTGACAAGATCTCCTTGCAAACTGCAATGGACTCATCATTTCAGCAAAACAATAATTAAGCAAGCATAAGGATGCTTGAGGCCAACTTGACAGATAAAAGAAATCCAACAGAGAGGTTACCTTCAAAAAGTGGTCCCTTGGCGAGTATGCTCTGCATAATTCAAGATGGAATCTCCTTATCCTGTCAAACATATCTAACTCTGGGAAAGGTTCAAATTCCTAGCAAGGTCAATGAATAAAATAGAAACTCAGTCACAATTCAAAGATGAAAAGTAAGAACTTCGAAATTCAAGGCCTCAGGCAAGAAATTCCTGTAATATATGCACGATCCTCAACAACCTTCCCTGTAAATTATATTTAAAAAAAGGCCAAAAAGAAGAAAGTGGGGGGGAGAGAGAGAGAGAGAGTCCTTATGAAGGACAAGCAGCAAACCTGGTTGAAAAAAGACCAAGGCGAAGAGGGATGCACACTTTAACAAGCAAAGAAGTTGAATGCAAAATATGCCATCAGCAAACTCCAAAAAGAGGCATATACTGAGCATCCTTTGTGTCAACATTCAAGGTCTATAGGTGTATCCCAACACTATCTGAATAAAACTTTTCAAGTTTTTGGTTATTCTCTTTCCAACTAACCCGCCAAAGGCCACATGACAAAGGAATGAACTACAAGTAAGGATCTCAGAACACCGCATGACATCATATGACCAAAAGAATTCATTGGTGCTTACAGGTTAGTTAGCAAAGTTCTTAGTTCTTACTGGCCCAGGTTGAGAGAAGCTTACCCTGATGTAGTCATGAAGACTAGGGTCAGAATCCACGGTCAAGAGGTGAAGCAATGACAAAACTTGGGATGAAGGGGGGCATAAGCCTTCTGCATTCGCCACGGAAGGAATGCAACAGGCAACCAATTTCGACACCAAAAACTGCACAGCAACAAGGGCATCAAGGTATATACCTTTTCATAGAGAAGGATATTTATTAAAAGAACAGAGAAGACTTTTCAAACTGAATAAGTGCCCATGACAGAAGGCCGTAGCTAAATGAGAAACAAACTATTAGACATCAGTAAGGCAGAGGCACAAGGCAAGAAATAAAACTCATGGATGTGCTACAAGGAAGAAGAGCTTTAAAAAAATAACACAACACAGACTTTTACGTTTCGATCACCCAGTGTTGGAAACAAGTAATGCACATCCGTCATCCATACAAAGAAAGAAAAGAACCTGGAGCTGTTCACCAAGAACACGAGTGGTCTCTTTGGAAGGATTACTCTTAAAAGTTCTGAGCAAAGTGGAAATCATCCGACAACACTGTTCTTGTAAAGCCTGAGAACTGATAAATTGACCGATCAAATTGAAAAGATAACTGAAAAATGAAAAGCAGAAAGAACAAAACTTGTCAGAAATAAATCCCACAAATGCTTATAGTAAAATGATTATTCAACAAGCTAGAAACAAGGGACAAATATAGGTGAAAAAATGTGATACCTAAAGCCATGAACACTCACCAAGAGGTGCTCGCAACTGCTACTCTATGCCCAAGAATACTTATGAGGACTTCAATTCCAGCTAAACGGTGAGACTTGTGCCTCCGGTTAATCGCTGCAGTCACTTTGTAATGCAACTCTACTAGAAGCTACAAATTATGTGACAGCTATTAAATACAGATGTGTCATCACATAGATATTATTCCATTTCAAAAAGACCAAAGCACCTAAAGCATTTGGCAACACGAAAGGAGGGAATCACCATGAATACTCTGTCAGAACGAAAAATGTTAATCTTGTCAACCACCCCCTCACTTGTTTGGTAGTTTTCCCTGGAAGAACTCAAGAATTTGTGTCAGGTAATAAGTATATGAAATCAAAAGATGCAAAGAACCAACATAGGAACAATGTCATACGGCTCCAGAAAACCATCAACAACTGTTCGAACAGCAAGTTCGACTATCTCCCTGGAAAACAAAGGAATTGTAGCCTCTGAAGCAGATGAAGCAAGGCTGAGGATTTGGCAGACTATGGAAACCTGCAGACAAGGTAAACAGAATATGTTTGTGTTCAGTTAGACACAAGCTAAACAGAAAACGTAACCTGCAGACAAAGTAAACACCCTGTTACAACAGAGCCAGCTCCCGATAAATAGGAAAGTGAGTTGTGAAGCCGTCCATAATCTCCACATTGTATCTTAACTGAAGTTATTTCATATATAGATACAAAATTTGGAATCACACAGAAACATTATACCACAAAAAGATATTTACAGTTCCTAGAACACAAATATAAGCACAATACAGAATAAACTCACAATAAAATTGGAGAAAGGCAAGCATACTTAAGAACTAAATAAATAAATAACACAAACCATGTGTTTTTTAATCAGCTTGTCCCTTTCTTCTTCAGAAATCTCAGTAAGGGATAGAATTTTTCTCTGTAAAACAGCTGATCCCTTTTCCCAACCTGACCTCTTACTGCAAAGCAACGCCATACAGACTGAAAAAACTGGGACAAAGTGATTTCTAACCAGACCAGCTAGAGGTTGCCGAGTAACCTACCAGCATGAAAAAGAGATATCAGAGACTTGAAAAGAAAGCAAAATTGAAACTACACCCTGACCAAAAGATAGTAAGCTTCAAAAAAAAAAGAAAAAAAAGAAAAAAGAAAACAAAGAGAAGGAAATACATCAACCACTTTGAAACCATCAAAACCTAGGTTGGGAGAGAGAGGTAGAAAAGACAGGAACACACTTCCAGACGCCAGTGGTTAGAACATTCGTCACCTAAAGACAACAAGAAATTGGTCCTAACCACCCTGCTGCAGCGAATTCCAAGGGACAAAATGCAAGCCATAAGCAACCAGAGAGAGAAAAGCAACTTGAAAATAATTACCTGAGCTACTAATTGAAGGTTTGAGGTGTCATCATGCAGAATAAGAGCAGGTAGAAGCCACTGGCAGCAATAAAGCATAAAATGATTTGGCTCAACATTAGAGACAAAGAGATCCCTTGTCTGCAAGAAGATATGATCTGACATTTAGAAAATGAGCTACAAGCCTCTAGAAGAAATATGAACTTATCATCCTGTGGAATATCACAAGGACAGCAGAATACTCAGCTTCAAGGAAAACAATTGGGAAATCCACTAAAAAAAACCCTTATATGCAAAATATTTGAATTCTGACCCAAAATGCAAATATTTATAAGACTTATCCATTTGCATGCCGTATTAAAAGGGTCCAAACTTAAATCTTTTAAGAAAAAGGGATCACATGGAAGTTTCACCAAAACAATAATAAACGCAACCCAAACGACATATTAAAATTAACATTTACAGGCCAATTTTCTTCACCAAAGTATCTTCCTCGTTTCTTTTATCATTTATTTTTCTTTGATATGGATCAGGATGGTCAGGAAGACATTTTATCCCTATTTCATGCTAGCAATCCTCCATTTTAAATAGAAATTGAATATACCATACACTTACAGAAGCAACATATACTATATTTTTGGCATTTGTGTGAAGTGTCAGATGTATACCTATGAATTCTGTCACACAGCTAAGCTTATTAATTGGGAGAGGGGGGTTCAATGGCCAATGTTTGCTATATTCAACGCCTTGTACAAAATATTAGTTGAGGTTGAGCCCAATAAATATTGGCTTAGACGGTTGAGGTGTCCGTCAACAAATGTTTCGCTCATTTATTGAGTACCAACCATGGACTTTCCCATGGAATTGTAAAGCAGAAGAGATCACATAATAAAAGGCAAAGAAGATTAGAAGACTCAATTGACAGGAAACATGATAATAGGTTAAAATTACCTGAACAAGTGCGGTCAAGCTCACACCACAAGCAACCCAACTGAACAAAAGAGGTCCCATGAGTTCCTCAAGATACTGCCCAAAAATATTTTTGTGATAGAATCAGATCACAAGAAGACAAAACAGCAATCCCAATTTAAACTATTTCTTGCTCAGAAAAGTAATACACAAAATGCTGGCTAGGATGAACTTTTCCAAGCTTTTTTATCTCTATTCACAACTGAAAATAGCATTCACCAGTAATGTGGAACCAGTACACTTGATGGGATGCAAGAACATGGAATACTTACCCAGAAAAAACTACTAGTATGGATTTAGCAGGTAAGGTCAGGGCATTCATGATGCCCCCAAACCACTTGGAACTAATAGAAACACTGTTCCCATAAGGAAACATGGAATATCAACCCATACCACAAATGATGGGTTCCTGTACAGAAAATACTACAAGGAGAATAGATTCATCACCTTCAACCGGCAACCATACTGAAGCTGTCTGGCAAGATTATCTAAAACTGTCTGCACCAATTCCCTGAACAAAATTATCCTCATAAATGACAGAAACTGCAATCTATGTGAAAGAGAACCAGAATAAGACAAGACTATCTACCTTTGACAGGGATCAATAGCAGAAATCACACATATCATGAAAACAGCCTGCACTTGCCACGATTGCATGTGTCAAATTAATAACCAACAAAGGAAATAAGTAAATCCAAAATACAGCATAATGGCATCATAAAATACCTCCAGCTCCACTTTCTCACTATGGAAGGCAATATGCATGAGAGTTATGATAATGGTCTCCATTAACGGACGAGGCTGAGAACCATTAGTGAGCACTTCCTTTGCAGTAACAAGTTTTCCTTTCGAAGAGAATATCAATTTTGAACCAAAGTTGGAGCTGTTCAAAAGCAACCCCAAAAAAAAAAAAGAAGGCAAAAGAGATACAGTGAATTATTTCTTCAAACCAAAAGACTCAGGAAACTGTTGTAAATTTCAGACATTCCCAAAAAATAAGTTGAGAATGGAAACGGGCCTTGGATGGGGAGTAATTCTATAACTTGGATACTACACTGCAGCTGCGTTTTGTAAAGCTCCTTGAATAGCTCTCCCTAAAATAATAGTAAACTTTCTCTAACTATGTTGCATGGTAAATAAATTTTAAGGAAACGTTAATCACCATAGAGGACAACTTTCATAATTTGCGGAAGTTGTTGAAATGCAACTTCCCCCATCAGCTTTTAGGGAAACTTATGATTCCACTAATTCTTTTTAACACTAATCCTATCATTACTTTCTTATATTTCACTTTAAATCATTGACTATTTTCTTTTCTTGATAAATAAGGTATTCAATAATTTCTTTTTTAAAAAAAGAACTAGTTTGCTAATCTTATTCTATTAGATAAGTAACAAAAACTATTAAATAAATCCTAAAAATGTGTTAACATACAAAATAAAACATTCTCAAATCAAAAAAAAAAAAAAAAGGTTTATCCATAATCTTTTACATTTTATGTAAAAAACAATGGATAAAATAAAAAAGCTATTCAATTGATATAATTAAGTAAATGAAACATACAGTTAAGGACCAAACACTCAACTAGATTCTTCACACATCACAATCAGTTAAAGGCAGCCACACCCTGCACCTATAGCTTTCCCAAATGCAGCCCACATAGCATGGAATGGTTATGTTCCAAACCAGAAGCAGCAACTTTTTTGGGATAAATAATCAAAAGATATATTAAAAAGACACGAAGGGTTGCTCATATACAGAAGGGGCAATCACAAAAACTTCATGCCTTCAAGCTCTCAAGTGTAATTGTTATCCACAAAATTTAAATTATAAAAAAAAAAGGCTGCACTTTTACCACAATTGCGCACTTGATTCTGGCCATATAAAGTTCCCAAAAGTAAAGATTTAAATCTTTAGACAACATTTCTTCGCCCTTAAAAATCCGAGGCTTCCTTTCGTACCAAGTGGTCCACGAAATAGCCAAGGAACCATCTTCCGACTTCTAAAAGTCAACTCTTCTTCAACCTTCTTCTCCATGCCACCAGAACATCTTTGACCTTTGATGGAAAAAATTCAAAAGCATATAACAGGCAGTGACACAACCAGCCTGTCTACGTGGCCATCTGACACCAGAGGACAAACCGCAACAGCCACAGGGAGATTGAGAACACTGACAGAGAGCAAAAGAACCCAATGGAGACAGAAAACAACGGCCGGTGAAGGGGCTCTCTCAGACCACAGAGACCCAAGACCCAGTGGATATCAGGTGAACCTCCGATGACCATAAGGGATGCCCTGGACTTCACCGACTGGGGGGGGGGAGGCTGGGGAGAGAGCGTCCTTCAGAGAGAGCAATGGAGAGAGCATGTAACATCCGGCTATCACTTAAAAAGATTCCTGTTCTAGTTCAAGCAGAAGCATATATACCAGAAACAATAAAAATACCCACCAGATATCCTGAAAAAGCTCATCATGGCCATCCCAGGTGAGAAATAGAATCCCAATTCGTCTGGCCAAGGAAAACCTCACTCTGTAATCTGGATCTCTGAGCAACGTCAGCAACCTTTGAATCATTGTCTGTTTAAATGGAAACACAATCAAGGAAGAAAGAACAAGACTCTCAGAGCCAACTAGACACCCACAAAGGCACAAAACAATCCTAGCAACCTCTTAGACACCATCATCAAAATAGCCCCATAATGCAAAACAGACAACTACTTTAGCACTAAATGCATTATCAATGTTCTTTCAACAAAGTTAAATTATATAGAACCAGGCTATCATATAGCTAATTACCTGGCCAATCAGAGGATTAAGAGAAATAAAATCACATATGCAGTGCACCAGCTTTACACGTCCACGCCAATCCAGTAAGCTAGACTCAGAAAGTCTGTTCAGTAGATCTCCAAGATTGGCCAAGCTCTGCAATCAAATTCAAGCAATATTCTCAACGCACAACACTAACCATCCGAACAATTAGATTTCTGTAAAGAGGTTGGAATGAAAATCATCACATAACGACACCACAATATAGTCTCACGGAAACTTCGGCCTCAAGAATCAGGTGGGACCCTGAAATTCACGAAATATTCAAGCGATTGAATACACATAAGAAACAGGGAATCTCACAGTATAGAAGAAGACTACACCTGATCAATTTTGCTGATGAAGCCCAAGACTTAACCCTTTTCTACACGTTATCACTACCTCCAACCAGTGTCCCAAACAAAGAGGCTTTCAAAGAGTAGAACACTTGCAGTTTTCCACAACATCATTGAATTGTCAAAAATCAAGACATCAAATCTCATCTGACATCTCTATTCTGTGAGTACCCTTCAAGCATGTATACATCATCAACCCACAATCTATGCAAATTTCAAAATTCACACAACTCACTCCCCTCCAGAGTTTGCTTCTCACATTCAAAAATTATCAGTGACTAGCGTGAGAAGTTTTGCGAAGAAAAAAAGAAGTCATTTATACCCAAACCTCCCGTTGGAATAAAATCCCCCCTGGATGGCCTCAAACTTGCAAGTTACCAAATGCACTCAAGAAAAAGGAAGAAGAATAAAGTAGGGATCCTTGAGTGGACCGTTTGACGAGAGTGAGCTCGCCAAACAACCCCCCCCCCCCCAAAAAAAAGATGTCATGCAAGTCCCTGTGACTTCTGGCCTACAAGGTATACATGAAACCTTTTGACGATAAACTCCACAATTGAAGGTCAACATTGTAAAACTCACAATCAGAAGATGTCCATTGCCAAAGTCACTGTATTCCACTCAAGCAAGAGATAAGTCACAATTCAGTACAATACGAAGGGGAAGAAACCACAATCCATAACTGCCAAACCACAACTTATGTCTGAGGAACCTGAAAACAAGACCCTTGTAAATGAACCCATTTCCACAGTCGGAGGTTTAGCTAGTCATGGGTTAAAAATATTGTTGCTAACAGGAGAGACAACAAGGGCAGAAGCAAAGATTAAGGTTGACGGCCACACAAAGTGTCGGTCCATGCCAAGGATCACCAGAGCATAAAGAATAACAAGGGGCCGGAATTATGACCTACAAGAAGAGCTTCGCCATAATTGATATTTCCTCCAGAGTCAAAGACACTCCTAACTCATCTCACCTCACCTCAGAATGCATTGAAATCAAATATTAATAAGTTATGAGTCCCAGCAAAGAGGAGGCTTTGCATAACAAAATTCAGATTCCCCAAAGAAAAGATACCTGAACCTGACTGATTTGAATCAGACCAATAGTTACGCAATAAAATCAGAACCCAAAATTATTTTTCTCCCGTTAACTTGAGAGTTGTAAAGGGGACTGCCAGAGGAGCCATGGTCCCGACGGACGAGGAAGAAATTTGGATGCAAAAAGCAACTAAGAACCTAACAGCACTCCGACCTTGTACAAAGGTGGTTCCGTTGGATTCTAAAATTGAAGTCATTGACTGGCTGGATCTCCAGAACAAAAGAATAGATAACGATTCAGCAAGACCTTTTGCTTTGTAAACCTTAGTCCATCACATTCATGAAATTGAAAGCAGAAAAATTGCCCAAATGGAGGCCCCACTGTTTGGAATGCCATTACATATAACCAAAGGTGCAGTGCGCTGACTTCGCAGCTACCACAACACTAAGCCCAGGGCTCAAGCAAAGTCTCCCCCACAACAGATGGCGGCATGGCAACGATTAAATATACTGAAGTGATGGTACATCACAGCTCCGTCAATGGTACCCTATCCTCACTCTGATACAAAAGATTTTTACATCTACAATACAATGCAGAGACACTACAGACACACACAATGGGAGCAACTGAGGGAGGGAGGAAGGAGAGAGGGAGACAGGCATAGACACAGACAAGGTGACAGTGAGCATTCACAAGGACTTTTGAAGACTGAAAAAGTTTCAGATCCCAATTATTGATATCAATTTACATTTTCATACCATGGAATCAACAGTCATTGACAGACAGACACGGAGACAGCAAGATTTCAAGGGGAATTTTTGAAGACAGCAAATGTTTCATGTCCCAATTATTGAGATCAATTCAGATGTTCATATCATAGAACCCATAGGTTTACCTGCTCAGCATCTATTTTGTTGAAAGATAGGCTTCCATCTTTATCCTTCTCATTACAATGCAAGGATAACAGTGTTGATACTAAGCAACAGATTGAAGCAAGGTCATCAGAACAATGCAGTCTTAGCCCCACTTTCAGCTGAATCATTTCATCCATCAAATTAATCTGCATTAATCACAAATCATAGTCATTGCTCCCAAAATAAACTTCACACTTTTCTCTGACAGAAACTGACAAATGATTCTCCACTCCTGTGCAATACAAATGTTTTTCCAAACACATTTTCAAGCTGTCTACTACCGTTTAACTTTCTTTTCACACCGCAAGGCAGGAGGCAGTGACACATTCCATTGAAGTAAAATATACTACTATAAAGACGAGAGTAAAAACCAAAAAAAAAAAAAAATATTTGGACTCTTATATACAACATTAAATGAATAATGCCAAGAAGGATAGAGTACCAAATCAGTCAGCTTCACCAGTGACCAATGGAAATTTTGGCAAAGACTTTGCAGAACATTTTCACGTACCTGAAGAAATAAGCACCATAATAGTTTCTAAGAATTTAAAGAGCAAACAAATAGATGCAAAGCTTGGCCATACGCCATGTAAGAAAAAAATTAATGTACCTTAGCGTGACTTTCAGTACCCAAAATGTCGAACAAAATATCCCATGTAACAACTGGCAAAACTGAGAAACAACATGAGATCAGAGACAGTATGTCCATTTTCCATCTTGTGCCAGAAAAAGAAATCCCAGCCCCAGTTGTCCCACTAAGAACAGCCTCAGCAGACTCATCAGCCACATCCAACTCCATGTCTACTAGCCTGCTTTTGCTAGTTCCACTTGGAGTGGAATCCACAGATGGAGAGATAGGAACAGAAGCTTCAAAGAAGACTGTCTCACTTTGCAGATTTCTCTCACAAGTGGAAAGTTCTATATATAAACTAGAAAGCGCCTTCAAAAGCCTCTCAAGACCAAGGACAATTGAACTTTGGAGCACAGGATCACTTTCATTGCCTTTGCCCCAATTACTGAAGATTGGGCAGCTGAGAAAGCTCCTGAAGTAAACAATAGACAAAGTTCCATCAAAACTTGAGTTTGACCCGAAGAATCCCCGACTTTTTGCATCCCTCAATGATTCATGAATGGTTGAGACAGCAGATTCAACTAAATCTAACAAGCAATTGGTGAGCTTGGTTTGGAAAAGCGAAGTTTCTTCTTTCACCCTGCCGAAAGAACCATAATTACCAATAGCAGACAGTACTGAAAATCTAGTGGGCATCAGGCAAAACATAAACTACAACAATCAAAACAACATATCAACTTAATGAACATAAAAGGCAAAGGAAATTGGATATTTTTCTGTGTCCTTTCGCATATGTGCAAAGCATAGGCAGACAGGACAAGAGAACAAGAAATCCTATTTGAAGAACAGAAACCATTACAACTAACCAACTTATCAAACTCCATAAAAGGGAAACCATCAGAGGTTCACAATTCATTCATGCATACTGTTGATAAAACAAAACCACAAGAACAGTTCTTCCAATTAGCAAATACAATATTTTCAGCTCCAAGAAGAATTTCTGGCTTAAATGTTCAGAATACCTAAAGCACCACTGAACATACTATCATTATAGGGCATGGTCTATCCTCAAGTTTTGTCAAAGATTTTCTTCCATACGTAACATTAGTACCCCCCCCCCCAAAAAAAAGAAAAAAAAGAAACCCTGCCGTTCTTTTTCTAACTTCGAATACCACTGATTAAAAGGGTAGCAAGGAACCGAAAACATAGAAATCAGTGTATATCTTGCAGCTGTGCAAAGATTTGAACATGGGACACACAATACCAGTAGTAAAGGGGTTACAGACTGTACTCGTTGCGTACTAAATGAATGTTAGATAGGTCTATCCACAGTGGTATCACAACTTCCCTAGAAATCTGCGCATAGTTGATAGGTAAAGAGTATACAACTACTACTACTGCTATTTTTTATGAGTAATCAAAAAGTTATAATCACGAAACACCAAGGGCATAGCACCCATATAAAAAGGGGCAAGTACAAAAATCATTATGCCCTCAAACTCTCATGCATAATTTTATCTACAAAGATCCAAAACAGACACCTCGGTAACACAATCAAGCACTTTGGCTCCAACTATACAACATTATCAAAAAATAGAGCTTGAAGTCCCAAAGGGATAAGGCTTTGCCCTTAAAACTCCATCGGTTCCTCTCTTTCCATTTACACCACCAAACAGCCAAAGGAACCAGCTTCCAAATCCCATAACTCAACTCTTCTTGAATCTCCTTCTCCATGCTACCCATATGTCTTCAACATTAGAAGGTTGAACCCAACTAACCCTTATCAAGGAAGAGACAAGGGCTAAAGTGCAGAGATCCAATGAACCTACTGCCATTACTACTCTACTCCCAGCATGGCCTGTTGAGGTGTGGTATAGGGAGATCCAAAGGTAGCAACTAGCAACCTCTCACTACACGAAAAGAGGTTGTTTTGAGCCCCCCCCCCCCCCCCCAAAAAAAAAAATCCAACGCAAAAGCAGCAACAAAATGAGAGATAGAGGGAACATCCAAAAGACCAACACAATGCTTTAAGGGAAGATCTGAAGAAGTGTGTACTCCAATCAATTCATTAACAGAGTTGACAAAAACTTTAGCTGAAAACAATTAAAACAAGCAATATCTGATGTATTTTGAATCAAGATCCAAGGCAAGACAACTGTACTCTCACATGCACAATCAGATTCTAATATATTTACTTATCAACAGTCTCAAATCTTTACAGGCTTAGTGAGTCCTTCAACCACCATACAACACAGAAGAGACATAACCACAAGAAAAAGAAATAATCCATAATATGGAAGGTCATAAAGAGAAGTATCTTACCTTGCTATGAATGAACCATAAAGGAAATTAGATAGCAACGCACAATGAAGAAAAATATCAGGCAAAGACCTCTTCTCTCTCTTTTTGTCCACCACATCAGAAAGAATGCAGTTCTTCATCTCCAGCAGCAATGGGTCTCGGAGTTGCCGTGGAAGTCGCACACCTTGAGAGTTGTGAGCTAAAGGTTCCTAAAAAGGCCGCAGAGCAAAAACAGAAGACCAATAGGCATGATATACAAGACACATGTACATCACCATCGAGCAAGACGCCCAAATCCAATGATAACCTATGTTACTCCGACTCTTCATCTCACCCTACCGTACCTTTGTTGGACCCTTAACACTCAGACAAGGGTACAACACGTGACACTTCAAATTACAATGAAAATCTGCAAATTTTCTTGAAAATAGCCAACTTTGACACTTGGACACGTATCTCGGCCCGGATCCAAGCAAAAATAGATGATAATTGTTCTGACGTAACTAATTGCCTCATTATAACTCACGATGGGGCCACCAATAGAAGACATTTTTTTTTACAATCTCTTCTATTGGGCTTCTTAATATTTGATTTATCGTTTGGAAATTTGCAGCAATTGAGACTTGAAACATCATCAAGGAAAGTAAACAATTTTTTTGTAACATAAGCCCTCTCAAGCATTAGACGGAGTGAACAGACAGTAAACTATTAGATAGATAAATAAAGTAACAACTTTGGGGGGGTCCTTAAAGAAACAAAGGACAGCAATATTCTCGTACCTTATCCTGGGAACCAAAACTGATTTCAGCTAGGACATTGACGAAACATCCAAAATGATCATAACACTCCCCATGCCTCAGCTGAACCCCCTGCATGCATGGTCAGCCCCAGATTCATCAATCAAAACTAACTGAATTCTTACGACTAGTTAAATCATGGACCAAATCAACAGACAATGCCACTTGCATAGGAATTGGCTGCTGGAGCCATGACATAACAAACTATAAAATAGCTCTGTTTTCATCCAACAAGAAAACCCTCATTTTGTCAGACGCCCCTGAATCATGAAAGAAACAACAATTTGATACTTTCGAGTTATATGCCTTCAAGCCAAAGAAGATGCGGCATTATTTATTCCAGATGTCATGGCTACCAAATTACTAAAGTCCCTTGTGTGCCTTCCTTTTTCTTCTCATATGTATTTGCTGCTTTCCTAAGACTACTACCTCTATATGGCAATCACTGCTTTTTCCTTTCCTTTTCTTTCCAGTTTATTGTCAATCTTCCTTCAAACATATTGAACATGTTTGTCTAAGTTTTTCTCAGTCTCTTGGAGACAGCATCCCTGCTTATTAAAGGCAAAGTTTCATCCATCTGCACATCCAAGGACCTCATCCTGCAATGACTTACACTGGATGGTAGTGGCTGTTATGCTGACAAAACCAAACCAACCAAACCAAATATCAACTTCACTCATTTTAATATTACAACATGATTAATTTTGCATCACGTGATCACCTAGGAGAAATCACCAGAGAGAAATTTCAGATTCACTGTCATGGAGATGAAGACTAAATGGAAGCTTAAATTAAGAAAAATAAAACCATCGATTTGATGAATATTGATAATTGATAATTGAGTCGCACATATGTGGTATTCTCCCTCTTTCTACTCCTCTTCCTCTTTCTATTACTCTTTCTCTACTCTCTTTCTGTAAGTATTCTCCTTTTCTCTCTAAATCCCTTCTTGCTCCCCGTTCTCAACCACTATGCTAGTGATGCAGTTCATAAATTGCTTTAAGTACATTTTTTGACATATATGTGACAGTTGCTATGCATTCAAAATACAATGCTGGTTGCTATTGCGATAATGGATGCAATATTGGAGAACAGCACTAACACAGCAATTGTGGGGCATTTTGCAATTATCGCAGTATGAACTTTTCAAAACTATCTGCTAAACAATCCATGATACTGATACTTGGAGAGATGACTTTATAGCTCTAGTGCCCTACCATCATTCACAGCCATAACAGGCTTAGCCCTAAGCAGTCCTAAATAATGAAAAATATCATATAGGTTACTTATGTTCATTTTCTGGACAGCTAAAAAGCCAATTTTGGCAATCTTTTCAGCTTGGATTATAGTGGCCTAAAGCAAAATGCCTCTCTTAAGGGTCCCCATGCTTCCTTTAAATGGAGTACTTGGTTGTCATGGCTTCCCACCTAAGGTCTCACGGTAGGACTCTTGGGGTGTGAATTGGGAATACAAGTTACTAATAAGTTAATAAATTGAAGTCACAAATGTTGTTCTCCTCGGAATGGTCACTGCGACTGTTATTGTAGTCAATAAGAAGCATGACAAACAACTAAAAATGCAACAAAAGTGCAGCGTTTCATCACACAATGGCTGATTTTGAATCCATACATAACATTTTATCAAAACCTATGCACAACAGCAAAGAGTCGAATGGCGGCAATGAAATGACAAACTTATTATATTGCTACTGATGATGTCTTAGATAGACATATATAAATTACAAAGGAATACCCAGTCAAAGGGCCAAGAATTGTGCCAAAAAAAGAAGCAATATCACAGCAACAAGCCTCACAATCTCACATTATCACAGTATATAGCACTCACACAGCAGATGAGATGGCTCTATTTTGTCTGTAGTTCCCCAGTATACAGTTAGAATAGATAATTATTAACTTATTCATACAAGTGGTAAGATTACACACATCTTGACCACTCAAACCCTGCAACCGCGAGATCCACACTACGCACTGTTATTATGTATGTCAAAAACTGCAGTCCAAGAAGAAGTTTCCACCCTCATTGGAAGCTTAACCTCTTAAATGAAAATAAAATTTGAGTCATGAAAAGATATAGATGGATTCTTGTGGATGTTTGTAGCCTGAACTATGGAAGACACATGAAAATCTGCCATTTTCATTCTTTGACTGGAAACATCCAAGGAATAACATGATCTGGTCATGGCGCATGATGTGGTATCTTGGAAAGGCAACAAAAGTCAATGGAACACAAGCTTTTCAAGGAGCCCCAACGATTCGGAAGAAGATTGTTATTGCAATTTTTTGGCTTCACTTACCAAGATGAGGGTGCTGGCCAAGGGTATTGATGAGATTCTCTGGCTTTATGACTCCAGTAGTTCTTTTACTGTCAAGAGTTTCTACCAAAGGCTTTATGATGGTGGGCATTGCCCTCATTTTCTCGCATGGGCCATTTGGAAGTCTAACGCGCCGATAAAAGCATGCTTTTTTGCTTGGGCGGCCAATAAAAGAAAGATCCCCGTGGAGGGTACGCTTAAAAGAAGAAATCTTCACAGGCTAGTAGTTATGTGTCTCGGGGGGAAAGAGACAGTGGAAAATCTCCTTATTCGTTGTCAGTGGACAATCTCCTTATTCGTTGTCATTGGATTTCATCCCTTTGGCATTTGTCTCTTTCCGTGATAAGTGTTAGATGGGTTCAACCTTTCTCTATCAAAGATGTTGGGGTGGCGTGGACAAGAAGAATGAAGGAGAGTTTGGGTTTTTGGTGTTTGGAAGATGATTCCTTTCGCAATTTGGTGGTATACATGGAAGCAAAAGAATCGTCGAATTTAGGCCAAAGCTTTGTCAATATTTCAAGCTCTACTATTTTAGAATCCTAGATAGTTGGAGTCATGCACTTAATGGACGAAGAAACATGTGTTTTCTGGATTTTGTAGATAATATTATGCATGAGAGCTTGGGGCATGATGTTTTTGTTTTTGGCCCTTCTATACATGGATGGCATCCCCGTGATGTCTATCTAATGCCATTTTTTAATTACTCTTCAACAATAAAATCCAATAAAAAACAAATTATAAGACATCGAAGAGCCAAGTAAAGTTATGACTAGTGAGATCCAGTCAATCCCAAGTATTCAGATTCCTCTAGAAAAGAAATTTCTAAAAGTCAAGCCCCTTAACAGAAAGTTGATATTAGGACGTTGGGTAGAGAAGAAAGACATTTGGGGGGGGGGGGGAATAGAAACCTAATGTGGCATTTGATTGGAAGTAATGTAATCAGTATGCAATGGAATCAACCATGTAATGCAATTTTCAATGTAATAGAATGGGATAATAATTACATTACAATGTTTGGTTACAAAGTTTTTACAATTGTAATTGGATGAATCCAGTTACAAACAACACTTCATTTTACATAGGGCTTGAAGTACTCGCAATTCAATTCCCATTTTATTTTGTTCACTTGGAGCTTTGTTGATGATTATCATTCAATATATTATCATCATGATTATGATACTTCATATGAGACTAACTTCACTCCATTTCATCTAATTTGCAATAATGTAATATTGTTCAAATTTAGCAAGTAGAGAGAGAAGATGATGATGTTGATGATGATGGTGTTGGGGGGAGGGGTGTGTGTGTGTGTGTGAGAGAGAGAGAGAGAGAGATGATGTCTAGAACGTAAAAAAATGCAGTTACAATAATATAATCATGGTCTGAGTTAAACTTTATCTAATATAGAGAGCACAGAGAAAGGGGGTGAGGGGGGCTTCAAACCTTTAAAAATGTGATGTTGCACTAAGAGATGGGAAGCAGAGGAAAGACAATGGAGACAAGAGAGAGAAAGTCCCCAGATATAATAGTTAGACTTCGATTCAAAGGCATGTAATTATAATAGTTTAGGAAAAGTCAAGTAATTATATTTGCATAGATTGAGGTAAATGTGATTACAATGCAATCTTGATTACACCCCTTAATGATAACCAAACATGATAATGGAATCATCATTACTATTTTGATTGCATTAACAATTTAATTACACTGAACCAAGCGAGCCATAAGCATCTTCAAACAAAACCGCGCCCCCCCCCCCCCTAAAAAAAAAAAAAAAAAAAA
>JAKOGI010001157.1:0-100000 GCA_029747015.1 Carnegiea gigantea
ATATATATATATATGTATGTATGTGTATGTATGTGTGTGTGTATATATTTATATACATATATGTGTGATTCAAAAAAACCTAGGATCCAAGGTGGGTCGGATAGACGTACTCAAGGCTCTAAGCCGGAATGACCATCCCTGGCCACTCCTAGGCCTTGACGATCATTCCTGGGCCCGTACCGGGAAACCGTCCTGTGGCCCATTAGGGAATGACCTCGTATGAGGTTACAATTTTGCCCTTGGTAGCAACGATGATAAATGCCCACCTACCTAACTCGGGAAAGGTGCAGAGAATTGAGGAATCATTTATCACACACAATGGCAACCAAAATGGAACTCATCATTGCCCCTGAAAAGACCTACTCTTTCTATGTGTTATCTTTACTGTATTGTCTCTTCTTGGATCCCCATACTAGTTTGACCATCGGAGAGGCGTTCCTGGAATCCCAATTTGGGGATGCCCTTACTGTAGGTCCAATGCTTGTGTGGAGTAAATCACCAGAGGTCTAGTCTGTGCAATCACGTAAGCCCACTCTCATCACATGTCATGCTTGGAGAAACCAGAAAATTTTAAAATAGATTTGGCGCCATATATGTGGAGAGAGCGGTGACGGATGGTTGTAAGTGATGCGAGAAGGGCAGATTCCAGGAGGGACAATGCCCTGGTGATTGACGCCCCAACAGCCCTCGAAGTGCTGGATGCCTCGAAGAGCTCACGGGCAAGTCATGGCTCGATTGGGTAACATCCCCCGAGCGGGAAGCCTATGTCATAGTGGATGTGTTGAAGAATTTAATGACCACTGTGGCCGGCACCATCCTTCAAGAAGTGACCGAACAAGTAAAGAAGACTATGGAAGCTGTAAACTTCATGAGGCCACTGCCTACCTTTAGCTATGTGCCTACCATGGGGTGGGAGCCGTCCAACAGGCACGCTCTCATCGGGTCGCCGAAGTGATGAAGTAAAAGAGATCATCTGATTTTAGAGGAAGGGATGGTCCCACGAAAGGAACCATGGCCACTAGATGGGGGAAGATGCTAACCCGAAGTGGGCTCGCAAATCTGCAATTGTGTGCACACCAAACGCAACTTACTGCCTATGCACAGCCTGGTTCTAAGAGCATGAGCAAACTGGAAAGCCTCAGGAAGGAAACTCTTAGAGGAGGTGCACTCGTGAGCACCCTTCAGCTTGGGAGCGCACACATAGTCCGTCAGCACGAGGCTCGCATAACCATAGCCCTTGCCAGCTCGGGCGTGCCCATAACAGTCTCACAAGGACTGGCCTCCCTCGATGGAGCCCATCGGTGATCGAGGTGGGACGGCAACTAGAGAGTCCCGTCAAGGTATCCAGGATGGCCACTCGAACAGGGCCAGTCCCCTTCTCCGCGCCTTTCAATGCAGAGATAATCAATGCTCTCAGGTTTGGAAAAGTTAAGATGCCTATCATAGAGTTGCATAACGGAACCACAGACCCGAAAGAACACTCGGGGGTGTATAAGACTCAAATATACGTCCAAGATATAGATGATGCTGCTAGCTGTCGATACTTCCCAGCCACCTCGAAAGGAGTTGCACAATCCTGGTTCAATGGCCTGACTCCGGGGAGTGTCTACTGTTTCCTAGACTTGGCAGGATGATTTGTTAGCCAGTTAATCACTAGTCACAAGGAGAGGCAGACCAGTATTCACCTATTGAAGATTAAACAGGGGTCGTAGGAGTCCCTAGCAGAGTTTGTAAAATGGTTCCATCAAGAGGCGGTCCTATTTCTTGACTTGGCGAATGGAGTAGCATACACCTCCCTTGTGAACGAATTGAAGAATAGATGGTTCAAATTCTCCCTAGAGAAGCAAAAAGAAACTTCCTTGACTGAGGCTTTGAGGAAGGCTGCAGACTTCATCTGAGCAATTGAAATATGTGCTGAAAACAAATGCACCTTGAACAAAGCTAAAACCCAAGTGGATATGAACGTCGTACAAGGAGATAGAAGGCCAAGACTTGACATCCGGTGCTCCCGCTTCACTACAGACTCGAGGACATACTGATGGAGGTGAAGGCCATCCCATGTTGAGAAAGCCGCAACCCATGACCGTGGCACCAAAGCCGCATAATACACTGAAAGTATTGTGAGTTTCACGAGCAAAACGGCCATACCACCGCTGAGTGTAGGGAGCTGAAGAAAGCCCTTCACGAGCTCGTTGAAAAAGGACAAATAGATCTCTTCTTAAAAAGAAGGCCTTCATCACTCCACAAAGAGCACGGCCCTGCGTGCGAGGAGCCTCGAGAGGAGGAGTGCTCCATTGAGATAGTAGCCACTGTCGCCAAGCGTATGCAATAAGCATTAGTCGATCAGCATGGAAGGCCCAGACGCGTGGGACGCAACAGGTTGTTTCGGCAGAGCAGGGGAGCTGCGTTAGGGTCCCCACATGATATTCGATGGCTGTGAAGGCCCATATTTTAGTTTGCCGTATAACACCCTCTGGTGGTGGAGCTGAAAGTGGCCAACGTGCTCCTCCATCAGATTTTAATCGACACCGAGAACTCTATTGATATTATTACTTGGGACTACTTGAAAAGACTTTAGCACCCACGAAGGGAAATTGTTCCCCTTGTACAACCCATCCTAGGGTTTAGCGGACAAGAGGTAAACCCTACATGAGTGATTCGGCTCCCACTACGGTTTGGTGATAAGTCCAAGGCTGACCTTACACAAGGTAAAAACCGTTATTAGTGGACAGCCCGAGAATGCTACCTTGTCAGCATTTAGGTATTGGTGGAACGCTTGAGTGGACGCGAAATTGTTGAGCAACCGCCCTCCGACAAAAAGTCGTGGATTACACTTCCTCCCCCCGCTGAGACCATAACCATTTGTACCCTAACCTCAGTCGATCCTAGACGGCCACGTCCAGAACCTACGGATAGCGTAGAGGGCATTCCCCTTGATAAAGGACAATTCAACTGCACAGTCTAGTTGGGCCGAGAGATAGAAGATGATATCAGACGCACCTCAATGGACCTCCTACGGGAGTACTAAGATATTTTCACGTTTAGCCCTAAGGAAATGTCAGGCATCAGCCTTACAGTAGTGGAGCACCGGCTGAACATGGATCTTGACGACAAGCCGGTGGTCCAGAAGAAAAGACATATGGGGCTTAAGCGAGCCACAGCGGCAACGATGGAGGTATAGAAGTTACTGGAGGTTGATTTCATCAAAGAATGCCAACACCCTGAGAATGTGGTACTTGTCAAGAAACCCAATAGAACAGGTGAATGTGTGTTGATTCCACAGATCTGAATAAGGCGTGCCTAAAGGGCAGCGACCGCTTGCCGAAGATAGATAAACTGGAGGATGACACGACAGGGCACCCATACTAAGCTTTATGGATGCATTGTTAGGGTATCACCAAATTCCTTTGTCCACTGAGGATCAGGAGAAGGCTGCCTTCGTGACTGACCAGGAACTGCACTGCTACAGGGTAATGCCCTTCGGGCTAAAAAACACCCTAGCTACCTATCAGTGCTTAGTAAACAAAATTTTCAAGCCCCTCATTGGAGCAACGATGGAGGTATACATGTACAACATGATAGTCAAGAGCATGCATGATGTGGAGCATGCAGGGATTTACGAGGGGCGTTTAAAATTCTTTGAAGGTACGATATGAAACTCAACCATAAAAAGTGTGTCTTTGGGGTCCTCTCGGGAAATTTCCTGGGCTTTATGATTAGTAGCCGTGGAATAGAGGCGAAGCCTGATAAAGTTAGGGCAGTACTAGACATGCAGCCCCCTGGAATATCAAAGATGTCTAGCGGTTGACCAGATCCATCGTAACCTTAGGCCGTTTCTTGTTAAAGTCAGCTGACAAATGCCAACCCTTCTTTCGCGTCCTTTAAAAGAGCGTAAACTTCATGTGGGATAAGGAAGCTGACGAGGTCTTCCATTTGCTGAAGATGTACCTTGCCCACCTGCCCAAGATAGCCAGCCCATTACAAGGACAAACGCTCCTCCTATACCTGGCTGTCTCGGTATAGGCTGTAAATGCAGTCCTAATGGTGGAAAGGGTTAAAGAGCAAATTTCAGTGTACTACGTAAGTCATGCCTTAACTGGGGCCGAATTAAACTACTCGCTGATAGAGAAGTTTGGTTACACCCTAGTGTTAGCAAGCCGAAAACTTCGCCCCTATTTTGTGGCTGACAGGGTTGCGATCCTCACCGACCAGCCATTGAAGGATGTTCTACAGAGGCTAGACGCCTCTGGGAGACTTTTAAAGTGGGCAGTGGAACTATCCCAATATGACCTCACCTTCAAGACGTGGCGGGTGATCAAGGCCCATGTGTTAGCAGACTTCTTGGATAAAAATGCAAACGCCTCTCATGAGGCAGCCACGACCCCTGCCCCTTGGAACTTATATGTGGACGGCTCTTCTACTAAAGATGGGAGTGGGGCTGCCTAATAATTGAGACTCCCCAAGGTGAGAGGTGCGAGCACGCCTTGAAGTTCATGTTTAAAGCTTCTAACAAGGAGGCCAAATATGAGGTCCTGATAGCGGGAATAGAATTATGCTACACGGTCGGGGCAGATTCAGTCAAGGCATATGTGGAATCACAACTGGTAGTTAGTCAACTCAACTAGGATTACGAGGTAAAAGATAACACTATGGCGGCATATGTCTGCCGAGGCGTGAAGCTACTGGTCTACTAAAGTATTTTTTAGTAATGTATATGCCACGGTCTGAAAACCGTTTGGCAGATGCTTTATCCATGTTGGCCAACTCCTTAGAGGACGGGAAGCCAAAGCAAATCCGATGGGAAACTCTATTAGAGAGAAGTATTAAGCCCCATGAAATCCTTTGGTTAGACAAGAGCTCCACCTGGACGGATCCCATTCGGATATACTGGCCGAATGGTACGCAAGCCACCACATGCCAAGGAGGCGGATCGAGTGAAGAAGTGGCGAACTAGTTCATCTTATATGATGGGATCCTATACTAACGCTCCTACACTCGTCCACTGCTGCGTTGTGTGACCTCGGAGATAGGACAAAAGGTCCTTGAGGAACTCTATAGGGGAGTGTGCAGCTCACATATTGGCAGGCTATTGCTGTCACCACTATACAAACTTGCTACTATTGGCCCTCTTTTCCTGAAGATGCCATGAGCTTAGTGTGCAAGTGTGATAAGTGCTAAAAGTTCACCACCGTACATCGGAAACGCACCACCCCGCTAACCTCGATAATTAGTCCCCTACCATTCGGCACTTATAGAAAACATCCTAGGGCTTTTTCCTAAGGCGACAGGCCAGCGCAAATACTTGTTCGTTGCCGTAGATTATTTCACAAAATCGATAGAGGCCGAAGTCGTCGCCATAATCACTATGCTGAAGTCAGAAAGTTTATTTTGAAAAACATCATCACTCCTTTTGGCGTCCCCTAAACAATGATCTTTGACAACAACCGACAATTTGATGTAAGTAAGGTCACTGACTACCTTAGCACATTAGGGTGTCAGGCGAGATTTACTGCAGTAGCTCATCCACAAACTAATGGTCAAGCTGAAGCCGTGAACAAAGTTATTCTCCATGTCTTGTAGAAGAAATTCGACAATGCCAAGGCCAAGTAGGCAGATGAACTGCATAGAGTTTTATGGCCTATTTGTACCACCAAAAAAACGGCCATGGGGGAAAACCCCTTTATGCTGACTTATGGGCATGAAGTTGTGCTCCCTGTTGAGGTAGCACTCCACACACATTGTCTCACCACTTTCCAAGAAGTACTCAACAATGTAGCCCTTCTGGAAGCCCTTGATCTACTTCCTTCTGTTCGAGGCGATGCTCTCCTTTGAGAGGCACTTTATAAGCTTGGCATAGCACGATTCGACGACCGAACGATAAAGTTCCACCCTATCCGCGTAAGCGACTTGGTGCCTCGGAGAACAAAGGTCGTGGCTCGATTAGGCAAACATGGTAAGCTCGCAGCTAATTTGGAAGGCCACTATAAGGTTATAGAGCAGGTGACATAGGGCATGTATCGACTTATAACCCCATAAGGAACTCCCATTCTAAGGACGTGGCATAGCAGTAATCTGCGCAAGTAATATCACTAGTAGTTTGCATCTTTTGTACGATTAGCACAATGTACTTACAACAGTTTGAAATAAATATGCACATGGACATTGTTGGCCAGGCCGCATCTTTTTCTTCTTTGCTCCTACTATAATAGCCCCAAGGGGCCAATGATCTCATAACACGGCCAAGGGGCGATCGCTACACCTTTAGTCCTAAGGGGCTAAGCGGCACAACGCACGACCAAGGGATGGTTGCTACACTTTTAGCCTCCAAGGGGCTAAGGGTTATAAAGCACGGCCAAGGACTAGTTGCTACACCTTTAGCCCCCAAATGGCTAAGGACTACAAAGCATGGCCCCCAGCTGGTTGCGACACCTTTAGCCCCCAAGGGGCTAAGTGATTCACAACATAGCTACTGCTACTTTCTTTATAAAGGATGACTCCTCCCTAACTTCTTATTTTGCATAGGGCCTAGAGGATCATAAATCCCAATGATAGTGTAGTGTGTATGGAGGCAAGCAGAATGAAAAGTGAAACAGTAAGTTATGGGCAACAGATAGTCAATACAAAAAATTTCATCAATATTTGAATAAGTACAAACACCAATGTGAAACAACATAAAAAGAAAAGGGGGGAAATTGGAAGAAGAACAAAAGTGGAAGACGGCTATAAGCTTTTTCTTAAAAGGGCCAAATCCTCATCATCACTACTGTCGTTCGCCGCACTTTCCCCATCTAATGGGGCGGTATCTTCAGGCTCTCCCTGACCCTCATCTTCGAAGGCTATCGGTTGAAATACGACTTGGTCTGACTCTTTGCTTGATTCACGAGTGCGGCGATGGTCCTCAATGTACTTGACGTAGGCCTCAAAGTACCCCTCCCACTAAAAATCATCAGGGGTCCAAGTCTCTAGGAATTCTTAGAAGAACTCTGTCCAATCATCCTAGCCGCGCTGATAGCCTTAGTGTTCAGCCTTCACGACACTTTCGTGGCTTATAATCCTCTCGACCTCTACTTTATTGTGAGCCTCTTCCAAATGAAAGTACAGTTCTTCTTTCTCAACCTCCCAGGCTACCTTGTCTTTCCTCAATTTTTCCCAGCGGTACTTGTA
Organism: Carnegiea gigantea; assembly: GCA_029747015.1. Lineage (NCBI taxonomy): Eukaryota > Viridiplantae > Streptophyta > Magnoliopsida > Caryophyllales > Cactaceae > Carnegiea > Carnegiea gigantea. Next base: position 7,165 of record JAKOGI010001157.1, read on the forward strand.
CTTGGCTGTTGGGTCCTCTGCCTTTCACTGCTCCTCTTGAAGGCCGCGGACCTGTTCCCCCAATAGGGTGTTTGAGTCCTGGAGGCCACAGATTCGTTCCTCCAAGAAGGTAGGGGAGGCACTATCATCACGGCTTTCAATGCCCAGTTGAAGGCCTGTCAAGAGACGGACAAACAGAAAAGGTCAGCGAAAAAGGAAAAAAGAACAAGGAGAAGAGGAAAGATATGCACATCTTTACCTCAGCATTGGCCACTTATTCTTCGGTGACCCTTGGAGGATCGGGAGGCGCTGAGGGGGTGAGGTCCCATGAGCTAGCGAGGCGCTCTACTAGTTCTGACTTAACTGAAGGTTCGGCCTCCAAAACGTCCATGAACCCACCTAACTTGCCGATAAATGCCTCCCTAACTCATCGCTGGAGGGCTTACCATTTTCCTTGAGAGCCCGTTGCGAGGATAACCCCTTTTGCCTCGCCTGAGGCCACCTGATTGATCGGCTCCTCAAACACCCTTCGCAGATTCGACTATTCAGCCTCAATCTTGGTATAAACAGTGGCCTGAACAAGTCACGAAGGTGGAAATCACGTGCGGCTTCCTCGGCGTCAGCCACGAGAAAATTAGGACATAGGCCCTGGTGATCCTCTAGGAGCGGCAGGGGAGGCCAAGACGCGCTCCTCAAGTGCCAGCTGAAAGTCTCCCACACAAATAGGGCTATCTTCTTGGTATCGAGATAGTAGGGAAAGAGCATGATTGAGAAACTCTTAGCAAGATGAAAACTAGGCAAAAATAGATATACAACACAGCAAGCAAATGTCATTTTTATATTCGAAAGTGGGGAGCCTTCTACCTCCCAATGCAGCATTCAAATGTTGGGAATGAGGTCACCTCGGGAAACCCTTAAGCACCTAGACCAAAACATAGGCGTTTACGAGTGATAGGGCAACTGTAATGAAAATTGCCTTTTAAAGTCTGCAGGTAGTCCTTTCAACTAGAACTCACTTCACATTCTACCTATCCACCAGTTCGATCGAGCATAAAAGCAAAATGTGGCGGGTTAAATGAATACAAAAAGCCTAGGACCCAAGGTGGATCCCACAGACATACTCATGGGCCTAAGCCGCAATGGCCGTCCCTCGCCACTCTTGGACCTTGAGCTCATTCCTGGGCCCATCAATGGAAATCATCCTCTGGCTTACTAGGGAAACACACCGTATGCAATTACAATTTTGCCCTTGGCAGCAAGGACTTTAAATACCCATATACCTACCTCGGGAAAGGGGCAGAGAATTATGAGGAATCATTCATCGCACAAAATCACAACAAAAAATGCACTCATCATAGCCCCTGAAAAGACTTACTCTTTCTATGTGTTATATCTTTTGTACTGTCTCTTCTTTGGACCTCATACTGACTTGACCATCGGAGAGGCATTCCCCGGATCCTAATCCTGTGCTGCACTTTTTGCAGGTCTAACGCTCGCACAGTGGATCGGCAGACATCCAGTCCTTACCATCACGTAAGCCCACTCTCATCCCACGTCATCCTCGGTGAAACCCGATGTAAGACCCGCCTTCTTTATTTTACGTTAACGTGGCTGCTTTACCTTCTAAGTTATAAAATTCATATTTTTATTAACTATATAAGTTAAATTATTATCGACGTGCTTATGTGAACGATAATTTTATTAAAAAGAATGTTTTTATCGCTATTAATATTATTGTTATTATTAGTTTTGAAAATCTTTCGATGATTTTTAGTATGCATTAATATAGATTATTAACGACTACTAAATCGATTAGGAACCCGAATGCGATTAGGTTGTTTACCTTAGAATTAGTTTCGAGGTTTAATAAATCGAGCCTTAACGTATTTGGGAACGAATAATTGATGAAGTGTCATGTTATCGATTTGAGCTTAGAATAAGACGTTCGAGATTGCACTAGCAATTTTAGTTGATTGAGTTATTAACCAAAACAACAACAACAAAAAGCAAATAAGGAGTCGAAGCCCTTTCTCTTTCACGGGGGGAGAGATCACGAGCCAGGGGGTTTCCTCAAAAACCCCAGCCCCAATAAACCGCCACCAGAGAGAGGGAGAAGGGGGGAGACAGTGGGCGAGCAGGCAGTGGCTGGCTGGGCAGCGACCATTGCCACGCGTGGTGGCCCTGGTTCACTCCGCGTCATGACAAGGAGAGGAGAGAAATCGAACGAATTGAGACAAATGGGGGTCAGGCTAGGCCAGGCGTCGGCAATAATGATGACGGAGGTTGGCGACGATGTGGCTCAACGGTGGGCATGACGGCAATGCCGGCACTGCTGGTTGTCCGTTCATGCTGGCGAAGAGCGAAAGAGAGAGATCAAGGGAGATCAAACGGGCCAGAGGGTTAGGGTTTAAAACCTGCAACACCACCATCACAGCCCACGCCACCACCACCATTCCCACTACTAGTGGTGGGCTCGAATTTGACCAAAAATGGACCAAACAAGGGCTGGAGGTAGGCAGAATAGGGCAGCAGCAGCAGTTAGCAAGCGGGGAAGCAAAAGGGGTGAGCCAAATTCCGTGCATGCCAACCGAACCAAACCCTAAGTCGGTTTACTAGCTTGGATTCGAGGTGGGTGTTTCTCGTCTCCTAAGCATTAGTAGTTTCAAAATTGTTTTAACCTTTAAGATGCGTTGCATGTGAGTTTAGGATTAGTCAGATCGATTGGGGTTATGCATATTTAGAATTGATTCAAGTACATTTAGTTAATATATCCATGAAAAGTAGCTTCGAAATGAATTATGCATGTGTAGAATCGATACATGTACACTTAGTTAATTCATGCTCGATTAATAGCTTCTAAATAAAATGAGAATGCTTAGAATCGATACTTGTCTGATTAGTTAGTTTGTACATAAACCGTGACCTCGAATTAATACAGGAACACCTCGAATCGATGTCTGCCTATTTAGCTAAATCATGCTCGTAGCCTTGGAAATAATCTATGAATGTTTGAAATGAACTCAGAGCGCCTAAGATCGAAGCAGGCTAATTTGATTAGTTCATGTTTAAAAGTAACCCTTGAATGACAAGCATTCTTTGAATCGACGCATATTGAGCTAGCTAATTCATGCTTAAGAGTACTCTTTGAAACGACCTGAGAATATTTTAAGCCAATGCATGTTTAGTCGAATGGTTATGCTTTGAAAATGGCACATTAGTTGGTTAGCTATGCGTTGAAATGACATGAACTTGGTATGCTTACCTTCCATTCGCAAGTTATGAATGTAGGCTAAGTTTCATACGTTGTGACTTTATTTTAGTTCGTTAAGTTCTTATTTCAAGTTAATGTAATATATCAAATATATTTATGCTTATTTACGAAGTGACGAGCTGTTAGATGGTTGCTGCTCGCTCGGTAAGTCATACGTAGCTATTGCATAAGACCTTTATGATAATATGTTATGACTATCGAATTGAAAACCGAGGTGGTGGTTGGATGGTTTGAGGTCGAACTATGAGTGGTTCGAGGTTTCCTGTGGTCGGTTGCTATATGAGGAGGGAGCCTGGGTTGTGAATTAACCGCAATCGTGTGGATTGCGAGGCCATGTGTGGCTTATATTGAGATTGATTGATTATGAAGTATTTGAATGTGTTACGTGCAAACCCCCTCCCTTTATGACATCACGTTTCTTGTTGCGAGTGAGGATGAGTTTGAAAAGGGAAGTTTTTCATGTTTGTAACTAATAGTAGTCATAACTATTAGCAAATGATGACCTATTTTAACTATGCAAATACAATTTTGGGAGTGAACTCACTTGAATGGGGGAATCCCTAAAGAATTTAAATTAAAAGAGAGCACGTTGTATGAAAAAGGATTTCGCTATGAGAGGCAGCAAACCTATTAGTCGTTATAACCAGTTTAAATAGCTAAGATAAGTGCTTAGGGACAATAGATGGTAGTGAACCTGCTTGAACAGGGGAGTCCCTAGCCTAGGGAGTAATCCTTAGAGACCCTGACGAGGGTTAAGGTCTAAAAGTTAGTTGCCATCCCGGGAGTAAGAGCTTAGTGTGAGTTAATCTCACTGGGATTGAGTGTAGATCTCTCCTAACCAGCACTTTGTGATGATCTTATGCCCAAAGTAATTTCCTAATAAGTAAGAAAGCAGTCGGTGTTTCGCCTTTTTAAGTATTTCAGAAAGAAAGTTTTTAAGGGTCATTATGAGACCAATATGAAAGAGATTCTTTTAAGAATGTGAGCCCAAAGAGGCTAAGAAAAGAGTTCTTACGAGCCTAAAGAGGCTAAGTAAAGTGTTTTCAGAAAAAGAAAAGAAAGATATTCATGCACATCATGTGAGTAAGAATCTAAGTGCAGTATAAGTGAAATTCCAAGTACAGCATGGCCATAGCCTTGTAATGCATTGAGCATATGAGTTTGAATGTGCATGTTTAGCTAATGAAAGCTCGTGGTATAATCTCTGCTTCATATGTTTAGCATCTCATATGAGTGAATTAGATAGACAAAGCATAAATCATGAATTATATCACATAATCTATGAAAGAAAGTTATGTGTTTAGCCTCGTTGCTTGCTTAAGTGTTTGGTTGCCTATTACTAAAGGAATTTAGTCATTCAGGGGCCTAAAAATGAGTTTGAACGGGTAAAATGAAATTATGGATAGTGATCCATCGTTAAGAATTTATGAAAACCTAATATGATAGTAAAGTATGAGTACGTGGTATGTGACCATTATGAGTATTATTGCCTACAACAATTTTGGCTTTAAGGGGTCAGGGAATACTCACTGAGCGTGTGGTTTCTCATCCCATTACTCTTTCCCCTATTTCCCCAGGTTTGCATCATGACAAGTAGGAGCCAAGTTACTTATGCCAAGATGGATTCTATTCTTGCTTGCAAGGTGTCGTGTGTGCCCATTTGAAGGGGTCTTACATGTTTAATGAAGTCATGTAAAATATTCCTACAATTATAAACATTTTTAAAACAAGTATTTTAGTTCATGTAGTGTATTCAGCTTAGGAGATGCTCTGTACGGCCATGTGTGCCAACCATCTTATTGGTCAGTTATCTTTTAGTTGAAATCAGTAACAGTTTGGGATGTAAACCCCAGTACTCTGGTTGTGTGAACCGTTGAATTTTATCTTTTACCTTTCCTGTATTAATGAACTATTTTGTTTGATATACTCCGAGCGAGTTGCTCGTTGAGTTATGAACTCTGACGTATAGCCATTGAGCTTTTTTAAAAATATTTTACGCTTCCGTTGATCTGCACAGGTTTATTGTAAGGTTTTTAGCCTGAAAATGATCAGTTTTTAGCAAAAACTCTGTCCGTTTCGCCCCGAAATTTAATAGAAAGTTAAGAAAATGTAACGCTCCCGATCATAGGGGCTGGAGGTGTTGCACTTGATGGTATCAGAGCAAGGTCCTGCGACAATAGGCCGCGACCTGAGTCTTGCATCTCATATAGTTGCTCAGGAACGCGTTCACGATGACGTGATACATGCTTGTCTCATGTGCAAATGTGAGTTTTATGGGAATGTTGGTGCATTTACCTAGTTAGGTGCGGCTTGAGTGAGCTGATTGGTTGGATAAAAGAACCATTTGCTAAGCTGTAGGGCGAGTGGCTCGTATTCTCATGGATAAGTTAAGTATTAGCTCAATCAAAGTTGTTACGCTTACATGCCTTGGTGAGTTTAATCAAAAGTTTAAAGAACATATGATTTGAAATCAAATGATTGGAAATGCCTTAACTCTAAGCACATCTTTGCCTCTAAACTGTGATTTGCTCATCGGGCCCCGTAATGGAGTAAGCGGACGTACTCGAAGGTCAGTAGAGAGAGAGCAAGAAGTGGTTAAACTATTTCCTTTTGAAAACCTAAGGACCTTGAAAGTTAAAGTCTTCCAATTAGTGAGTTAGGGTCATGCCATCGCATTAGAAACCTTTCTAATTATTTGGTTGGGCCTTGTCATTGCAATCAAAGACTCGCATTTGCTTTACAATAATGCTTGGATTAGCCCTACATTACACTAAGGCCCTTGACACCTCACTTGATTAGCAAGAATGACCCCATTAGGTGTCACCCTTCTACAGGTTTTAGCTCTAATCAGGTTGTGATGTTCTAGGCTAATGTATTTGGCAAATGTATCTTGTGCTTTCCTTGATGGCTATTGTAATTGTACGAGCGAGAGTCATATATAAGCTCCTCTCATCGTGTTTATACACACATCATGCTGTATTGAATCAGAAATTGAGCTTGCTTTTAGTTTGCTCTCCAAACACCTAGTGGTTATATCTTGAGTTGGCAACCCAAGTGGTGATAGACTAGGTCATATTAGCACTTCTTAATGGTGTCCTGGCTATATCAAGCCCCAATACACCTAGAAAGCGCAAGGAAGAAAGGACCTGGTAGACTTTAGAATTGTTACACCACATGTATCACCTCGTTACCTTCTAGGATGACAATCTATGCCTTACCAACACTTTCTTAAGCGCAAGCATCAAGTGTAGAAGCAAGGATGCTCATAGTAAAGAGTAGAACCTTCCCATTCGTACTAGGAGTTCCTCGGATCTCCATAAGTACCTGTGAGACAAATGCATCACAAAACCTCAATGTAGATCTATAAGACCAATAACGCCATTGTTCTTACCCCCGTTAGTTGATTGATGGCCAACTCCAAACAGTTAGGGCAAACCTTGAGGCATAACCTCGACTTTAGGTTTTAAATGAGGGTTGCATTCATGTATACTTGCCTAGATGTCTTTTCGTGAGACCATAAGAGTACCTATAGAAAGGATTGTTGTATGTGGCCATCGATGTGTTTGTGAACAAATGCCAACAAAATGAGTTTCTACAATTGCTTTATTTGAATTTGAGTAAACATGGGACTGCATTAATTAGATCGATTTGATTTATGTAGTTAGTTTCATAATATGTCTAAATTGCCATGAATGAAATGTTTAAAAGTTATTCGAAATTGATATAAAAATATAGAAATGTCGGTCACATATGCTTTCGTTTTGTAATTGCTTACTATATGCGTATAAAATGTTTTCATGTTACTTGAGAATCCTAAACTTGAGAATACTAAATTACTGATACTATGTAATGCTTTGTGATGCTATTATGCTTAAATGATACTATGTGGTGCTATGTGACGTTCTTATTATTCTAATGTGTTATAGAAATCTCTAAGTTAGCCATTGTGATCCCAAAGGTGATTTGAATTCATGTTTGAGAATGATACTACTAGTATATGACCTTAAGATGTCATTCTCTCGATTGTCATGCCTTTAGATGCCCACTTATAGATGCATATGCATAGAATTATTGCTTGCCATGCAAACTGAGTCTAGATTATTGAAAATCTATGTTCATTTTCAAAACAAACTCAGTATGGTTTCGATGCCAACTCACTTGCCCCTCTTCAATACGATTTGCCCTCGGCGCCTAAATAGAGTGAGTAGACGCTTGATGAGGATTGGTGAGGAGGAGGCTGGATACCATAAGCCTTTTCTTTCAATTTAAAAGAAGTAGTGTTTGCAAAATGAAACCTTTTGAAAACATACCATGTAGATCATAGTTTGTGTGCGTACATTCTAGGAATGACCGAACTTAGGTTTAGAATTTCAAGGACGAAATTCTTTTAAGAGGGGAAGAGTGTAAGACCCGCCTTCTTTATTTTACGTTAATGTGGGTGCTTTACCTTCTACGTTATAAAATTCATATTTTTATTAACTATATAAGTTAAATTATTATCGATGTACTTATGTGAACGATAATTTTATTAAAAAGAATGTTTTTATCGCTATTAATATTATTATTGTTATTAGTTTTGAAAATCTTTCGATGATTTTTAGTATGCGTTAATATAGGTTATTAACGAGTATTAAATCAATTAGGAACCCGAATACGATTAGGTTGTTTATCTTAGCATTAGTTTCTAGGTTTAATAAATCGAACCTTAACGTATTTGGGAATGAATAATTAATGAAGGGTCATGTTATTGATTTGATTTTAGAACAAGACGTTCGAGATTGGACTAGCGATTTTAGTTGATTGAGTCATTAACCCAAAAAAAAAAAAAAAAGCAAATAAGGGGCTGAAGCCCCTTTCTCTTTCACGGGGGAGAGACCGCGAGCCAGGGGGGCTTCCTCAAAAAACCCAGCCCCGATGAACCACCACCAGAGAGAGGGAGAAGGGGGAGAGACAGCGGGCGAGCAGGCGGTGGCTGGCTGGGCGGCGGCCAGTGTCAAGCCTGGCGGCCCTAGTTCACGTCGTTTCATGATAAGGAGAGGACAGAAATCGAACGAATTGAGAGAAACGGGGGTCAAGCCAGGCGTCGGCACCGGTGATGGCGGAGGTTGGCGGAGATGTGGCTCGATGGTGGGCATGGCGGCGACGACGGCACTGCTGGTCGTCCGTTTGTGCCGGTGAAGAGCGAAAGAGAGAGGTCGAGTGAGATCAAACGATTCAAAGGGCCACCATCGTAGCCTACGCCACCACCACCTTTCCCACTATGAGTGGTGGGCTCGAATTTGACCAGAACCAGACCAAACGAGGGCTAGAGGTAGGCAGAACGGGGGGGGGGGGCAGCAACTAGCCAGCGGGGAAGAAAAAGGGGTGAGCCAAATTCCGCGCATGCCAACTGAACCAAACCCTAAGTCGGTTTACTAGCTTAGATTCGGGGTGGGTTTTTCTCGCCTCCTAAGTATTAATAGTTTCGAAATTGTTTTAACCTTTAGGATGCATTGCATGTGAGTTTAGGATTAGTCAGATCGACCATGGTTATGCATGGTTAGAATCGAATCAAGTATATTTATTAATATATGCATGAAAAGTAACTTCGAAATGAATTATGCATGTGTAGAATCGATACATGTACACTTAGTCAATTCATGCTCGATTAATAACTTCGAAATGAAATGAGAATGCTTAGAATCGATACTTCTCTAATTAGTTAGTTTATACCTGAACCGTTACTTCGAATTAATAAACGAACACCTCGAATCGATGTCTGCCTATTTAGCTAAATCATGCTCGTAGCCTTGGAAATAATCTATGAATGTTCAAAACAAACTAAGAGCACCTAAGATTAAAGCAGGCTAATTTGATTAGTTCATGTTTAACCCTTGAATGACAAGCACTTTTTAAATCGACGCATATTGAGCTAGCTAATTCATGCTTAAGAGTACTCTTTGAAAGGACCTGAGAACATTTTAAGCCAATGCATGTTTAGTCGAATGGTTATGCTTTGAAAATGGCACATTAGTTGGTTAGCTATGCATTGAAATGATATGAACTTGGTATGCTTACCTTCTATTTGCAAGTTATGAATGTAGGCTAAGTTTCATACGTTGTGACTTTATTTCAGTTCGTTAAGTTCTTATTTCAAGTTAGTGCAATATATACAAATATATTTACGCTTATGTATGCGGTGACGAGCTATTGGATGGTTGCTGCTTGCTCGGTAAGTTATACGTAGCTATTGCATAAGACCTTTATGATAATATGTTATGATTATCGAATCGAAAACCGAGATGGTAGTTGGATGGTTTGAGGTAGAACTCTAAGTGGTTCGAGGTTTCCTGTGGTCAGTCGCTATGTGAGGAGGGAGCCTGGGTTGTGAATTAACTGCAATCGTGTGAATTGCGAGGCCATGTGTGGCTTATGTTGAGATTGATTGATTATGAAGTGTTTGAATGTGTTCTGTGCAAACCCCCTCCCTTTATATCATTAAGTTTCTTGTTGCGAGTGAGGGTGAGTTTGAAAAAGAAAGTTTTCATGTTTGTAACTAATAGTAGCCATAAATATTAACAAATGATAATCAATTTTAACTATGTAAATACAGTTTTGGGAGTGAACTCGCTTAAACGGGGGAATCCCTAAATAATTTAAATAAAAAAAGAGTGCGTTGTATGAAAAAGGATTTCGCTGTGAGAGGCAGCAAACTTATTAATCGTTATGACCAGTTTAAATGGCTAAGATAAGTGCTTATGGACAATAGATGGCAGTGAACCTGCTTGAACAGGAGAATCCCTAATATACAGAGTAATCCCCAGACACCCTGACGAAGGTTAAGGTCCAAAAATTAGTTGCTATCCCGAGAGGAAGAGCCTAGTATGAGTTAATCTCACTGGGATTGAGTGCAGATCTGTCCCAACCATCACTTTATGATGATCTTATGCCCAGAGTAATTTCCTAATGAGTAAGAAAAGCAGTTGGCGTTTCGCCTTTTTACGTATTTCAGAAAAAAGTTTTTAAGGGTCATTATGAGACCAATATGAAAGAGATTCTTTTAAGAATATGAGCCCAAAGAGGCGAAGAAAAGAGTTCGTATGAGCCTAAAGAGGCTAAGTAAAGTGTTTTCAGAAAAAGAAAAGGAAGATTTTCATGCACATCATATGAATAAGAATCTAAGTGCAGTATAAATGAAATTCCAAGTACAGCATGGCTATACCCTTGTAATGCATCGGGCATAGGAGTTTGAATGTGCATGTTTAGCTAATGAAAGTTCATGGCATAGTCTCTGCTTCATATGTTTAGCATCTCATATGAGTGAATTAGATAGACAAAGCATAAATCACGAATTTTATCACATAATCTATGAAAGAAAGTTATGTGCTTAGCCTTGTTGCTTGCTTAAGTTTTTGACTGACTGTTAGTAAAGGAATTTAGTCATTCATGGGCTTAAAAATGAGTTTGAATGGCTAAAATGAAATTATGGATAGTGATCCTTTGTTAAGAATTTATAAAAGCCTAATATGATAGTAAAGTATGAGTACGTGGTATGTGACTATTATGAGTATTATTGCCTACAACAGTTTTGGTTTTAAGGGGTCGGGGAACACTCACCGAGCATGTGGTTGCTCATCCCATTACTCTTTCCCCCTTTTCCTAGGTTTACATCATGATAAGTAGGAGCCAAGTCACTTATGCCAAGATGGATTCTATTCTTGCTTGTAAGGTGTCGTGTGTGCCCATTTGAAGGGGCCTTACGTGTTTAATGAAGTCATGTAAAGTATTCCTAGAATTGTAAATGTTTGTAAAACAAGTATTCTAGTTCAGATAGTGTATTTGGTTTAGGAGTTCCTCTTTACGGCCATGTGTGCTAGCCATCTTAATGATCAGTTGTGTTTTAGTTGAAATCAGTTATAGTTTGGGATGTAAACCCCAGTACTTCAGTTGTCTAAATCGTTGAGTTGTATCTTTTACCTTTCCTGTATTAATAAACTATTCTGTTTGATGTACTCTGAGCGAGTTGCTAGTTGAGTTATGAACTACGGTGTGTAGCCGTTGAGCTTCTTTTAAAATATTTTATGCTTTCGTTGATCCAGAGGGGTTTATTGTAAGGTTTTTAGTTTGAAAACGGTCAGTTTTTAGAGGAAACTCTGCCCGTTTTGCCCCGAAATTTTATAGAAAGTTAAGAAAACGTAACGCTCCCGACCGTAAGGGCCAGGGTGTTACACCAGAAAGTTCTGAAACACTATTTGTTTGTGTGTGTATGTGTGTGTGTGTGCATGTGCGTGTGTGCATGTGTGTGTGTGTGTGTGTGTAGGGGTGTGTGTGTGTGTGTAGAAGTATGTGTGTGTTTTGAGAAGTTTCAAGAGCACGATAGATATGAAGGATATAAGCCTATTTCTGAAGCATGAGCATCTTCTTATGTCGCATTCCATGTGCTATGTGCTAATGTTTTGATTCTCAATGCTACATGTATTATGTGCTTATGTGTAAGCCGGATAATAAGCAAAGTGTAGCCACGGAGAAAAGGTAAGGGTTATTTACTGGGCTCGTGAAGCTCATGATCTCTCCTTTTTAAAGGTTTAATAGCTAAAGGGAACACATACACATTAAGAAGGCTAGCTAGTTGATGTATTGTCTGAGGGTTAAAGTCATACCAAATCAAGAATGAAATTTAAACCAAACCAGAATGCGAGCAAGTAATCGCAATTAACTTCTAATCAGGATAAAGACGAAGGTTTAATGGAAACTAACACCACTCTTAGATATGGATTCACCACTAAGAATGATCCTAGGGTACCTAACCAATCGTTAGATACAGAACCACCACTAGTGCAAAGCTAATACTCCTGCTAGATCCCCACCTTACTCGGCCTTAAGCAAGGCCAAGCTAGAAGAGAGTTTTTGAGTTCAAAGGAGCTAAGGCTCGACTTCATTCATGAATTCATCCAATCTGATTACAATAAGCTGCTAAGCAAGCCCTTACACATCTTTCCTTGCTGCTAAGTTGGGAACAAGGTTCCTTACAAGTTACGAAACCTTTAATCTAGCTTAAACTAACTAGATTACAAAAGCATGCTTAGTATAAGCTAATTCCATTCAATGAGTCTAGCAAATACAAGTTATTTAAAGACTAAACTCAGGCTTGAACATGTTAATTAGCTCAAAAGTGATCCACATGCAAATTGGAGACAGAAAAAAATGGCTGCTGCTATTGCTCACTTTTCGGTCATCCAATCAGAATGCTGGTGTCTCTTATCTTTTCTCCTAGTGGCCAAGTTGTCTTCCAAAGCTGCAAAAGTACTAATGATGATGTTCCTAGCTTCTCAATCAACCAAGTAAGCGAGTAGGTAGGTCTCAAATCCCCCATTTAAGGAAAAACCACCGAAAAGTAAAAACAGTTAAAACAACATGGTATGGCGCCAAATTTATGCACGTTGGTTCCTTGACCTTCACTTCGTTCATACTTGGTTTTAATGTATTGATGGGTTCATTAAAATGTTAATGAACACCCCAAGTGAAGAAATCAGTCCTAAGTTAGGTCTACGAAGGAGAACCAGTCAGAAACTTAAACTGGGTTAGACTTGAGGCAAAACTGCAACGGTTAACTTAGTGGCAATGAATCCCTATAAAAAACTTGACTTCACCTAAATTTCTTTGCATGGCTTGGTATTCGAGGATGTTGGTTAACATCCTACACAAAAAGGATGGCACCAGCCCCTAAGGCCAACAGCGTTACGTTCTCTTAACTTTCTACTTAAATTTCGAGGCGAAACGGACAGATTTTTCCCTAAAAACTGACTGTTTCCAGGCCAAAAGCATTACAATAAACCCTACAAATCAACGGAAGCGTATAACATTTTAAAAGAAACTCAACGGTTGCACGTTGGAGTTCATAACTTAACAAGCCACTCGCTCGGAGTACACCAAACAGAATAGTTCATTAATAAAGAATAGATGAAAGATACAATTCAACGGTTCACACAGCCAGAGTATTGGGGTTTACATCCCAAAACATAGCTAACTTTAACCAAAAAGATATCTAACTAATTAGATGGTTGGCTCATACGGCCATACAGAGCGACTTTTACACCATATGTATTATATGAACTGGAATACTTGTTTACAAACATTTACAAACTAAGAATACATTCTATAACGTCATCAAGCAGCAAGACTACTTTGCTATAGCACACTTGACTCCCTTAAAGCAAGAAAACCTTTCGTTTCGACATGGCTGACTCAACTTCTTCCTGTCATAAAGAAAACCTAGGGAAAAGGGGAAAAGAGTAGTGGGATGAGCAACCACACGCTCAGTAAGTGTCTCCCGACCCCCTTAAAACCAAAACCATTGCAGGCAATAATACTCATATTAGTCACATATCACGCATTCATGCTTTACTATCGTATTAGGCATTCATTAAATCTTTATAAAAGGATCAATAAACATAAACTTCATTTTAACCACTCGAACATATGTCTAGGCTCCTAAATAACCAATTTCTTAAAACCAAGCACTCAATTCACATAAGCAAGCAACGAGGCTAAGCATAAGAACTTTCTTGTTCATAAACATAACTATTTAGCATTCCCTTCAAACTATACATAAAACATCATTCATATGATGTGCACATAAGGTTATCTCTTTTCATAGTCGTACCTTTCTTGGCATTTCATTTATATGATGTACATAAGGCACACACAAATGTCAAGTCCCATTCAAACCTCATTCTTAGGGTATGCATAAAATATGATCATAAGGCCTTCTTTCTTTTTACTGAAAACACTTCATTTAGCCTCTTGAGGTTCATAAAAACTCTTCTCAAGAGGCTCATATTCTTTGAAAGAAATCTCTTTCATATCGGTCGCATACTGACCCTTATAAACTTTTCACATTTCATTCATCTGGCCTCTTATCGGCCTATAAAAACATTCTTCCTGAAATACTTAAAATGGCGTAATACCGACTGCTTTTCTTTGCTTATTAGGAAAATACATCTGGCATATAATCATTACAGGATGCTGATTGGGTGAGATCTATTCTCAACCCTATGGTGAGACCTAATGCTCACATTTGAGCTCTTACTCCCGGGATGGCTATATATAACATATCGGACCATTACATTACCCTCGTCAGCGCCTTTTAGGGTTTTCTAGTACCAGGACTTATCCCCTAGGCTAACATCATTCATATCATATTGTCCAAAGCACATTATCTTAGCCAATTTAAAGTGTATTGGCCATAGCGACTGATAATTTTGCTGCCTCTCACAGCGAAATTCTTTTTCATACAACTTACGCCTTTATAAAACTCTTTAGGGATTCCCCCGTTTGAGTGAGTTCACTCCCAAAACTATATTCATTTAGTTAAAATAGGCCATCATGTTAAAATGAATTATGAATGTCTAGAATCGATGTATGTATATTTAGTTAATTCATAATCGTTAATGAACTCCGAAATGAATTATGAATGCCTAGAATCGATATATGTATGTTTAGTTAATTCATAATCGTTAATTAACTTCGAAATGAATTATGAATGTCTAGAATCGATGTATGTATGTTTAGTTAATTCATAATCGTTAATTAACTTCGAAATGAATTATGAATGTCTAGAATCAATGTATGTATGTTTTTTTTAATTCATAATCATTTATTAACTTCAAAATGAATTATAAATGCTTTGAATCGATATATGCACACTTAGTTAATTCATGTTCGTTTAATAGCTTCAAAATGAATTATGAATGCTTTGAATCGACACATGTATATTTAGTCAATTCACGCCCGATTAATAGCTTTGAAAAGAAATGAGTATGCTTGGAATCGATACTTGTGTGACTAGTTAATTTATACTTGAATAGTAACTTTGACATAACAAATGAACGCCTTGAATCGTATTATGCTTAAGTGGCTTAATTAGGCTTGAATAGTAACTTCGATGTAATAAACGAACGCCTTGATTCATATGAGGCTTAGTTGGTTTAATTAGGCCTGAATAGTGACTTCGTTATAATAAACGAAACCCTTGAATCGATGTTGCTTAACTAGTTGTTTTATGCCTGAATAGCAATTTGAAATGGCATACGAATGCCTCGAATTAATGTTTGTTTAATTAGCTACTTAATGCCTAAATAGAAGTTTGAAATGACATATGAACACCTCGAATGCGATAAGATTCATGTTTAAATTAGTTAAATTGGTTCGTTAAGCGCTAATTCAAGTTAAGGCATTATAGTTATAAATGTGGATGGGGTTATATATATATGTATGCTTGTGGTAATACACTGTTGGATGGTGCTGCTTGCCCAAGTGAGTGCATAAAACCTATCTCTTTATAAGCTAGCATCATAATGTGTCATGATAATGAATTGAAAAACCGAGATGATAGTTGGGTGGTTTGAGGTAGAACCATGAGTGGTTCGAGGTTCTTTGTGGTACGGTGCTTGTGAGGAGGGAGCCTAGGTTGTGAATTAACCGTAATCGTGTGGATTGCGAGGCCATATGTGGCTCATTGTGCTGAATTGATTATGAAGTGCTTAAATGTGATACATGTGGTCCCCCTTCCCTTCCATGTCCTCAAGTTACATTATGCGCATAAGCGTGAGTTTTTCAAAGAAGGATTTATGTTTTGAAATGATAGTAACCATAATTATTAGTGCATGATGGCCTATTTTAACTAAATGAATACAGTTTTAGGAGTGAACTCGCTCGAACGGGGAAATCCCTAAAGAGTTTTATAAAGGCGTGAGTTGTATGAAAAAGGATTTCGCTGTGAGAGGCAGCAAAATTATTAGTCGTTATGGCCGATATGCTTTAAATTGGCTAAGATAATGTGCTTCGGACAATATGATATGAATGATGTTAGCCTAGGGGATAAGTCCCGGTACTAGGAAAGCCTAGAAGACCCTGACGAGGCTAATGTAATGGTCCGATATATTATATGTAGTCATCCCGAGAGTAAGAGCTTAAGTGTGAGCGTTAGATCTTACTATGGGGTTGAGAATAGATCTTACCCAATCAGCACCCTGTAATGATCTTATGCCAGATGTATTTTCCTAATAAGTAAAGAAAAGCAATCGGCATTACGCCATTTTAAGTATTTCAAGAAGAATGTTTTTATAGGCTGATAAGAGGCCATATGAATGAAATGTGAAAAGTTTATAAGGATCAATATGCGACCGATATGAAAGAAATTTCTTTTAAAGAATATGAGCCTCAAGAGGCTAAGGGAAGAGTTTCTATGAGCTTCAAGAGGTTAAATGAAGTGTTTTCAGTAAAAAGAAAGAAAGCCTTATGATCATATTTCATGCGTACTCTAAGAATGAGGTTTGAATGAGACTTTATGTATATCATATAAATGAAATGCCAAAAAAGGTATGACTATGAAAAGAGATAACCTTATGTGCACATCATATGAATGATGATTTATGTATAGTTTGAATGGAATGCTAAATAGTTATGTTTGTGAACATGAAAGTTCCTGTGCTTAGCCTCGTTGCTTGCTTATGTGAATTGAGTGCTTGGTTTCAAGAAGTTGGTTATTTAGGAGCCTAGAAATATGTTCGAGTGGTTAAAATGAAGTTTATATTTAGTGATCCTTTTATAACGATTTAATGAATGCCTAATACGATAGCAAAATATGAATGCGTGATATGTGACTAATATGAGTATTATTGCCTGTAGCGGTTTTGGTTTTAAGGGGGTCGGGGGATACCCACTGAGCATGTGGTTGCTCATCCCACTTCTCTTTCCCCCTTTTCCCCAGGTTTTCTTTATGACAGGAAGAAGTTGAGTCAGCCATGCCGAAACGAAAGTTTTTCTTGCTTTAAGGGAGTCAAGTGTGCCATAGCGAAGTAGTCTCGCTGCTTGATGATGTTATAGAATGTATTTTTAGTTTGTAAACATTTGTAAACAAGTATTCTAGTTCATATAATGCATATGGTGTAAAGGTCACTCTATATGGCCGTATGAGCCAACCATCTAATTAGTTAGATGTCTTCTTGGTTAAGGTTAGCTATGTTTTATGATGTAAACCCCAATACTCCGGTTGTACGAACTGTTGAGTTGTATCTTTCATTTATTCTTTATTAATGAACTATTCTGTTTGGTGTACTCCGAGCGAGTGGCTCGTTGAGTTATGAACTCCGGCGGGTAGTCGTTGAGCTTCTTTTAAAATGTTTTACGCCTCCGTTGATTTGCAGGGGTTATTGTAAGGTTTTTAGCCTGAAAACGGTCAGTTTTTAGGGAAAACTCTGTCCGTTTTGTCCAAGAATTTAAGTAGAAAGTTAAGAAAATGTAACACTCTTGGCCTTAGGGGCTGGGGGTGTTACACCGAATCTCCTAGAGGTTTTAGAAATTAGCTGCACAAAGCAGGGCTTGTGCACTGGTTTCAAACTTGGATCATTGCTTGGACCTCGGTACTTGAACTTGGACTTCCTTGATTGTTTTAAGGACCTAATGAATGCTCCATGGATAGATCTCCATACTAGCTATTAAATACTTTTGGCGTGCCAAGATGGGAATGTAAGCCTTGTTATATGTTTATGTAATGGATTATGTTTAGTAAATATGGTATGGATGTATTTTGTATGTAAACATATAAGACTGTTTTAAATATGGTTTAAGCATGTAAAATAATGTATCTTTTAGAATTAACCTACTGACTTTGACAAAATTTATACAAGGCTTTTGCCGCACTTGTCTTTTGCTAAGTTAATTAAGGTTAAAAAGTTTAAAGAGCCTTGTGGGAATTTGAAGTTTACAATAGTGGTATTAGAGGAAAAATGGTATCACTGCTAACCTATAGGGCTTATGTCCACATGTGATTGACCTTCTGCATGACGACATGTATATATGCAGGTTTATGTGCATATGCATCCTGGGCAAGGTTGATTTTGAGTTTTTGACCTTTTTTTGTGATATGTCCTAATGTCGGACAATTAGGCACATTAAGTTTTAAGGACGAAGCTCTATTTAAGAGGGCTGGGGGGATGATGTAATGGCCTAATATTTTTGTTACTCATTTTAACTTATGTGCTAATATACGATCATGTGTTTATTTCAGGCTACTTATTTAGACTTATGTATGCGCTTAAGTTAGGGTTAGTGTTATCATTTTGAGAATAATTAGAAGGGAGGTTCTTATTGCTACTATAGTTTTGCCGCCCAAAAAAAAAAAAGAAGAATAAAGAAAGTGAGTCGAAACCAATAAAAAAGAAAAAGAAAAGAATGAAAAGGGGAGATTTTTGTTGTTCATCACATAAAACAAAAAGGGGGTTGATTCTATCACCTTCCCCAAACTCATACACTTACAAAACAGAGAGAAAGAGGCATGAAGAAGAAAGAGGAGGAGGCGGAAGAGGAGAAGAAGGAGGAGGGAGGGAGGAAGAAATAGAAGAATTGGAAACTGGGTAAAGTTTTTGGGGTGAGTAACTTTTGCTTTTTCCTAAAGCTAAAATTAATCAGGGGAAGATTAATTTGACATCCTGGAAGGTTCAAATTTGATAAATAATTTGAATGCTACAGTTACGAATTTGATGTTTTTATAGTTCAATAGACTAGAAACCTAATTTCATTTGCTAGAAATCTATGCTTAAAAGTTTCATAGTTGATTGTGAATTTTGGATTATACAGACCTGTAAATTGGATAGGTATGTTATAAATTTTTTTATGCACGAATCATAATATCCATATTGACTTGATTATTTGGATTTGAAAAATAAAATTGGGAAAATTTTATTTAATTTTCAAATTTCCCTTGAATTCACCTATTGTTCAAATTTCTAGAAATTATTGGCTCAGAGAAAAATTCTACTAAAATGACTGTAGATTCTATATGGTATTTGATAAATTTTACAAAATGTTTATGAATTTCGAATGTGTGGTTCATGATTTATGAATTTTCGATTTAAAGTATTTTTATTGTATATTTTCTGCCGCTATTTTGATTCCTATGAGGAGGGATGGGCTCCCAGGAAAATTCTAGACACTTTACTATAGATGATTCATAATATTTGGCAATTCTTTATACCTTTTTGTGACTTTTTGATGTGTGTTTTATGAATTTTAAATTTTTGATTAGAACAGCTGTAAGACCCACCTTCGTTATTTTTACGTTAAGTATCCTGTCTTGCGTTTACATTATAAAATCGTATTTTTAGTAACTGTGTGAGTTTTTAACGATTAAATTCATTAAGAAGAACGATTACTTGACTAACGTTATTATTGACGCTACTTATTTATAGAATATTTGAATCAACGCTAAACCAAGTTTTTAAAATTGTTTTTCGTTTTACTTGGCCGATTCCCAAAGTTTAAACCGAAATGTTTATGGTAGGTCGTTCAATTCGGGTTTAGCCTAACCATTAGCAAGTACGGGACCAGAATTTAGTTGAATGTTGTTAGTTTAACCCAAAACAACCAAAAAAAAAAGAAAATGGATCAAAAGGGCGGGGAAGTCGGATCTCAGGAACAACCCGAGGCCCCGACCCTTCACCCTCTCACGCTCTCTCTCTCTCTCTCTAAACGCACTCCCTCTCTCCCTCTCTCTCTCTGGGGCCACGGTCACCGGTGGGCCTCATCGCCTACCGCCACTTGTCGCCGGCGAGAGAAGGGGACGACCGGTCCCCTCAGCAATGCCAACCATCGCCCAAACCTCCCCACCCCTCGTCCTCCACGTCTCATGGCCAGAAACCGACCCAGACACGCATCCACCACCGAAAATCGACCATCCACGTGCCGAAATCCGGTGACCCACACCTTTCTCGGCCTCCTCTATAAATTGGGTGTCGAATTAGAGCCAAAACTGAGCTTCAAACCGCCACAATACACCACCGTTCGAAAGGGACTGGGGTTTCGAATTGGGGTTCTCAATTGGGCTTCGGGGTTTGCTGAGAAGGGCGTCCACCCACGAGCGTTTCAGGTCGATTTGAGCACGGTTAGGTGAGTGTTTCTCACCTCCTAAGCTATTACTATTTTTGAAATTAATTTTTAGCAGATTGATGTTGCATGTCGAGTTAGGGTTTGCTAAATGCGTTAGAAATGTCAAGAAGTGAGCTATACCTGCTTGAGTTCGATTCATGTAGTCAATTTATGCATGAGATTGTGATTCGAAATGAATTATACATGTTTAGCGTTAATTCGAATGCATGTAGTTAAGGGATGCCTGAGATTGTAAATTAACGCGAATTATGTGCGTTTAGCTTCAATTCGAATCAATAAACGTAAATCATGCCTGAGTTGTTAATTCGAAGTAAATTAAATGTGTTTAGCATCGATTTGAAACGATGAATGTAATTTATGCTCGAGATGTTAATTCGAAGTTAATTTAACGTGTTTAGCATCGATTCAAGTTAATTAGTTGATGCATGAAAAAGGATTAAAAACGAAGTTAGTTTAACGTGTTTAGCATTGATTCAAGTTAATGAGTTAATGTATGAAAAAGAATTAAAATCGAAGTTGCGTTAACATGCTTAGCTTCTATTCAAGTTATTTAGCTAATATGTGAAAAATGATTAAAATCGAAGTCCTTTTAACGTATTTAGCTTCCATTCGAATTGATTAACCGATGCGTGCAAATGAGCTAATTTCGAGGTTAATGAAATGTGTTCAGCTTCGAATCAAGTGGATTAGCTAATGCATGTTAAAGGAATTAATCTCGAAGTTATATAAACGCGTTTAGCTTCGATTCAAGTTAAATAGCTAATGCATGTAGATAAATTAAATTCGAAGCTATTGAAAAATGTTTGGCTTTCATTCGAACCCTTTTTAGTACATTCATGCTTAGGAAAGTTAAGTCGAAATGCATCGTATATGTTTAGAATCAAATCATGTTTGATTTACAGAATAAAGTGTTGTCGAATTATGGATAAATGTGGCTATATGTACGCTTGTTGTAACGCACCGCTGAATGGTGCTGGTTGCTCAGGTAAGAGCCTAAACCTTACTCCCTTTTTCACAAGCTAATATGATAATATGTTGTGATTAATAAATCGATGAATCGAGTTGATAGTTGGATGGTTTGAGGAAAGAATTATGAGCGTTCGAGGTCTTGTGGTACGGTGCAAGTGAGGAGGGAGACTGGGTTGCGAATTGACCGCAATCGTGTGGATTGCGAGGCCATGTGTGGCTCATTGTATTGTTAAAATGATTATGAAGTGTTTGAATGTGAAACGTGTGAATCTCTTTCCCCCTTTTATGTCCAAGATGCATTATGCGTGCAAGTGTGGTGATTTGACAAAGAACGTTTCTCGTGTTTTCAAACTAATAATAGCCATGATTAATAGCAAGCAATGGCCTATTTTCGCTATACAAACAGTATTTGGGAGTGAACCTGCTTGAACGGGGGAATCCCTAAAACGGTTCAGAAAAGTGTGAGTTATGTGATAAATGATTTTATCAAAAGACACAATAAAATTATTAGCCGTCATAGCCCATACGCTTTAAAGTGGCTAAGATAATGTGCTTCAGACCATATGAAAAGAATGAAAAGAACGATGTTATACGAAAAGAATGAAAAGAATGACGTTACCCTAGGGGATAAGTCCGGGTAAACCCTAGAGGCCCTGACGATGGCTAATGTAATGGTCCGATATGTTATATGTAGCCATCTCGGGAGTAAAAGCTTAAGCGTGAGCGTTAGGTCTCACTATGGAGTCGAGAATAGTTCTCACCCAATCAGCACCCCGTAATGATCTCATGCTAGAAGTACTTTCGTACTAAGTTAAGAAAAGCAATTGGCCCTTTGCCATTTTAAACGATTAAAAAGGTAAGGAAGTTCTTTTTATGGGCCCAAAAGGCTATATGGAATGATATATGAAAAGCTTATAAGGGTCGTTACACGACCAAACGAAATGAAACTTCCTTTGAAGACTAAGAAAACGTTTTCAATGAAAGAAAGAAAGCTTTCAATGAATTGAGTTATGAAATGATCCTCAACATGTTTTAATGTGGATTCTTAGCCCATGTATTAAAAGAAAGCCTTCAATGGATGCTTTATGAATAATTCTTAAGCATGGTTGAACGTGGATCCTAATCTTATGTGGCATCATTCTTATCCATAGCAAATCTGACTGATTTAAAGTGTATAAGATAGAAAAGAAAGTTATAGCACATTAAAAATTCCATGAATGAAGGCGTCTCTTCCTAAAAGAATGAACGTTGATATGTGAATAGCATGCAAGGGTGTCATATAGCTTAATATATGATGTTTAAAGGCACTTAAATGCTTGATGTGTGTCTATGTGTGTGATATGTTTATTATATGAATGAAATGCCAAGAAAAGTGTAATTATGAAAAGGGATAACCTTATATACACATCATATGATTGAGGGTTCATGTGTAGTTTAAATGGAGTGTTAGGAAGTTATGTTATGAAAAGAAAAGATTCTTACACTTAGCCTTCGATGCTTACTCGCGTGCCTAACTGCTTGCTAGAAAAGAACTCCGTCGTTGTATGATTGAGTGGTCGAAGTGAAGTTTATGTTTAGTGATCCTCTCATAAAGGTTCTACGAATATCTATTATGATATTAAAGTATGGAAACATGATATGTGACTAGTAAAAATAGTATTGCCTGCAACGGTTTTGGTTTTAAAGGGGTTGGGGGACACTCACTGAGCGTGTGGTTGCTCATCCCACTATTCTTTCCCCTTTTCCCCAGGTTTTCTTTCTGACAGGAAGAAGCTGAGTCAGATAAGTCCAGAAGGAACCTATTGTTGCTTACAAGGCGTCGTATGTGCTCATTTGAAGGGATCCTATGTGTTTAATGAAGTCATCTAATGTATTCTTAGTTTATAAAGGTCTGTAAACAATTATTCTAGTTCATGTAATGCATATGGTATAAAAGGTCGCTCTGTATGGCCGTCTGAGCCAACAATCAAGTTAGTTAGATGTCTTCTTGGTTTAATTTAGTTATGTTTTGGGATGTAAATCTTAATACTCCAGTTTTGTTAACCATTGAGTTGTATCTTCCATTTCTTCTTTATTCATGAATCAATCTGGTTGGTGTACTCTGAGCGAGTGGCTCGTTGAGTTATGAACTCCGGCGTGTGGCCGTTGAGCTATGTTTTAAAAGTTTTGCGCTTCCGTTGATTTACAGGGACTTATTGTAAGGCTTTTAGCCTGGAAATGGTCAGTTTTTGGGGGGGATTCTGTCCGTTTCATCCCAGGAATTAAGTAAGAAGTTAGGAAAGCATAACGCTTCTGGCCTAGGAGATGGGGGTGTTACACAGATGGTATCGGAGCAAAGGTCCTGTGACCATAGGCCGCGACCCGAGTCTTGCATTTCATATAGTCGCCTAGGAACGTATTTACGATGAGGTGCTATATGCTATGCCTTTGTGTGTAAATGCGCTCCTTGTTGTAAAAGTCGGTGCGTCTAATGGGCTATGCATGGCTTTAGTGAACTTATTAATTGCATAAGTGAGCCTTATATTAGAGTGTGGACTGAATGACTCTCGTATTCGTGAATGAGCTAAGTGTTAGCTTAGCAGCGATTGCCTTATAAATGCGCCTTGATGATTTAAATCAAAGGTTTAAAGTGTACTTGGATTGAACTCGAATGGTTGAAATTGTTTGAACACTAAGCATATTCTTGCCCCTAAGGTACGATTTGCTCCTCGCGCCCCATAATGGAGTGAGTAGATGTACTTAATGGTTGGTAGGGATAGGCTAGAGGCAGTTGGACTATTTCTAGTTTGAAAATCTAGAGATTTTGAAAGTTGAGGCTTTTCTAAATAGTGCATTAAGATGTTTGCTTCACATTGAAAGACACTTCTAATTATGTGGTTAGGTTTTAATGCCGCATTTGAAAGCTTGCATTCGCTTTGTAACCACACTCGAGTCTCTGCTACTATTGTAAGTTTCTATGCGCAACTAAACGTTTTGGATGCCGGTCTGCCAAAATGCATATGTTGCTTGATGTGTAAATGACAAGTTATAAGCGACTAAGAATTACCCCTCTTGACTAAAAGCTTCTTTTTGACAATAAACCTTTTTACGTGAATGTTTGATTGTTAAGAAGGCTGAGTGATAGCTTCGTGTGTGCGCATGCCAATATGGGTGATTGTGGCAGAGTCCGGTTGATTGTGACCTAAGTGTTATCCTATACGTGTTATTGACACTTAGATTCGTTCTTACGCCTGTTAGTTGGTTGATGGCTAATTTTTAATGATTTTGACAAGTTTCAAGACATACCTTAACCTTAGTTTGCAAATGAGAAATGCAATCCTATATGCCCTTCCAAATGACCCCTTATGTGACATTAGTTGTGAACTTGAAACCATGGCATGTTGCACAATGTACGGACCTTGAAAGCTTATATAGTCACTTAGAATGATATGCAGGGCCAACTGTATGTTTATCAACTGATGGTAAAGTAAGTAAGCTATGTGGTGCTTCTTCGACTTGATTCTTATTGGGTGTGTCACTTAATTGGCCAAAGAATTCAACCTACATGAGTTGCTGCTTCGTGTAGTCATAGTTAGCTAATCACTGCACGGCATATAGTCCTTATGTTGTGGTTAAATTGCTGATTGTGCACACATACCATAGTGTGATTGCGCAATTGTAATCTTTGCTTTGAAATGTTTATCTCTGAATGCATCATCGAATGGCATGCTAGAATAATCATGATTGTAAGGGAGTTACTCATCTTTTATTCGAACTAAGGTCTATGCCTCTTATGTTTGATTGAGTGGCCACTTACCTATATGCTTAGTAAAAAGATCTTGTGACGTAGGAGTTCGCATTCACAATTGTATATGCCTTGTACATTCTATACTTTAGCCACACCACGTGCTAGCACACCCGTGACTCTAGTTGGATGCTTGACCTTAAGGCATATGAATGGATATGTGGGGGGGGGGAATCAATCAACCCCTGGCAAGGTTCAACCGAGTGTCTTGATATAATAAGATTGAGTTAGCTTGTATTGTGTTGTGCATGATGAGCTTTAGGTGATACATGATATAAAAACCTTGAATGATGCTTCGCTAGACATAATGCGTGTTGTTGACGCTGTCTTACCATACCTTGGCTATTATGTGAGGCTATCCCTCCAACTAGTTATCTGGTAGCTAGGCCTTGCACCGTTTTGCATATTACTATTACTGTTTCTCAAGATGCGTCTATATATGCACGTATTCACCTATGAGCACCTTAAATGTGTTGGTTGAACATAGAATCATATAGGAGTCTTTGCCATAACCTTTCATTGAGTTGTGAGGCGTAGTTGTCAATATAACCAACCAGAATGATGTATGAGTTGTAAAAAGGCAACACTAGCTGTCAGAACCTTATACCAAACCCACCACGACCCAGAAACCATATATTTACTCCCCTATACAATTGATGTGTGGGTCTGTACGGACCTATTACTGCGCATCGACCCATATTCTTGTTATGTAACCTCCCAAGTTATATCCTGGCATGATTAATGGTGGTCGAACTTGTTATACTCTTTCATGCTGTTTACCACATATACATGATGGATTAATTCATGTTGCATGTAATTCTTGGGTAAAAACGTTGAGTTATTGATTTGATGCTATGTCATTGTGCTAAGGTGAACCTACGTGATACTATGAATTGTTCTTATCACTCTAAAGTGTCATAGGGGTCTCAGGGTTAATTGTTATGACCCTTGTTTGTTGCGGCCTGAGGCCATACCCTTGGATGCCAACCCATAGCGATACATGTGCATAGAACTCCTTGTCATGATACGAGTAATGTGTAGGTGATTCAAAGTCCTCATCCCTTTTTGAAATAAGTTTAATATGGTTTTCCACGCCAACTCATTTGCCTCACTTCAATGCGATTTGCTCTCGGCGCCTAAATAGAGCGAGTAGACGCTTGAAGAGACTGGCGAGGAGGAGACTGGATACCATAAGACAATTTTCATTTGATTTAAAAAGAAGTAGTGATTGCAAAATGGAACCTTTTGGAAACCCACCGTGTAGATCTTACCTGCGTGTGTTTATTTTAGGAAAAACCGAACTTAGATTTAGAATTTCGAGGACGAAATTCTTTTAAGGGGGGAAGAATGTAAGACCCACCTTCATTATTTTTACGTTAAGTGGCCTGTCTTGCGTTTACGTTATAAAATCGTATTTTTAGTAACTGTGTGAGTTTCTAACGATTAAATTCATTAAGAAGAACGATTATTTGACTAATGTTATTATTGATGCTACTTATTTATAGAATATTTGAATCAACGCTAAGCCAAGTTTTTAAAATCGTTTTTCGTTTTACTTGGCCGATTCCCAAAGTTTAAACCGAAATGTTCATGGTAGGTCGTTCAATTCGGGTTTAGCCTAACCATTAGCGAGTACGGGACCAGAATTTAGTTGAATGTTGTTAGTTTAACCCAAAACAACAAAAAAAAAGGAAAATGGATCAAAAGGGGGGGCGAAGTCGGGTCTCAGGAAGAACCCGAGACCCCGACCCTTCACCCTCTCACGCTCTCTCTCTCTCTAAACGCACTCCCTCTCTCCCTCTCTCTCTGGGGCCACGGTCACCGGTGGGCCTCATCGCCGACCGCCACTTGTCGCCGGCGAGAGAAGGGGACGACCGGTCCCCTCAGCCACGCCAACCACCGCCCAAACCTCCCCACCCCTCGTCCTCCACGTCTCACGGCCAGAAACCGACCCAGACACGCGTCCAACACCGGAAATCGACCATCCACTCGCCGAAATCCGGCGACCCACACCTCTCTCGACCTCCTCTATAAATTGGGGTTCATATTAGAGCCAAAACCGAGCCTCAAACCGCCACAAAACACCACCGTTCGAAAGGGGCTGGGGTTTCAAATTGGGGTTCTCAGTTGGGGTTCGGGGTTTGCTGAGAAGGGCGCCCACCCACGAGCATTTCAGGTCGATTTGAGCACGGTTAGGTGAGTGTTTCTCACCTCCTAAGCTATTACTATTTTCGAAATTAATTTTCAGCAGATTGATGTTGCATGTCAAGTTAGAGTTTGCTAAATGCGTTAGAAATATCAAGAAGTGAGCTATACTTGCTTGAGTTCGATTCATGTAGTCAATTTATGCCTGAGATTGTGATTCAAAATGAATTATACATGTTTAGCGTTAATTCGAATGCATATAGTTGATGGATGCCTGAGATTGTAAATTAATGCGAATTATGTGCGTTTAGCTTCAATTCGAATCAATAAACGTAAATCATGCCTGAGTTGTTAATTCGAAGTAAATTAAATATGTTTAGCGTCGATTCGAAACAATGAATGTAATTTATGCTTGAGATGTTAATTCGAAGTTAATTTAACGTGTTTAGCATCGATTCAAGTTAATTAGTTGATGCATGAAGAAGGATTGAAAACGAAGTTAGTTTATCGTGTTTAGCATCGATTCAAGTTAATGAGTTAATGTATGAAAAAGAATTGAAAGCAAAGTTGCGTTAACGTGCTTAGCTTCTATTCAAGTTATTTAGCTTATATATGAAAAAGGATTAAAATCGAAGTCCTTTTAACGTGTTTAGCTTCCATTCGAATTGATTAACCGATGTGTGCAAATGAGCGAATTTCGAGGTTAATGAAATGTGTTTAGCTTCCAATCAAGTGGATTAGCTAATGCATGTTAAAGGAATTAATCTACTAGTTATATGAACATGTTTAGCTTCGATTCGAGTTAAACTAGCTAATGCATGTAAATAAATTAAATTCGAAGCTATTGAAATATGTTTAGCTTTCATTCGAACCCTTTTTAGTACATTCATACTTAGGAAAGTTACTTCGAAATGCATTGTATATGTTTAGAATCAAATTATGTTTGATTTACTGAATAAAGTGTTGTCGAATTATGGATAAATGTGGCTATATGTACGCTTGTTGTAATGCACCGCTGAATGGTGCTGGTTGCTCAGGTAAGAGCCTAAACCTTACTCCCTTTTACATAAGCTAATATGATAATATGTTGTGATTAATAAATCGATGAATCGAGTTGGTAGTTGGATGGTTTGAGGAAAGAATTATGAGCGTTCGAGGTTTTGTGGTACAGTGCAAGCGAGGAGGGAGACCGGGTTGTGAATTGACCGCAATCGTGTGGATTGCGAGGCCATGTGTGGCTCATTGTGTTGTTGAAATGATTATGAAGTGTTTGAATGTGAACCGTGTGAATCCCTTTCCCCCTTTTATATCTAAGATGCATTATGCGTGAAAGTGTGGTGATTTGACAAAGTTCTCGTGTTTTCAAACTAATAATAGCCATGATTAATAGCAAGTAATGGCCTATTTTCGCAATACAAACAGTATTTGGGAGTGAACCTGCTTGAACGGGGGAATTCCTAAAACGGTTTAGGAAAGTGTGAGTTATGTGATGAATGATTTTATCAAAAGACACAACAAAATTATTAGCCGTTATGGCCCATACGCTTTAAAGTGGCTAAGATAATGTGCTTCGGACCATATGAAAAGAATGAAAAGAACGATGTTATATGAAAAGAATGAAAAGAATGATCTTACCCTAGGGGATAAGTCCGGATAAACCTTAGAGGCCCTGACGAGGGCTAATGTAATGGTCCGATATGTTATATGTAGCCATCCCGGGAGTAAGAGCTTAAGCGTGAGCGTTAGGTCTCACTATGGGGTCGAGAATAGTTCTCACCCAATCAGCACCCTGCAATGATCTTATGCCAAAAGTACTTTCGTACTAAGTTAAGAAAAGCAATTGGCCCTTTGCCATTTTAAACGATTAAAAAGGTAAGGAAGTTCTTTTTATGGGCCCAAAAGGCTATATGGAATGATGTATGAAAAGCTTATAAGGGTCGTTGCATGACCAAACGAAATGAAACTTCCTTTGAAGACTAAGAAAACATTTTCAACGAAAGAAAGAAAGCTTTCAATGAATTGAGTTATGAAATGATCCTCAAGCATGTTTGCATGTGGATTCTTAGCCCATGTATTAAAAGAAAGCTTTCAATGGATGCTTTATAAATGATTCTTAAGCATGGTTGAACGTGGATCCTAATCTTCTGTTGCATCATTCTTATCCATAGCAAATCTGTCTGATTTAAAGTGTATGAGATGAGAAAGAAAGTTATAGCACGTTAAAAATTCCATGAATGAAGGCGTCTCTTCCTAAAAGAATGAACGTTGATATGTGAATAGCATGCGAGGGTGTCATATAGCTTAATATGATGTTTAAAGGTACTTAAATGCTTAATATGTGTCTATGTGTGTGATATGTATGTTATATGAATGAAATGCCAAGAAAAGTGTAATTATGAAAAGGGATAACCTTATATACACATCATATGATTGAGGGTTCATGTGTAGTTTAAATGGAGTGTTAGGAAGTTATGTTATGAAAAGAAAAGATCCTTATACTTAGCCTTCGATGCTTACTCGCGTGCCTAACTGCTTGCTAGAAAAGAACTCTGTCGTTGAGGAACCTAGAAATATGATTGAGTGGTCGAAGTGAAGTTTATGTTTAATGATCCTCCCATAAAGGTTGTATGAATATCTATTATGATAGTAAAGTATGGAAACGTGATATGTGACTAGTAAACATAGTATTGCCTGCAACGGTTTTGGTTTTAAGGGGGTTGGGGGACACTCACTGAGCGTGTGGTTGCTCATCCCACTACTCTTTCCTCTCTTCCCCAGGTTTTCTTTCTGACAGGAAGAAGTTGAGTTAGATAAGTCCAGAAGGAACCTATTCTTGCTTACAAGGCATCGTATGTGCTCTTTTGAAGGGATCTAACGTGTTTAATGAGGCTATGTAATGTATTCTTAGCTTATAAAGGCCTGTAAATAATCACTGTAGTTCATGTAATGCATATGGTATAAAGGTCGCTCTGTATGGCCGTCTGAGTCAACCATCAAGTTAGTTAGATGTCTTCTTGGTTTAATTTAGCTATGTTTTGGGATGTAAATCTTAATACTCCGGTTTTGTTAACCGTTGAGTTGTATCTTCCATTTCTTCTTTATTTCATGAATCAATCTGGTTGGTGTACTCCGAGCGAGTGGCTCGTTGAGTTATGAACTCCGGCGTGTGGCCGTTGAGTTATGTTTTAAATGTTTTGCGCTTCCGTTGATTTACAGGGACTTATTGTAAGGTTTTAGCCTGAAAATTGTCAGTTTTTAGGGGGGACTATATCCGTTTCGTCCCAGGAATTAAGTAAGATGTTGGGAAACTGTAACGCTTCTGGCCTAGGAGCTAGGGGTGTTACAACAGCCCTATTAATTTCAACCTTTTTTTTAATTTCTATGAATTATTCTTTTGGGTAAAATGTAAAAAATTTTACTGTTGATTATCCATAATGTTTGGTAATTTCTTATAAGTTGTGGTGATTGTAGATGTGTATTTCTTTTATTATGAATTTTTGAGAGAAACTATATATTTTTAGTTTGTATGTGCACTGCTTGCTTGCATCAGCTGAGGATTGAATATACGTGGACTATTTTTGAGAGTTAGGAGCAATAAGATAGAGGGATAAATTGGCGAAAGTTTTGAAAACCACTTGGGGTTGGATTATGTCTCGCTTTGATTACATTCTTAAATGAATTGCACATATAGGTCTCTTTCAAAACGTTGTGCTTGAGTTATGTGTAAACTTTGGGGAAATTATTTGGACTAAACTTATGTATTATGTTGGCAATGTTTTTCAAATTAGTGAAATTGAGTTTCACTGGAAAATATTATTACGAAAATATGAACTGTATGATCTCACTAAGTTACATTTTTATGTAGAAAGAGGTTCACGTATTACTTAAGGCTATTACATTGTGTTATAAAGCTATCACCATAGAAGTAGTTCTCCTTGTGCTTGGACATGTGTGAGTTGTTGGTTGGTACTTTGAGCGGGAGCTGCCCGGTCTGCCAATTGAGTCCTCAATTTGTGTTATTTGGAACTGTGTGGATCCCTAGTTGGTAGTTTGAGTGGGCAATGCTCGATTCAACTAGATGTGAATACGACTTTACAGTCTACAATTTTAGGGCATCTACATTCTCTAGAGCGTTGGTCCTTGGGTAGTACCTTGAGGGGGCTCTGCCTAGTTCCACCAGGATGCATTTTGCGACCGTCGTGTTTTGTGATTGTTCTTTGTGTGAGTTATGAGTTGATTTTCCCTAAACTAAAGAAGCTGGATTTCGGCTTTGATTTGAATTTTCGATTCGGAATTATATTTAGAGGATTATTCACGATGTCGATGGGAGTGATTGATTTTAAATGCATAATTGATAAGAACGTTCTAAGAAAATATATTATGTGTTTGTAGCAAGTAGGTTAACTTGTGTAAGAAATATGCTCTTCTATGTGTAAATTGTGTTTATAGGTGGGCGATTAGCGTAGCATACTCTATTGTCATTTGGACTGTAACAAGGGGTAGGAGCTTAAAAGACATGGTTAGTGTGAGGTAATCATGAATAGTTTAATGAATACACTAGCAGCAGAGTTTATTTAGGACTTGAGTGGAAACCAGGGTTCCTAAATCATATTTAGAATGAGATATTTATGGCGTAGTTAACTTATCTTCCATCTAATGACATACACACGCACACACACGCACACACGTGTGCGTGCGTGTGTATGTGCGTGGGTATGTAGGGGTGCGTGTCTGTTTTGAGAAGTTTCACGAGGACGGCAGATATGATGGTTATGAGCCTATTTCTGAAGCATGAGAATGTTTTGATGTCGTATTCCATGTGCTATGTGCTAATGCTCGATTCTCAATGCTACATATATTATATGTTTATGTGCAAACAGGATATTAAGCAAAGTGCAACCATGGGAAACGTAAGGGTTATTCACTTGACTCGTGAAACTCATGACCTCACATGCACAGTAAGATGGCTAGCTAGCTAACGTATTCTCTTAAGGTTAAACTCACACTCAATCAAGAATGAGAGTTAAACCAAAACAGAATGAAAGCAAGTAATAGGAATCAACTTAACTGGGATAAAGGAGGAGGTTTAATGGAAACTAACACCACTCTTAGATGCCAAAACACCACTAAGAATAATGTTAAAGCCCTTAACCACTCATTGGATACAAAAACACCACCAATGAGAAGGGAAGACTCTTGCTAGCTGACCACCTTACTCGGCCTTTAAGCAAGGATAAGTTAGAAGAGAGTTTTTGAGTTTAAATGAGCTAAGGCTCAACTTCATTCATGAATTCATCCAATCTAATTACAATAAACTACTAAGCAAGCACTTATACACATCTCTTGTCACTACCAAGTTGGGAATGAGGTTTGTTACAAGTTAGGAAACCTCTAATCTAACTTAAACCAACTAGATTACAAACCATGCTTAGTATAAGCTAATTTCATTCAAGGAGGCTAGTGAATACAAGTTATTTAAAGACAAAACCCAAGTTTGAACATGTTAATTAACTCAAAATTAATCCACTCAGATAAGGGAGAGAGAAAAATGGTTGTTGTTACTGCTCTCTTTTCGACCACCCAATCAGAATGCTAGTGTATCTTATCTCCTCTCCTAGTGGCCAAGTTGCCTTCCAAAGCTGCAAAATTACCAATGATGATGATCTTAGCTTCTAAAGAAACGAAGCAAGTAGGTTGGTCTCAAAATCCCCCCATCAAGGACAAATCACTGGTAAGTAAAGAAATAGTCCAAACAACCCAGTTTGGCGCCAAATTTATCCAAGTTAGTTCCTTAACCTCCACTTGGATTAGACTTTGTTTTAAAGCATGGATGATTTCATTAAGATGTCAATGAATACCCCAAGTGAAGAAATCAGTCCCCAGTTAGGTTTAGGAAAGAGAACCAATTAGAAACTTAAACCAGGTCAAATTTGAGCGAAAACTGCAATGATTAACTCAATGACATTAAATGCCCATGAAGAACATAAGTTAACTTGGATTTATCTTTGGTATTGTAGGATGTTAGCTAACATCCTAAGTAAAAAGACAACACTAAACCCCTGAGGTTTAGGAAATTAGGTGCACAAAACCAAGCTTGTGCACTGGTTCAAAACTAGGTAAGGCTGAACTTTCACTAAACAAAGCTTGGATCATTCCTTGGACCTTGGTGCTTGAACTTAGACTTCCTTGACTATTTTTAGGACCTAATGAATTAACCATGGATGGACCTGCATCATTAGTTGTTAAAAACTTTTGGCTTGCCAAGATGGGAATACAAGCCTTGTTATGTGTTTATATAATGGATTATGTTTAGTAAATATGATACGGATATATTTTGCGTGTAAACATGTAAGATTGATGTGAATGTGGTTTAAGTGTGTAAAATAATGTATGTTCTAGAATTAACCCACCCTAATTCTATACAAGGCTTCTACTACACTTGTTTTCTATTGAGTTAGTTA
The DNA here is from genome assembly GCA_029747015.1 of Carnegiea gigantea. Lineage (NCBI taxonomy): Eukaryota > Viridiplantae > Streptophyta > Magnoliopsida > Caryophyllales > Cactaceae > Carnegiea > Carnegiea gigantea. The sequence goes on from JAKOGI010001157.1 coordinate 40,700, forward strand.
AGGTTAAGGAGTTTAAAGAGCCTTGTGGGAAGTTCAAGTTTATAGTAGTGGTATGTAGGCTGGCAATGGGGCCAGTACGGGGCAGGTTTTCCTATACCCTCATCCGTACCCATTTTCAAAACTCATAGCGACCGGGTCTTCAAAAACTATACCCATACCCATACCCACCAGGTTTTACGAGTAGTTAGGTTTTATTCGGGTCAATATATACCCAAACGTTTTTTTACCTTTATTACTCCCATATCCTAGCAATGTATATTACATCAATTGTCGTTTGGTGGCATAGTCGATTATCAACTGGTAAACTCCACATCAACTGTCGCAAAGATGAGAGGAAGAGATAGAAGGACTGATAATTCACGAGCGAGTGGAGATGTGGGAGTTTGAGTGACTCAGACTTTAAGAGTGGAATGTAGAGCTGAGAGTATCAGAAGATGGATGGCATGGATAAGCTAAGTTTTTTACATGGAAATCAACTTTAAGAATTGGGCTAGGGCCATGTTTGATCAATTTAGCAGCTCTTTTTCTATAACATTTTTGTATAAATGGGTTTTTGGGTGTCATGTGGGGTGGTACGGGGCAAGTTTTGTGGATATGGGTGGGTAATAGAAGTTACATGGGGCGGGTATACCCATACCCATACCCATACTCGTTTCATTGTACCTGTCCTAAACCTATCCCTGCCCCCAATTTTTACATACAAATGAATTTTAAATGGGGCGAGTTTTAAATGGGTATGGGTTTTTTTTTTTGCCAACCTCGGTGGTATCAGAGTGAAAATCCTACGACCGCTAACTTATAGGGCTTAAATGCACATGTGATTGACCTTCTGCATGATGACGTGTATATATGAGTGTTTATGCACATATGCATCCTGGGTAAGGTTGATTTTGAGTTGTAACCTTTTTTTTGGTGATACGTCTTGATGTCAGGCAATTAGGCACCATAACTTTTAAGGCCGAAACTCTGTTTAGGGGGGATGATTTAATGACCCAATATTTTCGTTACTCAATTAGACTTATGTGCTAATATACAATCATGTGTTTATTTCAAGCTATTTATTTGAGACTTATGTATGTGCTTAGGTTAGTGTTAGTGTTATCGTTTTAAGAATAATTAGAGGGGAGGCTCTTATGGCTACTACAGTTTCGCTACAAAAAAAGACCAATAAAGGGAGTAAGTGGACCCAAAAAAAGAAAAAGAAAAGAGCAAAAATGGGATATTCTTGTTGTTCATCACATAAAACAAAGAGGGGGGTTGAGTCTATCACCTTCCCCCAACTTATACATACCCAAAACAGAGAGGAAGAGGGGTGAAGAAGAAAGATGAAGAGGCAGAGGAGAAGAAGAATGAAGAAGGAAGGAAGAAAAAGAAAAATTGAAAACTTGGTAAATTATTTTGGCTTAGTAACTTTTGGTTGTTCCTAAACCTAAAATTAATTAGGGAAACATTAATTTGATGTCCTAGGCTAAAATTTGAGAAATCATTTGAATGCTGGAGTTATGAATTTGATGTTATTAGAGCTCTATAGATGAGAAACCTAATTTCTTTTGTAGGAATCCGACCATAAAAGTTTCATGGTTGATTGCAAATTTTAGATTGTATGGATGTGTGAACTTGATGGGTATGCCATCAATTTTTATGTGTGAATTAAAATATCCATATTGACTTGATTATTTGAATTTGAAGAATAAAAATGGGGAAATTTTTGTTCAATTTTTGAATTTTCCCTGAATTCACCCATTGTTCGAATTTTTTACAAATTATTGGCTCAAAGAAGAATTCTAAAGAACTGATTGTAGATTCTATATGATATTTGACAAACTTTATGAATTGCATATGAATTTTGGATGTGTAGTTTATGATTTATGAATTTTTAATTAAAACTACCCTATTTTAATATAAATTTTCGGCCACAATGTTAATTCCTATGAGGAGGGATGGGCTCAGGGAAAAATTCTAAACACTTTTCTATATATTATCTACAATATTTCACAATTTTCAAAACATTTTCATGAATTTTGGATGTGTGTTTTATAAATTCAATTTTTTAATTGAAACTGCCTTGTTTAGTACTTAATTTCAACCATTGTTTCAATTTATGTGAATTATTGGTTTAGAAAAAATTTTGAAAATTTTACTATTGATTATCCACGATTTTTTGTAACTTCTTTTAAATTGTAGTGAATTATGGATGCGCATTTCTTACGTTATGAATTTTTCAGTGGAACTGCAAATTTTTCGTCTGTATGTGCAGTACTCGCTTGTGTTAACTGAGATTGGACATATGTGGAATATTTTTGAGAGTTAGGAGCAATAGGATAAATGAATAAATTGGTGGAAGTTTTGATAACCATTTGGGGCTGGATTACATCTTGCTTTGATTATATTTTGGAGTGAATTGCACATATAGGTCTATTTAAAAAGGTTGTGGTTGAGTTATATGTGAAAACTTCGGAGACATTGTTTGGACTAAACTTATGCATTATTTTGACTATATTTTGTTAAAATAGTTATATTGAGTTTCATTGGAAAATGTTATTATGACATTATGAACATCTCACTAAGTTAAATTTTTATGGGGGAAAGAGGTTCATGTCTTGCGTAAGGTATTACATTGTGTTATAGAGCTATGAGAATAAAAGTAGTTATCCTTGTGTTTGGATATTTCTAAGTTGTTATTTGGAACTATACAGGTCCCTAGCTAGTAGCCTGAGCAGACACTACCCAATCCGCCATGATGTGAATGTAATCGTATAGTTTGTGATTTGAGGGCTTCTATGTTCTTTACAGCGTTGGACCCCTGGATAGTAACTTTAGTGGGCTCTGCCTGGTTCACTAAGATGCGTTTGTGACTCTTACGTATTGCAATTGTTGTTTGTGTGAGTCATAAGTTGATTTTCCCTTAATCGAAGAAGTTGGATTTCGGCTTGGATTTGAATCTTGGATTTACAATTGGATTTCAAGGATCATTGAGGTTGTCAATGAGACTGTGATTGATTTTAAACGTGTAATTGATAACAATCTTTTAAGAAAATATATTTTGTGTTTGTAGCAAGTTAGTTAACTTTTGTAAGAAATATGCCTTTTTATGTGTAAATTATGTTCATAGGTGGGTCATTAGCATAACTTAGCATACTTTACTATCATTGGGACTGCAATAATAACTAGGAGCCCAAAAGACATAGTTTGTGTGAGGCAATCATGAATAGTTTAGTGAATACACTAGCAGGGGATTTTGTTTAGGACTCAACTGGAAATGAGGGTCCCTAAGTCGTACTTGGAATGAGATAGTTATGGCTAAGTTAACTTATTTCACATCTTATGGCATATATGTGTGTGTGTGTGTGTGTGTATATATATATATATATATATATATATATATATATATATATATATATATATATATGTATGTATATAAATGTATATATCTATATATGTGTATGTGTGTGTGCGTGTTTTGAGAAGTTTCAGAAGTACGACAAACATGAAGGATATCAGCCTATTTCTGAAGCATGAGCATGTTTTGATGTTGTAATCCATGTGCTACATGCTAATGCTCTTATTCCCCATGCTACATGTATTATGTGTTTGTACGTAATCTGCATAATGAGCAAAGTGCGATCACGAAGAAAGGTAAGGGTTGCTCACTTGGCTCGGGAAGCTAATGACCTTACCTTTTTAGGTTTTTTAAAGCTAAAGGGAACACATGCGCATTAAGAGGACCAGCTAGCTGTTAAATACTTTTGGTGTGCCAAGATGGGAATGCAAGCCTTGTTATGTGTTTATGTAATGAATTATTTTTAGTAAATATGGTGTGGATGTATTTTGCACGTAAGCATGTAATACTACTGTAAATATGGTATGAGTGTGTAAAGTAATGTATGCTTTAGAATTAATCTGCCGACTTTGACCAAATTCTATACAAGGCTTCTGCCACACTTGTCTTCCACTAAGTTAAGTAAGGTTTAAAAATTTTAAGAGCCTTGTGTAGGTTTCAAGTTTACAGTAGTGGTATCAGAGGGAAAATCCTACGACCTGTAACCTATAAGGCATATGTGTGCATGTGATAGACCTTCTGCATAATGACGTGTATATATGTGTTTATGTGCACAATATGCGTCTTAGGTGACGTTGATTTTGAGCTATGACCATTTTTTATGATACGTCCTAATATCGGACAATTAGACACATTAAGTTTCAAGGACAAAGCTCTGCTTAGGGGGGGAATGAAGTAATGCCCCAAAATTTTTGTTGTTCATGTTGACTTATGCACGAGTGTACCATCATGTGTTTATTTCACACTATTTGTTTAAGGCTTATGTATGTGCTTAGGTTAGTGTTAGTGTTATCATTTCGAGAATAATTAGAAGGGGGAGTTCTTACTACTACCATAGTTTCACCGTAGGAAAGGTAAGTAAGGGGAGTGAGTCTCATGAGTGAAGGTGAGTAAAGGGAGTAGATAAAGGAAAGAAAAAGAATGAAATGGGGAGATTTTGTTGTTCATCACATTAAAAAAGCAGGAGGTGTCGAGTCTATCACCTTCCCTAAACTGATACACGAAGAAAACAATGCAAAAGAGGGGCAAAGAAGAAGGAGGAGAAGGAGGAAAAGATGAAGAAGGAGGAGGAAGGAAGGAAGAGGAAGAAGAATTGAAAACTTCGTAAAGTACTCGGGGCTAACTTTTGCTTTTTCTTGAACCAAAAATTAATCAGGGAAAGTTTAGTTTGATGTCCTAGGCTCAAATTTGGGAAATCGTTTGAATGCCGAAGGTATGAATTTGATGTTTTAGGCTCAATGGATTAGAAACCTAGTTTTAGTTGATAGAAATCCGGCCTTAAAAGTTTCATGCTTGATTGCGAATTTTCGGTTATATGGATTTGTGAACATGATGGGTATGCTATAATTTTTCTGTGCATGAATTAAAATATCCATATTGACTTGATTATTTGGATTGAAGAATGAAAACGGGAAAAATTTTGTTTAATTTTCAAATTTCCCTTGAGTTCACCTATTGTTCAAATTTTTAGAAATTATCAGAGAAAAAATTCTAAAAAAATGACTGTAGATTCTACATGCTAATGACAAATTTCACAAAATCTTTTATGAATTTTGGATGTGTTGTCGGCTAGTACTTTGAGTGTGGCACTGCTCGGTCTGTTGATTGACTCCTCAGTTTCCGCTATTTCAAAATGTGCGGGTCCTCAGCTCGTACCTCGAGTGGACATTAGCTGATTCACGAGGATGTGAATGTAACTTTATAGTTTGTGATTTGAGGGCATTTACGTTCTTTAGAGCATGGGGTCCCTGGATAGTACTTTCAATGGGCTCTGCCAAGTTCACGAGAATGTGTTTGCGATCCTTGTGTTTTGTGATTGTTCTTTGCATGAGTTATGAGTTTATTTCTCCTAAACTGAGGAAGTTGGATTTGGCTTTAATTTGGATTTTGGGTTTAGAATTCGATTTGGAGGATCATTCAGGATGCCAATGAGACTGTGATTTATTTTAAATGCGTAATTGATTAGAATGTTTTAAGAAAATATATTATGTGTTCGTAGCAAGTAGGTTAACTTTTATAAGAAATATGCTTTTCTGTGCATAAATTATGGTTATAAGTAGGCCATTAGCTCAACTTAACATGCTCTACTTTCATTTGGACCCAATAAGGACTAGGAGCCGAAAAGAGATCATTGGTGTGAGGCTATCATGAATAGTTTAGTGAATGGACTAACAGGGGAGTTTGTTTAGGACTTGAGCAGAAACGAAGGGTCACTAAATTACACTTGGTATGAGATAGTTATGGTTGAGTTAACTTATCTCCCATATTCTGACATATATATCTATGTGTGTGTTTTAAGAAGTTCCGGGAGTACAATAGATGTGAAGGATATAAGCCTATTTCTGAAGCGTGAGCATGTTCTGGTGTTGCATTCCATGTGCTATGTGCTAATGCTTTGATTCTCAATGCTACATGTATTATGTGTTTATGTGTAAGTCGGATAATGACCAAAGTGTAACCATTGGCAAAGGTAAGGGTTATTCACTGGTTTTGGGATGCTTATGACCTCATCTTTTTAAAGGTTTTTGGAAGCTAAAGGGAACACATGTGCATTAAGAAGGCTAGCTAATTGTTAAATACTTTTGGAATGCTAAGATGGGAATGCAAGCCTTGGTATGAGTTTATGTAATGGATTGTGTTCAGTAAATGTGGTATGGATGTATTTTGCATGTAAAAATGCAAGACTGCTGTGAATATGGTTTGAGTATGTAAAATAATTTATGTTTTAGAATTAACCCACCGACTTTGGCCAAATTCTTTACAAGTCTTCTGCTGTAGTTTGCTTTTGAGTTAATTAAGGTTAAGGATTTGAAAGAGCCTTGTGGGTTTTTCAAGTTTACAGTTGTGGTATTAGAGGAAAAATCCTACGACCACTAACCCATAGGACTTATGTACACATATGATTGACGTTATGCATGACGGCATGGATATGTGTGTATTTACATGTGCAATATGCATCCTAGGTGATGTTGATTTTGAGCTTTGACATTTTTTTATGATACATCCTGATTTCGGGCAATTAGGCACATTAAGTTTAAAGGACGCAGCTTTGTTTAGGGGAAAATGATGTGATGCCTCAAAATTTTCATTACTTAGTTTGACTTATGTGGTAATGCACGATCATGTGTTTATTTCAGGCTATTTATTTCAGACTTATGTATGTGCTTAGGTTAGTGTCAATGTTATCACTTTAGAATAATAACAGCTGGGGTTTTAATTGCTACTGAAGTTTTCGTATGAAAAAAAAGCGAATAATGGGCATGAGCGGGACAAAAAAAAAGGAAAAAAAAAAGAACGAAAAGGGGAGGCTTCTGTCGTTCATGATCCAAAACAAAAGACGGGTTGAGTCTATCACCTTCCCCAAACTCATACATGCACAAAAGTGAGTGGAAGAGAGCTAATGAAGATAGCGGAGGACGTAGAAGAATAGAAGAAGAAGGAGGAAGGAAGGAAGGAAGGAAGAAGAAAAATTGGAAACTTGGTAAAGTATTTGGGGTGAGTAACTTTTGCTTTTTCCTAAACACAAAATTAATTAGGGAAAATTTAATTTGATGTCGTATGCTCAAATTTGGGAAATCATTTGAATGCTAGAGTTACGAACTTGATGTTTTTAGGGCTTAATAGATTAAAAACCTAATTTCAGTTGTTAGAAATCTGCCCTAAAAAGTTTCATCCTTTATTGCGAGTCTTGGATTATATGGATGTGTGAACTTGATGGGTATTCTATAAATCTTTTATGTATGAATTAGAATATCCATATTGACTTGATTATTTGGATTTGAAGAATAATGAGGGGAAAATTTTGCTGAATTTTCAAATTTTCCCAAAATTCACTAATTGTTCAAATTTCTAGAAATTATTGGCTTTGAGGAAAAATTCTAAAAACTATCCTGTAGATTCTATATGACATTTCATAAATTTTAGAAAATTTTTATGAATTTTGGATGTGTAGTTTATGATATGGATGTGTAGTTTATAGTTTATGAATTTTTGATTGAAACTACTGTGTTTTAATACATATTTTCTGCACTATTTTGATTTCAATGAAGGATGGGTTGGAGGAAAATTCTAAACAATTTACTATAGATTATTCGTAATATTTGGCAATTTTATGTACACTTTAGTGAATTTGGGTTGTGTGTTTTAATAATTGTAAATTTTTGATTGAAGCTACCGTCTTTAGTGCTTAATTTCATCCTTTGTTTTCATTTCTTTGAATTATTGGTTTGGATAAAAAATTTGAAAATTTTACTGTTGATTATCCATAATGTTTGACAATTTCTTGAAAAGTTTAGCAAGTTGAGGATGTGTGTTTCTTGAGTTATGAATTTTTAAGTGAAACTGTAAATTTTTAGTCTGTATCTGCATTGCTTGCTTATATTAGCTGAGAATTGAACATGCGTGGACTATTTTTGAGCATCCAGAGCGATAATATAGGGGGACAAACTAGTGGAAGTTTTGAAAACCATTTGGAGTCAGATTATGTCTCGCTTTGATTATACTTTGGAACAAACTACACATATGGGTCTCTTTGAAAAAGTTGTGGATGCATTATGTGTGAAAACTTCAGAGAAATTGTTTGGACTAAATTTATGTATTATTTTGACCATGTTTTGTCAAAACAGTGAAATTGAGTTTCATTGGAAAATGTTATTACAATAATATGAACTACATGATCTCACTAAGTCATATTTTAATGGGGAAAGAGGCTTATATCTTGCTTAAGGCTACCATATTGTATTAGACTATAGGAGTGGATGTCTTTACGTTTGGATATGTGCGAGCTGCTGGTTGGTACATTCAGTGGGCATGCCCGATCTGCTAGTTGACTTCTCAGTTTGTGTTATTTGGAACTATGTGGATCCCTCGCTAGTACCTTGAGCGAAAACTGCCCGATTCGGCAGGATATGACTGTGGCTATACAGTTTATGATTTGAGGGCATCGACACTCTTAGAGCGTTGGGTCCCTTGATACTACCTTGAGGGGACTCCGCCTGATCACCAGGATGTGTTTGTGGCTCTTGTGTTTTGCGATTATTCTTTGTATGAATTATGAGTTGATTTCTCCTAAGGTGAGGAATTTGGATTTTGGATCGAATTTGAATTTTGGGTTCAGAATAGGCTTGGTGGATAATTTAGGATTTTGGTGAGACTATGATTGCTTTGAAATGTGTAATTAATATGAATGTTTCAGGAAAATATATTGTGTGTTTGTCTCAAGTAGGTTGACTTTTGTGAGCAGTATGCTTTTCTATGTGCAAATTATGGTTATAGGTGGGTCATTAGCTTAACTGTTCATACTCTGCTTTCCTTTGGACTCCAATAAGGGCTAGAAGCCCAAAAGACATGGTTGGTATGATTCAATCATGAACAACTTAGTGAACAGACTGGTAGGGGAGTTTGTTTAGGACTCGAGTGGAGACGAGGGTCTCTAAATCGCATCTGGTATAAGATTGTTATGACTTATCCCCCATCTTATGACATATACATGTGTATGTGCTTTGCGAAGTTTCGGGAGTACAATAGATGTGAAGCATATGAGCCTATTTCTAAAGCATGAATATGTTCTAATGTTGCATTCCATGTGCTATGTGCTAATGCTCTTATTCTCAATGCTACATGTATTATATGCTAATGTGTAAGCCGGATAATGAGCGAAGTGTGACCACGGGCAAAAGTAACGGTTATTCACTAGGCTCGGGAAGCCAATGACCTCACCTTTTTAAAGGTTTTTGAAGCTAAAGGGAACACATGCTTATTAAGAAGGCTAGCTAGTAGTTAAATACTTTTGGAGTGCCAAGATGGGAAACCCAAGCCTTGGTATGAGTGTATGTAATGGATTGTGCTTAGTAAATATGGTATTCTACGTGATATTTTTGAGTGTAAAATATATGCCGGAGCGTACGACTTTCGCCGTAGTATTTGAGGGTCGTGTCCTCAGGGACGAGGATGAGATCAAGTTCACTAAAATAAAGTTAACCTAGCATAGTAGTCTATACTAAGAAAATGTTAAACGAATAATGACTAAAATGATTAAAAGAAGCCACAATTAATCTGTCATTTGACCATAATATCTAAAATTATCAACCAACTAAAATCCAACAATACCCAAAAATTAGCCAGAACAAACTAAATTCAAGCCTCTAACCCAGAAAGCAAGAGGCCACAATCATCAAAACAACAACAATTAAATCAAAACCAATCGTATGCAAACGAAAAAAGACCAACTTAGCTAAACGGCAACCACCTCTCTATCCTCCATTAACGGCAGCCCAGAAACAGCCTTCAGTCAAAAGGGATAAAAACAGGGAACGGAGCAGAGTAGTCAATTGTGCAGTGAGACATGAGAAACAGAGCAGAAAAGGGCAAGCAACAGGGAAATCAACTTAGCGTAGATTGACTTAAACAACAAGCATAATACAAACTAGGGATGGGCAACGGACCAGGTACCGCTTGGATTAAGCGGTCGACTGGTTTAAAATAGGACTAATAATGGGCCGGGTTAATAATGGATTGGGTCAATAGTGGGCCAGTCTATTAAGACATATTAACGGGCTGGACTGGGCTAGCCCATTAACGGCCCGTTTAGTAACACATTAATTTTTTCAACCTATTTGACACACTAATTTGCATGTTCCAATTGGTTAAACTTATTACCAATACTTTATACATAACAATAATTGTTGTATATCGTTTTTTGGTGCAAGTTTGTTCCGTTTTTAAATAGGCCCAAAGCGGGCCGTCCATGGGCGACTTGACCCAGCCTATTTATTAGCTTGGTTGTGTATTTTCTAACTTTAAATTTGCACTGGCTTTGTTTGGTTGGAAAATTACAGAGATTTTAGTTGGAAAACTAACTCACCAAAAATGCTCCTTAGTGATAATGGGTGGGCCATGGGCAGGTCGGGTTTATGTGGCCTATAACCCAACCTGGCCCATTAACAAATGTGTTGAGCCCAACCCGACCCAGTTAGTTAATAGGCTGGCCCAGTCCGGCCTGATCCAGTCCGTTGCCCACCCCTAATACAAACCCCACGAAGAATGCATAATCAATCCATCGTCAATTGATACAAAAGTTGAGACACAGAAATGCTTAGCTAGCTAATACTTAAAACAGAGCAATAGGGGAAGGGGAACAGAACCAAGGCAAGGTAAAAATTAAAACAAGAACTCGAATTAACTAAAAACAATAGAGAATAAGTTAGCAACCAAACCAAAATAACGTGAAGGTGAACGAGCTGGAGTAATGGTGCTGAATTAGAATCCCAAAAAGGAACACAAAATCAGATGATCGAGATCAAGAACATGCTGGCCTCATCCGAAATAACGAACCCTAAAATTTTCTACTCCAAATCAACAGACCAAGCTTCAATTATAAAAATGTACAAAAAAGAACAGATCTGAAATTATAAAAACTAGAGACAGACGAACGAAATCGAAACCAAAAAATCTAAAACGACAGTTAAATTAAAATCCTAAAATTGTCTAAGAACTGGAATTGAAGACTAAAACCCTAAATTTCAACCTAAAAGACCTCCATTCCTCCCAGAATGTGCCGCAACCTCGATTGATACTCGAGCCGGCTTCATCTTGGTCGTCGATCTCACCCCTGACGTGGACGGTGCTGATGATGATGTGTTGGCTAATGCTGTGTGAATGGTGGTGTGAGATTCAGTGTTGGATGAGGATGAAGATGGTGGAGATGTGGACGGCGGTGTGTGGTTGAGAGCGAGGGAGACGAGACCGAGAGGTTGGGGGTGAAAAATGTCAGGGCTCTCTAGGTTGAGTGAGCCGAGAGCAGAGAGTGTAAGGATTAAGGGGGGAAGTCAGGTGGTGGGCGCATGGGGGTTAGATAGATTTTAGGACGTTCTTTTTTTTTTTTTTTGCCTTTCTTATTTTAGTTTTTGGGCCATAAGTGAGTTTCTTCATTTTTTTGATGTTTTTTCCGATTTGTTATACACTTATAAAGCAAAATAAAATCAAATTAGAAATCTAAAAACAACGATTATTTTGATCATAAATTAAGCATAAGAGTATTGTAAAAATAACATATTTACAGTGCTAACAAATATACATATGGTTTAAGTATGTAAAATAATTTATGTTCCCCCACCGACTTTGACCAAATTCTTTACATGGCTTTTGCTACACTTGTCTTCTACTTAGTTAATTAAGGTAAGGAGTTTGACGAGTCTTGTGGGTCTTTCACATTTACAGTGGCGGCATCAAGGGAAAATTCCTATGACCTCCATCCTATAGGGCTTTTATGGACATGTGATTGACCTTCCGCATGATGACGTGCATATACCTGTGTTTATGTCCACAATATGTGTGCTGGATGAGGTTGATTTTGAGCTGTGACCTTTCTTTATGATACATCCCGATGTCCGACGATTGGGCACATTAAGTTTCAAGGACAAAGCTTTGATTAGGGGGGAATAATGTAATTCCCCAAAATTTTCGTTTCTTCTTTTAACTTGTGTGCTAATGTACGATCATGTGTTTATTTCATGCTATTTATTTTAGACTTATGTATGTGCTTAGGTTGGTGTTAGAACTATCATTTTTAGAATAATTAGAAGGGGGTTCTTATTGGTACCATGGTTTTGCCGCAAAAAAAGGCGAATAATGGGGCTTGGTGGACCCAAAAAGGAAGAAAAAAAAAAAGAATGAAAAGGGGAGATTTTTATTGTTCATCGGATAAAACAAAAGGGGGGTTGAGTCTAGCACCTTCCTAAAACTCATATGTGCAAAAAACAGAGGGGAAGAGGGGTGAGGAAGAAAGAGGAGGAGGTGGAGGAAAAGAAGAAGAAGAAGAACTGGAAACCTGGTAAAGTATTTAGGGTGAGTAACTTTTGCTTTTTCCTCCACCTAATATTAATTAAGGAAAGATTAGTTTGATGTCATAGGCTACAATTTGAGAAATAATTTGAATGCTGGAGTTATGAATTTGATGTTTTTAGGGCTCAATAGAGTAGAAACCTAATTTTAGCTACTATAAATCCGCCCTTAAAACTTTTGTAACACCCCAAATACACATAATCTACTATTTGCATTTTCTCTATTAGTTTTAACAATTAGAAGTGATAACGCAAATATCGGGGTGTTACCGTCCTCCAAAAAGGGCGAGGCTTGGCTTATAAATAATAAACATAACTAAGTTGAATATCGCTTACCACCACAAGACATTCACACAGTCACAAACCATCAAAACCATACATAAACAGTTTCTAGTATATCAAAGTTAACACCAAAATGTAGTAACTCTTTGCGGATATATACTTCTAACATTAGAATATTTCACAATATAGTGCTCAAAATATTTCAGTAGTAATACACCACTATTCCTTTCAGACTTTCTCACTCACTTGTCTTCTTCAGTCAGCTTGTCAGCGTGAGGATGATTCACTGAGCATTACCAAAAACAAAACATAAAAACATTTCGAATTATGAGCCAAAGCTCAGTACGTGCATTTTTGTATTGTTAAATGTTAATTGAAAAACTGATTGGGCCTGCATTGCAATTCGTTTTAATTTAAAACTGGGAATGAGATGAATATAAAACTGCGCTGGCAATTATAATCTGATAGTGAAACCATGGTCACTGTAACGATCTGAAGATAGGTGTACACCTGTCAAGTCGATCGGAGGACCTGACTTGAAGCCGTGTGGGTAACTGAAGGCCAATGCCCTGTAACTGATAACTGATGGGGTCAGTAATTGTGTGATAAATCATTGATTAAACTGATTCATTGATGTACTTACCAAAACATAATAATTTTGATAAATATGTTGTAACACCCCCAGCCCCTAGGCCAGAAGCGTTATGCTTTCCTAACTTCTTACTTAATTCCTGGGACAAAACGGGCAGAGTTTCCCTTAAAAACTGACCATTTCCAGGCTAAAAGCCTTACAATAAGTCCCTGTAAATCAACAGAGGCGCAAAACATTTAAAACATAACTCAACGGCCACACGCCGGAGTTCATAACTCAACGAGCCACTCGCTCGGAGTACACCAACCAAATTGATTCATGAATAAAGAAGAAATGGAAGATACAACTCAACGGTTAACAAAACCTAAGTATTAAGATTTACATCCCAAAACATAGCTAAATTAAACCAAGAAGACATCTAACTAACTTGATGGTTGGCTCAGACGGCCATGCAGAGCGACTTTATACCATATGCATTACATGAACTAGAATAATCGTTTACAGACCTTTATAAACTAAGAGTACATTACATGACTTCATTAAACACGTAAGATCCCTTCCAATGAGCACATACGATGCCTTGTAAGCAACAATAGGTTCCCTCTGGACTTATCTGGTTCAACTTCTTCCTGTCAGAAAGAAAACTTGGGAAAAAGGGGAAAGAGTAATGGGATGAGCAACTACACGCTCAGTGAGTGTCCCCCAACCCCCTTAAAACCAAAACCGTTGCAGGCAATACTATCTTTACTAGTCACATATCACGTTTCCATACTTTACTATCATAATAGACATTCATAGAACCTTTATGGGAGGATCACTAAACATAAACTTCACTTCGACCACTCAGTCATATTTCTAGGTTCCTCAACGACGGAGTTCTTTACTAGCAAGCAGTTAGGCACGTGAGTAAGTATCGAAGGCTAAGTATAAGGATCTTTTCTTTTCATAACATAACTTCCTAACACTCCATTTGAACTACACATGAACCCTCAATCATATGATGTGTATATAAGGTTATCCCTTTTCATAATTACAATTTTCTCGGTATTTCATTCATATAATACACAATAGGTTCCTTTAAATATCATCTTAAGCTATATGACACCTTCGCATGCTATTCGTATATCAACGTTCATTTTTTTTAAGGAAGAGAGGCCTTCATTCATGGAATTTTTAACGTGCTATAACTTTCTTTCTCATCTCATACACCTTAAATCAGACAGATTTGCTATGGATAAGAATGATGCCACATAAGATTAGAATCCACGTTCAACCATGCTTAAGAATCATTCATAAAGCATCTATTGAAAGCTTTCTTTTAATACATGGGCTAAGAATCCACATTCAAACATGCTTGTGGATCATTTCATAACTCATTCATTGAAAGCTTTCTTTCATTCGTTGAAAACGTTTTCTTAACTTCAAAGGAAGTTTCATTTCGTTTGGTCGCGTAACGACCCTTATAAGCTTTTCATACATCATTCCATATAACCTTTTGGGCCCATAAAAAGAACTTACCTTTTTAATTGTTAAAAATGGCAAAGGGCCAATTGCTTTTCTTAACTTAGTACGAAAGTACTTCTGGCATAAGATCATTACAGGGTGCTAATTGGGTGAGAACTATTCTCGACCCCATAGTGAGACCTAACGCTCACGCTTAAGCTCTTACTCCCGGGATGGCTACATATAACATATCGGACCATTACATTAGCCCTCGTCAGGGCCTCTAGGGTTTATTCCGGACTTATCTCCTAGGGTAACATCATTCTTTTCATTCTTTTCATTCTTTTCATATGGTCCGAAGCACATTATCTTAGCCACTTTAAAGCGTATGGGCCATAACGGCTAATAATTTTGTTGTGTCTTTTGGTAAAATCATTTATCACATAACTCACACTTTTCTAAACCGTTTTAGGGATTCCCCGTTCAAGCAGGTTCACTCCCAAATACTGTTTGTATAGCGAAAATAGGCCATTGCTTGCTATTAATCATGGCTATTATTAGTTTGAAAACACGAGAAACGTTCTTTGTCAAATCACCACACTTTCACGCATTATGCATCTTAGACATAAAAGGGGGAAAGGGATTCACACGTTTCACATTCAAAAACTTCATAATCATTTCAACAACACAATGAGCCACACATGGCCTTGCAATCCACACGATTGCGGTCAATTCACAACCCAGTATCCCTCCTCACTTGCACCGTACCACAAGACCTCGAACGCTCGTAATTCTTTCCTCAAACCATCCAACTACCAACTCGATTCATCGATTTATTAGTCACAACATATTATCATATTAGCTTATGAAAAAGGGAGTAAGGTTTAGGCTCTTACCTGAGCAACCAGCACCATTCAGCGGTGCGTTACAACAAGCGTATATATAGCCACATTTATCCATAAATCGACAACACTTTATTCAGTAAATCAAACGTAATTTGATTCTAAACATATACGATGCATTTCGAAGTAGCTTTCCTAAGCATGAATGTGCTAAAAAGGGTTCGAATAAAAGCTAAACATATTTCAATAGCTTCGAATTTAATTCGTTTACATGCATTAGCTAGTTTAACTCGAATCGAAACTAAACACGTTTGCATAACTTCGAGATTAATTCCTTTAACATGCATTAGCTAATCCACTTGATTCGAAGCTAAACACATTTCATTAACCTCGAAATTAGCTCATTTGCACGCATCGGTTAATCAATTCGAATGGAAGCTGAACACGTTAAAAGGACTTCGATTTTAATCCTTTTTCGTATGTTAGCTAAAAAACTTGAATAGAAGCTAAGCACGTTAACGCAACTTCGATTTTAATTTTTTTTCATGCATCAACTAATTAACTTGAATCGATGCTAAACACGTTGAATTAACTTTGTTTTTAATCCTTTTTCATGCATCAACTAATTAACTTGAATCGATACTAAACACGTTAAATTAAGTTCGTTTTTAATCCTTTTTCATGCATCAACTAATTAACTTGAATCGATGCTAAACACGTTACATTAACTTCGAATTAACATCTCAAGCATGAATTACATTTATTGTTTCGAATCGACGCTAAACACATTTAAATTACTTTGAATTAACAACTCATGCATGATTCACGTTTATTGGTTCAAATTGAAGCTAAACGCACATAATTCGCATCAACTTATAATCTCAGGCACAAAATCAACCCAATGAGTCGAAGCTAACATGAATAATTCATTTCTTGACATTTCCTAACGAATTTCACAAACCCTAACTTGACATGCAACGTTAATCTGCTGAAAGTTAATTTCGAAAATAGTAATAGCTTAGGAGGCGAGAACACCCACCTGGAATCGCTTCATTACCCACTAAATTGGTAGCAATTCAAGCCCAAAATCCCCTTGAACTCGTCCCAGGCTCGGCTGCTCCCAGAACCCGAAACCCTAGTTTCGATTTAGCGGCATTTTAGGTTGATTTTGGCCAGAAGTTAACTCCTAATTTATAGAGGAGGCTGGGATAGAGGTGGGTCGTCGGTTTCCGGCAGGTGGACGGCCGGTTTTGGGCGAGCAAACGTGTGGGTGTGGGGCTGTGCGAAGTGAAGGAAATCTGGTGGACGAACGGGTGGCTGAAACGCGTGGTGTGGGGGACCAATCGTCCCTTTCTCTTGCCGGTGACACGTGCTGGCCGGCGACAGCGCCAGATGGCCGGTCGACGGTGAGAGAGAGAGAGAGAGAGATTCTAGGGAGAGAGAGCTGTAGTAGAGAGAGAGAGGGAGCAAAGCAGAGAAAGGAAGTGTGAGAAGGAGAGGGGGGTCGGGGTCTCGGGCTCTTAAGGCCCGACTTGCCGCCCTTCCCTTTTTGTTCCATTTCCCTTTTTCTTTTTGACTTAATTAACATCATTCAACTAAATTCCGGTCCCGTACTCGCTAATGGTTAGGCTAAACCCAAATTGAAACGACCCACAATTAACATTCCAGTTTAAACTTTGGAAATCGGCCAAGTAAAACGGAAAACGATTTTAAAAACTCGGTTTAGCGTTGATTCGATAATTTTATAAATAAGTAGCATCAATAATAACGTTAATCAAATAATCGTTCTTTTTAATGAATTTAATCGTTAAAAACTCACACAGTTACTAAAAATACAATTTTATAACGTAAAAGTAAGACAGGCAACTTAACGTAAAAATAACGAAGGTGGGTCTTACATTCTTCCCCCCTTAAAAGAATTTCGTCCTCGAAATTCCAAATCTAAGTTCGGTTTTTCCTAAAATGAACGCACGCAGGTAAGATCTACACGGTGGGTTTTCAAAAGGTTCCATTTTGCAATCACTACTTCTTTTTAAATCAAAAGAAAATGTCTTATGGTATCCAGTTTCCTCCTCGCCAATCTCTTCAAGCGTCTGCTCGCTCCATTTAGGCTCCGAGGGCAAATCGCATTGAAGTAAGGCAAATGAGTTGGCGTGGAAAACCATATTAAACTTATTTCAAAAAGGGATGAGGACTTTGAATCACCTACATACTACTCATATCATGACAAGGAGTTCTATGCACATGTATCGCTATGGGTTGGTGTCCAAGGGTATGACTTCAGGCCGCAACAAACAAGGGTCATAACAATTAACCCTGAAACCCCTATGACACTCTAGAGTGATAAGAACAATTCATAGTATCACGTAGGTTCACCGTAGCACAATGACATAGCATGAAATCAATAACTCAACGTTTTTACCCAAGAATTACATGCAACATGAATTAATCCGTCATGAATATGTGGTAAACAACATGAAAGAGTATAACAAGTTCGACCACCATTAATCACGTAAGGATATAACTTGGGAGGTTACATAACAAGAATATGGGTCGATGTGCAGTGATAGGTCCGTACAGATCCACACATCAATTGTATAGGGGAGTAAATATATGGTTTCTGGGTTGTGGTGGGTTTGGTACAAGGTTCTTATAGCTAGTGTTGCCTTTTTACAACTCATACATCATTCTGGTTGGTTCTATTGACAACTACGCCTCACAACTCAATGAAAGGTTATGGCAAAGACTCCTATATGACTCTAAGTTCAACCAACACATTTGAGGTGCTCATAGGTGAATATGTGCATATATAGACGCATCTTGAGAAACAGTAATGGTAATATGCAAAACGGTACCAGGCCTAGCTACCAGATAACTAGTTGGAGGGATAGCCTCACATAATAGCCAAGGTATGGTAAGACAGCATCAGCAGCACGCATTATGTCTAGCGAAGCATCATTCAAGGTTTTCATATCATGTATCACCTAAAGCTCATCATGCACAACACAATACAAGCTAACTCAATCTTATTATGCCAGGACACTCGGTTGAACCTTGCCAGGGGTTGATTGATTTCCTCCCCCCCACATTTCCATTCATATGCCTTAAGGTCAAGCATCCAACTAGAGTCACGGGTGTGCTAACACGTGGTGTGGCTAAAGTGTAGAATGTACAAGGCATATACAATTGCGAATGCGAACTCCTACGTCATAAGATCTTTTTACTAGGCATATAAATAACTGGCCACTCAATCAAACATAAGAGGCATAGACCTTAGTTCGAATAGAAGATGAGTAACTCCCTTACAATCATGATTATTCTAGCATGCCATTCAATGATGCTTTTAGAGATAAACATTTCAAAGCAAAGGTTACAATCGCGTAATCACACTATGGTATATGTGCACAATCAGCAATTTAACCACAACATAAGGACTATATGCCGTGCAGCGATTAGTTAACTATGACTACACGAAGCAACAACTCATGTAGGTTGAATTCTTTGGCCAATTAAGTGACATACCCAATAAGAATCAAGTCGAAGAAGCACCACATAGCTTACTTTACCGTCAGTTAATAAACATACAGTTGGCCCTGCATATCATTCTAAGTGACTATATAAGCTTTCAAGGTCCGTACATTGTGCAATATGCCATGGTTTCAAGTTCGCAACTAATGATACATAAGGGGTCATTTAGAAGGGCATACAAGATTGCATTTTTCATTTGCAAACTAAGGTCAAGGTATGTCTTGAAACTTGTCAAAATCATTAAAAATTAGCCATCAATCGACTAACAGGCGTAAGAATGAATCTAAGTGTCAATAACACGTATGGAATAACACTTAGGTCACAATCAACAAGACTCTGCCACAATCACTCATATTGGCATGCGCACACACGAAGCTATCACTCAGCCTTCTTAATAATCAAACATTTACGTAAAAAGGTTTATTGTCAAAAAGAAGCTTTTAGTCAATAGGGGTAATTCTTAGTCGCTTATAACTTGTCATTTACACATCAAGCAACATATGCATTGTGGCAGACAGGCATCCAAAACGTTTAGTTGCGCATAGAAACTTACAACAGTAGCAGAGACTCGAGTGTGGTTACAAAGCGAATGCAAGCTTTCAAATGCGGCATTAAAACCTAACCACATAATTAGAAGGATCTTTCAATGCGAAGCAAACATCTTAATTAACTATTTAGAAAAGTCTCAACTTTCAAAATCTATAGGTTTTCAAACGAGAAATAGTCCAACTGCCTCTAGCCTATCCCTACCAACCATTAAGTACGTCTACTCACTCCATTATGGGCCTGAGGAGCAAATCGTACCTTAGGGGCAAGAATATGCTTAGAGTTCAAACATTTTCAACCGTTCGAGTTCAACCCGAGTACACTTTAAACCTTCGATTTAAATCATCAAGGCGCATTTTTAAGGCAATCGCTGCTAAGCTAACACTTAGCTCATTCACGAATACACGAGTCATTCAGTCCACACTCTAATATAAGGCTCACTTATGCAATTAATAAGTTCACTAAAGCCATGCATAGCCCATTAGACGCACCGACTTTCACAACAAGGAGCGCATTTGCACACAAAGGCACGGTATATAGCACCTCATCCTAAATACGTTCCTAGGCGACTATACGAAATGCAAGACTCGGGTCGCGGCCTATAGTCGCAGGACCTTTGCTCTGATACCATCAATGTAACACCCCCAACCCCTAGGCTAGAAGCGTTACACTTTCCTAACTTCTTACTTAATTCCTGGGATGAAACGGGCAGAGTTCCCCTTAAAAACTGACCATTTTCAGGCTAAAAGCCTTACAATAAGTCCCTATAAATCAACAGAGGTGCAAAACATTTAAAACATAATTCAACGGCCACACGCCGGAGTTCATAACTCAACAAGCTACTCGCTCGGAGTACACCAACCAGATTGATCCATGAATAAAGAAGAAATGGAAGATACAACTCAACAGTTAACAAAATCGGAGTATTAAGATTTACATTCCAAAACATAGCTAAATTAAACCAAGAAGACATCTAACTAACTTGATGGTTGGCTCAGACGGCCATATAGAGCGACCTTTATACCATATGCATTACATGAACTAGAATAATCGTTTGCAGATCTTTATAAACTAAGAGTACATTACATGACCTCATTAAACACGTAAGATCCCTTCCAATGGGCACATACGACGACTTGTAAGCAGCAATAGGTTCCTTCTGGACTTATTTGACTCAACTTCTTCCTGTCAGAAAGAAAACCTGGGGAAAAGGGGAAAGAGTAATGGATGAGCAACCACACGCTCAGTGAGTGTCCCCCAACCCCCTTAAAACCAAAACCGTTGCAGGCAATACTATCTTTACTAGTCATATATCACGTTTCCATACTTTACTATCATAATAGATATTCATAGAACCTTTATGGGAGGATTGTTAAACATAAACTTTACTTCGACCACTCAGTCATATTTCTAGGTTCCTCAACGACGAGTTCTTTACTAGCAAGCAGTTAGGCACGTGAGTAAGCATCGAAGGCTAAGTATAAGGATCTTTTCTTTTCATAACATAAATTCCTAACACTCCATTTAAACTACACATGAACCCTCAATCATATGATATGTATATAAGGTTATCCCTTTTCATAATTACAATTTTCTTGGTATTTCATTCATATAATACATATATCACACGCATAAACACGTATCAAGCATTTAAGTACCTTTAAACATCATATTAAGCTATATGACACCTTCGCATGCTATTCGTATATCAACGTTTATTTTTTTTTAAGGAAGAGACGCCTTCATTGATGGAATTTTTGACGTGCTATAACTTTCTTTCTCATCTCATACACTTTAAATCAGACAGATTTGCTATAGATAAGAATGATGCCACATAAGATTAGAATCCACGTTCAACCATGCTTAAGAATCATTCATAAAGCATCCATTGAAAGCTTTCTTTTAATACATGGGCTAAGAATCCACATTCAAACATGCTTGTGGATCATTTCATAACTCATTCATTAAAAGCTTTCTTTCTTTCGTTGAAAACGTTTTCTTAGTCTTCAAAGGAAGTTTCATTTCGTTTGGTCGTGTAACGACCCTTATAAGCTTTTCATACATCATTCCATATAGCCTTTTGGGCCATAAAAAGAACTTCCTTTCCTTTTTAATCGTTTAAAATGGCAAAGGGCCAATTGCTTTTCTTAACTTAGTACGAAAGTACTTCTGGCATAAGATCATTACAGGGTGCTGATTGGGTGAGAACTATTCTCGACCCCATAGTGAGACCTAACGCTCACGCTTAAGCTCTTACTCCCGGGATGGCTACATATAACATATCGGACCATTACATTAGCTCTCGTCAGGGCCTCTAGGGTTTATCCGGACTTATCCCCTAGGCTAACATCATTCTTTTCATTCTTTTCATTCTTTTCATATGGTCCGAAGCACATTATCTTAGCCATTTTAAAGCGTATGGGCCATAACGGCTAATAATTTTGTTGTGTCTTTTGGTAAAATCATTTATCACATAACTCACACTTTTCTAAACCGTTTAGGGATTCCCCCGTTCAAGCAGGTTCACTCCCAAATACTGTTTGTATAGCGAAAATAGGCCATTGCTTGCTATTAATCATGGCTATTATTAGTTTGAAAACACGAGAAACGTTCTTTGTCAAATCACCACACTTTCACGCATAATGCATCTTAGACATAAAAGGGGGAAAGGGATTCACACGTTTCACATTCAAACACTTCATAATCATTTCAACAACACAATGAGCCACACATGGCCTTGCAATCCACACGATTGCGGTCAATTCACAACCCAGTCTCCCTCCTCACTTGCACCGTACCACAAGACCTCGAACGCTCATAATTCTTTCCTCAAACCATCCAACTACCAATTCGATTCATCGATTTATTAATCACAACATAGTATCATATTAGCTTATGAAAAAGGGAGTAAGGTTTAGGCTCTTACCTGAGCAACCAGCACCATTTAGCGGTGCGTTACAACAAGCGTACATATAGCCATATTTATCCATAAATCGACAACACTTTATTCAGTAAATCAAACATAATTTGATTCTAAACATATGCGATGCATTTCGAAGTAACTTTCCTAAGCATGAATGTGCTAAAAAGGGTTCGAATGAAAGCTAAACATATTTCAATAGCTTCGAATTTAATTCGTTTACATGCATTAGCTAGTTTAACTTACATCGAAGCTAAACACGTTTGTATAACTTCGAGATTAATTCCTTTAACATGCATTAGCTAATCCACTTGATTCGAAGCGAAACACATTTCATTAACCTCGAAATTAGCTCATTTGCACGCATCGGTTAATCAATTCGAATGGAAGCTAAACACGTTAAAAGGACTTCGATTTTAATCGTTTTCCATATATTAGCTAAATAACTTGAATAGAAGCTGAGCACGTTAACGCAACTTCGATTTTAATTCTTTTTCATGCATCAACTAATTAACTTGAATCGATGCTAAACACGTTAAATTAACGTCGTTTTTAATCCTTTTTCATGCATCAACTAATTAACTTGAATCGATACTAAACACGTTAAATTAACTTCGAATTAACATCTCAAGCATGAATTACATTTATTGTTTTGAATCGACGCTAAACACATTTAAATTACTTCGAATTAACAACTCAGGCATGATTCACGTTTATTGGTTCGAATTGAAGCTAAACGCGCATAATTCGCATCAATTTACAATCTCAGGCACAAAATCAACCCAATGAGTCGAAGCTAACATGAATAACTCATTTCTTGACATTTCCTAACGAATTTCACAAACCCTAACTTGACATGCAACGTTAATCTGCTGAAAGTTAATTTCGAAAGTAGTAATAGCTTAGGAGGCGAGAACACCCACCGGGAATCGCTTCATTACCCACTAAATTGGTAGCAATTCACGCCCAAAATCCCCTTGAACTCGTCCCAGGCTCGGCTACTCCCAGAACCTGAAACCCTAGCTTCGATTTAGCGGCGTTTTAGATTGATTTTGGCCAGAAGTTAACTCCTAATTTATAGAGGAGGCTGGGATAGAGGTGGGTCGTCGGTTTCCGACAGGTGGACGGCCGGTTTTGGGCGAGCAAACGCGTGGGTGTGGGGCTGTGCAAAGTGAAGGAAATCTGGTGGAGGAACGGGTGGCTGAAACGCGTGGTGTGGGGGACCAATCGTCGCTTTCTCTTGCCGGTGACGCGTGCTGGCCGGCGACAGCGCTAGATGGCCAGTCGCCGGTGAGAGAGAGAGAGATTCTAGAGGGAGAGAGCTGCGGTAGAGAGAGAGAGAGCAAAGCAGAGAGAGGAAGTGTGAGAAGGAGAGGGGGGTCGGGGTCTCGGGCTCTTGAGGCCCAACTTGCCACCCCTTCCCTTTTTGTTCCATTTCCCTTTTTTTTGACTCAATTAACATCATTCAACTAAATTCCGGTCCCGTACTCCCTAATGGTTAGGCTAAACCCGAATTGAAACGACCCACAATTAACATTCCTGTTTAAACTTTGGAAATCGGCCAAGTAAAATGGAAAACGATTTTAAAAACTCGGTTTAGCGTTGATTCGATAATTTTATAAATAAGTAACATCGATAATAACATTAATCAAATAATCATTTTTTTAATGAATTTAATCATTAAAAACTCACACAGTTACTAAAAATACGATTTTATAACGTAAAAGCAAGACAGGCAACTTAACTTAAAAATAACGAAGGTGGGTCTTACATATGTGCTGAATCTAAAGTTGCAGACAATGAACATACTGGTACTTTTAATGAAATTTCACTAAGTATCATTATGTATAAAAGGGGAGGAAATGACAGATTAGACCCTGATTCTATGAAAAAAATATCATTATAGGGTCATAGCGTTAGCAAATGTTTTTACTTTCATAACTGATAGTTTTAGTTAGGAAAAGTAAAGGTTTAATAGGGTTAAAATAAATAACTCGTAACTTAATCTCCTAACATTAACTTGAGACCTAGTTCTTCAATCTAGAAAGCTTAAAAAGTTCCACAAAATTTTCATTTGCCAAGCAAAATATAATTCCCACAATAGGGTTCCTAAAATTGGGCTAGAACACAATTGGGCTAGTTTAGATCTATTTTGCGCAGTCGGAGAAAAACGACCATAACTTTCTCTAAAGAATCAGATTATAGCAATTCCAAAGACATTTCAAGGATAACTCACTGATCTATCTACCTAACAAAAATCATAATTTTGTGATGGCCTAAACAATGCCCATTTATTTACAAATTCACCCATGTTTTCAGTCTGTTCACAGCACATTGTTTTTGTTTTCCCCCTTCTTTTTACATAATTCCCCATATAAAATCACTCCTTAAAATAATGTAATAAAGCCTTGGCCCTTTTCATCACCATACAAAGCCATATTACTCAATTTTACTCCATAATCATCTACATCAAAGTTTCAATTTTTCTCTTTCTCAAACCCACTCGAAAACACATCCATAATCTTACTTATTTGCATAAATGAGCAAAATGATCCTTTAGAATCAATTGGGGAAATTCCTATACTCCATCCCTTTTTCAAGAATCACACCAAATCATTATTTTCCAAGTTAAAAGACACATTAGATATTCATTTTACATCCAATATAAACAAATAACATGCTTGATCCCAAAAGAAGGTCAAACCATGCATAATCATTAAAACCCTAACTTATGGCAACTTGAACTCACCTTTAACTCATTCAAACGACACCACCACCACCTTAATCATTTATGATGCTAAAGATTGCCAAAAAATAAAAAACAATCGATCAACATCACTTAAGCTTAAGCTTGCATGATCATGAACCATCTCAACTCCCATATACTCTCAAGCTTCACCAACAATCAAAACACCAAAATAACTCTTATTTCTATCAAATCAACATGATCGACAATTAAAAATAACAAACAAGAATCAAAACAAAAAATCCAAAGAAACAAAGTTAGGTTACTCACTTTGATGCCTAGAAGAGAGGTGGAAGAAGTAGTTGATGAGGGTGGGGGTTGAAAGGGGATGGTGGCTGAGCTGGTGGAAAGTGGACTGGTGGCAGTGGCTACTCCGGTGAGGTGCTGTTGGTGCAGAACAACAACAAGCAAAGGGGAGGGGGGCAGCCGGGTTTGTGATATTTTCCTTTTACTTTTAGGTTAGAAATGATTAAAAAAAAAAACACTTGGCTGCATTTTAATCCCCAAAAGTAGGTTTTACTAATTATGTTTTAGGAATAATCAAAAGGAAATTAGCTAAATCAAATACATAACTTGTTGGGCCTTGTTTGGGCTTATATGATTTGGGCCCGCTAAGCAAAATACCTCTTTGAAATCAAATTTTTGCATAGCTCGGGATAAAATCTTTAGGTTGTTAAGAACGACAATTTAATCTTTTGAAAAATTTTGTCAGGGTCATCTATTAATCCACCTGAAATGTCACGATTAAAAAAAACCAAACTACAAATTGGGGCCCAAATGAATTTTTCCTCACTACGATGATTAAATACGATAAATAAATATGAGAAAATCACTAACATGTAATTAAATAAATGAACATGATTTAGGGTTAGGTATTATAGCCTTTCCCCCTTAAAGAGTTTCGTCCTCAAAACTTATGAGCTTTACCATGTCATGTAAAGTTACCTCAAATAAATGTGGGTACTTGGCTTTCATTTTCTATTCGGTCTCCCAAGTGGTTTCTTAGGAGGTATAATTTGTTCAAAGCACCTTGACTAGAGGTATCTGCTTGTTGTCCAGCTGCTTAATCCTATGATTTAGTATTTGGACTAGACGCTCTTCCTATACAAGATCGACAGTAATCTCAATAGGTTCAGATATGATGGAGTGGCCCGGGTTTGGAATATACATCCTGAGCTAAAAGATGTGAAACACATTATGCACGTGTTTAAGTTCTACTGGCAAAACCAGAAGATAAGCTACGGGATTCAACTTTTTAGTGATTTTATAGGGTCCAATATATCTTGGACTCAATTTACCTCGCATTCCGAACCTCTTGATACCCTTAGTTGTCGAAACTTTCAAAATAAATTTATTGCATATTTAAAACTCTAGAGGCCTCCTTCTTTTGTCAGCATAATTCTTTTGCCGGATTTGGGCAGCCTTAGTATGCTGTCAAATTCTTCTTATTGTTTCAACCGTTTCCTGAATCATTTCGGGGCCTATGATCAATGCCTCGTCCAAGTGACTCTTGCACAGTGGGGTTCTATATTTTCTACCGTATAAAGGCTCAAACAGGGTCCTTTTGATGATGGACTGGTAGCTATTGCTATAAGAAAACTCCACCAACGGTAAATCGTCTTCCCATTTCTCTTAGAACTGCAATTCACAAGCTCTCAGCATGTCTTCTAGAATTTGATTCACTCTTTTAGTTTGCCTATCATTTTCAGGATGATAAGAGCTGCTAAAGTTCAATTTGGTCCTGAAGATTTTTTGAAGCGCTTGCGAAAAACGGGCTTGGAATCCTTGAACCTTATCTGATACTATGTCTAAGGGAATCTCGTATAGTCAGACTGTCTCCTTAACATATAGTTGGGTGGTTTTTCAGTCCCCTAAGTATCCCTAATTGGCAGAAAATGGGCGGACTTGGTAAGTTGATGGACTATAACCCAGATAGCATTCTTCTTCGAAGTAGAAAGGGGTAAACCCATGACAAAGTCCATTGAGATCAAATCCCATTTCCAACTGGGAATTTCTAGAGGTCACAGTTCACCCATGGGTCGCTGATGCTCTGCTTTAACCTTCTGGTAGGTCAGACACTTGTCTACGTATTCTGCAACCTCATTCTTCGTATTATTCTACCAGAAGTATTATCTCAGGTTTCTATACATCTTGGTGCCTCCTAAATGCACTGAATAGCGAGTATTGTGAGCCTTCTCTAGGATTTGTTTCCTTAATTCCTCATTTTTTGGTATGCACAGGTGATTCTAGAATCGCAGTGTCCCTTCCTTTTGTACTACAAACCCAGGGGACTTCCCTTTGTCTAAATTTTGCTATATTATTTAGAGTTTAGGATCACTTCCCTATTTCACCTGAATTTCTTCCACTATAAAAAACTGTAAGGTAACTGCTGATAATTGAATATTTACTTAGCCATGGGACACCAGTTGAATTCCCAAATCCTCAAGCTCTCTTAAGGGACTCAAATGAGTAATCATCATAGTGTTTGAGCTATGTTATGCTTTCCTACTCAGGGCATCTACTACAACATTTACTTTTCCTGGTGATATTGAATTTGCAAATCATAATCCTTGAGCAACTTAAGCCAATGCCGTTGTCTCAAATTGACTCCTTTTGGGTGATGATATACTTCAGAATTTGATGGTTAGTATAGATCTTGTGTAATACCCCATATAGGTAATATCTCTAAATTTTCAGTTTAAAGACCACAGCTACTACCTCTAGGTCATGTGTACGATAATTTTTCTCATAAGGCTTGAGATGCTAAGAGGCATAAGCTGCTACTTTATCTTCCTGCATCAGAACACAGCCTAAACTGTTCTTCGATGCATCACTATAAATGGTATACTCCTTACCCTCAGTTGGTAACGTTAGGATTGAGGCGGTAGTTAATCGCTGCCTTAACTCCTGAAAAGCTGTCTCACACTTCTCTGTCCACTCAAATTTATTCTTTTTCTTTAGCAAATTCATCAACGGAAAAGCTATTTTCGAAAATTCCTTAACGAACCTTTGATAATAGCCTGCTAAATCGAGAAAGCTTCTAATCTCAGTGACATTAATAGGTCTTGACCATTCCATAATTGCCTTTACCTTCTGGGGTTCAACTTTAATTCCTTCTTTTGTAACTGCATATCCTAATAATACTACTTCTTCCAATGAAAATTCACACTTCTTTAATTTCCCATAAAGCTGATGCTCTCTTAGGGTCTGTAACAACATCCTCAAATGATTAGTATGTTTCTCCCTATCCTTCCAATAGATAAGAATGTCATCAATGAACACCACTACAAAATTGTCTAAATAGGGTCTAAAGACTTTGTTTATAAGATCCATGAAGGCTGGGGGCATTGTTGAGGCCAAACGGCATCACTGTAAACTCATAGTGACCGTACCTAATCCTAAATGCCTGGGGGATGTCTTCAGGTTTAATCCTAAGTTGATGGTACCCTAACCTCGGATCAATCTTAGAGAAGACTCTTGCTTCTTGCATTGATCAAACAAGTCAACTATTCACGGTAAAGTGTATTTGTTTTTGATGGTAATCTTATTCAGCTCCTTATGGTCAATACATAGCCTTAAGGTTCCATCCTTTTTCTTAACGAACAATACTGGGGCACCCCATGGTGACACACTTGGTCTGATAAATCCCTTCTATAATAGCTCATCTGACTGAATCTTCAATTCTTGAAATTCAGTTGGGGCCATACAATATGGGGTTTTGGAGATAGGTTGGGCACCAGGGATTAACTCAATTCCAAAATCAATTTTCCTCTGCGAAGGTATTCTTAGAAACTCCACAGAAAAAACATCTTCAAATTCACAAACTACAGGAATATTTTCTACTTTCTCTTCTTTTGTTTGGTGTCAATAGCATAACACCAATATCCAATATACCCCTGACATAATAGCATACTTGTTTTCATAACAGAAATCAAGGGATAAGATTTTTTCTCTCTCTGACCACAGAAACATACTTCTCTCCCTTTTTTATCCTTCAAAATAACCTTAAGATTTTCACAACCAATCATCATCCCATAAGTATGTGACCAATTCATTCCCAAAATGATGTTAAAATCAAATAGATCAAATTGAATCAAATCACCAGGTAAGGTGGTTCCACTAATGGTGATGGGAATAAGTTTATAGGAGATGGGGCACTCAACCATAGAATCATTGGGTAACTTAATCTTATAATTAATTTCCGTCTTCCTACCCTCAAGGTTCAATTGTATGGCAGATCTGGTTGATATAAATGAATGAATAGCACATGAATCATATAATACATAAAATATCTTTGAATTTAAAAAGAGAGTTCTAGTGACTACCATACCAGAAGCGGCAGCTTCCTTCTTACTCATTACATATGCCCGTCCTACTGCCGTAGGCCTTGGAGGTAGAGCCCCTTAGGGAGGGGGGGCCAAGGGTTTTGCTGGACCCTTGTCTACAGCCTGCAATATTTGGGGGCTTGTCGCGATGAGGTGTTTAGGGCTTCGACACCATATCCACTTGTTGGTTCCTGCGCGACATTCAGGAGTGTTGTGATTTGTTCTTCCGCATTTCCCACATGGCTCCGCTGAGCATGCAGGATGGCTCTTAGGAGGAGTGGGAGAAGGTTTCTTCTGCTTCATACTCCCACTCAGAGTTCCTCGCATAAATCCTTTTCTCTTTTGGTTTATCGGGTTCAGGGCCCTCAACTTTGCCTTTACTCGCGCCACTTCAGTGGCTCATTCATATAGCTGTTGGTAAGTCAAGATTGGTTGCCTAACTAACTAATTTTAAATGTAGAACGCCAAACCCTCTTTAAACCTCCTCATCTTTAACCTTTTAGATAGCACAAATTCAAGGATAAGCCTGGACAAATGTGTAAACTTACTGGCATACTGTATCACAGTCATATTACCACTCATCTTAAGCTCCATAAACTCTTTCTCCTTTTAACTTTGGACCACAACTAGGTAAAATTTTGCCTTTAGCTCTTCTAGGAATTTGCTTCGGGTAAATTTAGGCCCTGTGAGCCTATCCTTAACAGTGTTTCACCAAATATCAACTTCAGCACTCAAATAATACATCCCAATATTTACTTTCTTTTCTACTGGAACCTGTACCACTATAAAAATGTTCTCCATTCCCCTTACCTATTCCTCTAACACTACTGGATCATAATTTCCGTCATACATTTTAGGATTGCGTCAATGCTACCCTATCGGCTAATTTATCATCTGTAGGAGAGGCTTTGGTAGGTACTTGGGAAATTCGCTTAATTAGTTCAGCTATTAAGGTCGGCCAGTAGTTCGGGTTTCCAATATTGTTAGCTAACTCAAGGGGAATAGGTGGCATTTTATCAAAATTTTGTGGCACATGACATAAGGCTTGTTCACGCGATCCCTAGCCATGGTCCGAGTTATCCCCTATATGAGTCTCCATATTATTTTGCACCGATTCAGATATTCTGATCATACATTAAATGAAACAATTCATTCACTGGAATATCCTAAAATATAAGTTAAGCCACTACAAAAATATATCTGATCTGCGACGGAAATTTCGACGGAAAAAGGTGATTTTTCCGACGGAAAATCCGACACGGAACGGGTCATTGGGATTCAGCTCGTCGCAAAAATTTATCCGACGGATCCCGACAGAGACCGACAGAATTTCCGACAGAAAGTACCCGTCGCAAATCCCGTCGGATACTATCTGACCGAGTCAGTACCGGAAGGAATTTCCCACGGAAATTCTGACGGAATATTCCGTCGGAATTTCCGTCGGAGATTCCCTCCACTAAATGAAAGAATTTTTTTTAATTTGGAGGGAAATTTCGACGGAATTCCGATGGAATAATTTCGTCGGAAATTCCGTCGGAATTTCCCTGCAAATTAAAATTTTTTTTTTAATTTTCAAAAGTTCTCAAAAATCCAAAAAAATTGATCCATTACCATATGCAATGTTGCAATAATTTCCAAATATAATTAATATATATATATAGCTTTAAATCTACCAATAGAAGGCACTAAATTAAATATTAAGTGCGACATATGCGTTGTTTTGGATCTACACGCAGATCACATAAATTGCACGAAAATCATATCAGCTAATCAGCGTCAGATAAATTTGTAAGATCATCATCATTGTCATTTTGGGAGTCCTCATCATCATCATCATCATCATCAGCGTTCAAGTTGATGTGGCTGGAAGAACCTGCACTTTGACCTTTGAAAAATCCGAAAACTTTTTTCAGCATGCGCTCTGTCTTCCCTTATTTCTTGGTTAGTTAAGTTATAGCTCTGCTTGCTTGGCTATGCTCTTACTGAGGAGTTGCGCTTGCTCTCTTGGATCAAAATGCTCTACTGATGAGTGATGTGCGGCTGCGATGGTAGTTGATTTCTTCAACTTCACGCCCTCCGTACCAAAACCGTATACGCGGTCTTTCTTGTCTAAATTTTCTTTAATCCAAAACTCTTCTTGGGTCATAGGTGACAGTTGGGAGCTCCCTTGAGTTGCAGCTTGAGAGTACTCCTGCCATTTGTTGTGATGATCCTCTTGAAAATTGTCAGAAATAAATCAGTTTCATACTAAACCTACAATTGTAATATATGATTCATCTCTGAATAAAATATGCCAAATTGAAATTACAAATTTTTTTTGCAGATTTTTTATCCACAAAATTTTGTCTTTCACCTTGCAGTGGGTGTCCTTAAACAATTCCTCACATGTGGGTTCCCTACTTAATGCTTTGGCCTAAAGAGAAAAAAAAAGTAATTAGCTATAAAATATAAAACAAGGACGAGAACCCCAATCCATACCATACATTATATATAAGAAATACGCTTATTAATAATCACATTCCTTACCAGGCGCCTTTTCATTTCACTAATTGGAATTGAGCCACATGCATGTAACGAAGGACCAAAACCTTCGGCACCACGACCACGTCCACCATTGAGTCCAGACATCTAACAAATAAGAACAAAATAAAAAAAATACAACCGCACCAATATTCATAGTATTGCCAGTGAAAAAATTACATGACATATGTACAATTGTTTGTTTGGGTTTGCAATTAAGAAAAACTCCATACACAGATATAAATATCCATACAACGAAAATATTAAATCAACCATTGTGGGACACATCGTCATCGTCATCGTCATCACTTTGCAATGCCATATTTTCATCATCATCATAATCATCATCAGTGTCTTCAGGTTCATCCTCCCATTCACCTTCTTCATCCTCGTCATCACCATTCCCATCATGATCATCACCCCAATCATGTCCATCAACATCATCAGCTTGTACAGTTTCATCAACTAATATTGTAGCTATTACATTATCCACATTCATGGTTGTCATTCCGAACTGTTAACAGGCAAGTTCTAGATTATCCTTACCTTTAAGAGCACCGCGAGGTTTGTTTGGTATAGCTACCCACCAATTCGCTTTTCCTGATATCCCCTCAGGGTACTTAACATATACCACTTGGGTTGCAGTATCAGCAAATATGAACAGGTCAAACTTTCTGTAACGTCTAGTATGATTAACCTCGGGATACGGGGTAAATTTAGGATAACGTAGCCCCTGAGGAACATCCGGGTCAAACCACTCGCAATTAAAAAATACACATTTTTTGATTGGCTCACCTGTAAATTCAACACGAATAATTTCATGAAGTATGCCATAATAATCCCCTGCTACTTCATCACCTTCGCCAACTCCTTTGACACACACGTCACAATTATATGTTACTTTACCTTCATTTCTAACCTTGGCATGAAACCGATAACCATTAACTTTATGCCCAGAAAAATATTCCACTACCATAATCAGTCCATGAGATAAGTTCACCAGAAAATCATGCCTCTCATCATTAAACACCCGATAAGAATTGACCTATGAAAAAAATAAAGGTAATCCTCTTTAGAGTAACAAAAATATTTTTTAGGAGTTGAAGGTTACTTAAGAAAAATTACTTACATTACACTTAAACCATTGTGCAAAATTTGCCTCAATGAACAAGTCAACTTCCACATCACTCGCGTTTGGATTATGGCCGCGAAATTGATGTTTGAACCAACTGTAGTGTTTAACGAATGAAATTAAATAATTATTATTGAACAATTAGTAAGTATTCAAATGAAACTTTCAGTAACTGATATACTTACTCCAAATGTGGTTGCACTTCATCACAATTCAGTAAAATGTGAAGACGTGCGACACGATACTCAGGTTCAATAAGATATCTTTTTCCTCGGTTTACAAATGGAGTACCCTTACGGTTAAACACCGAAAGAGTTCACATTTGTCGTTCGGGTTGTTGCAGATCCTCATTACGCCCAATACTCGGGCAATGCAAGTTTGATTGAAAATAATACTTAACGAAATGTTTGATCTCAAATGCTAAGTATGCGTTAACCATGGATGCCTCTACACGAGCTTTATTCTTTGCCGTAGGCTTCATCCAGTCAAAGTACCTCTCAAAAGGATACATCCATCGATATTGAATAGGACCACCTAACAAAGCTTCTTCGGCTAAATGAATGGGCAAATGTTCCATGACATTCCAAAATCCAGGCGGAAAAATTGTCTCCAACTTACGAAGAATTATAGCAATGTTCTTGTTCATCTCTTCCAGCATGCTCACGTGTAACTCACTGGAGCATAAGTTTCTGAAAAACTCACTCAATTCGACCAAGGGTCCCAACACATCTTCCGGAAGAGCAGCAAAAGCTACTGGAAGAAGATTCTCCAGGAACACATGATGATCATGACTTTTCATATTTTGCAACTTTGTATTAGATGGATCCACCCAATTTCCCACATTAGAACAATAACCATCAGGCACATGAACCTCCCGCAACCATTGACAGACAGCCCTTTTTTGAGGTAATGACAGTGCAAATTTGGCTTTTGGCTTACACAATCTATCAGTTGACCCTCTTGTAACAAAGTTCAACTCTTGCCTACTACACAGAATAGACATATCCATTCTTGCTTTAAAATCATCCTTTGTTTTTCCAGGTACATCCATCACTGTGTTTATAATATTTTCACTGAAGTTTTTCTCTATATGCATAACATCAAGGTTATGCCTCAGAAGTTGATGCTTCCAATACGGCAACTCCCAAAAGGTACTTTGTTTTGTCGAATTATGTTCATTTTCCTCAAATCTCGGAACTTGAAAATGGATATCTTCAGTCACTTTAGGCAATGTCGACACTATATCAGACAACATTTCACCAGAAATCCTTTGAGGAGGGCCAATGTGTACGCTCTTTCCTTTACGGAAAGCAACTTTATTAGCTCTAAAACAATGATTTCGAGGCAAGAACCGACGATGGCAATCAAACCAAGATGGCTTTCGGCCATGCTGTAACTGGAATGCACAATTTTGGTTCATACAAACCGGACATGCTAACAACCCGTGAGTACTCCAACCGGATAACATACCATATGCGGGAAAATCATTAATTGTCCACATCAACGCGACATGTAATCTAAAAGTTTCCCCGCACGAAACATTAAATGTATCAATCCCAACATCCCACAGCATTTTTAACTCATCAATTAAGGGTTGTAAGTACACATCAATCCTGTTCTTCGGATTTGTTGGGCTCGAAATAATACAACTTAAAAACATGTATGGAGTTGTCATACACATATCTGGAGGCAAGTTGTAAGGTGTAACTACAATTGGCCACACAGAATATGCTCTTCCAGATATGGAAAATGGTGTGAAACCATCAGCACAAAAACCTAACCTTATATTTCGAGGCTCTGCTGCGAAATTCGGATACTTTTGATCAAAATGCTTCTAAGCTAATTCATCCGACGGATGCTGGAGAACACCCGATTCTTGGCGGTGCTCATGATGCCATCTCATATGGACGGCAGTCCTTTTTGACGCATACAGTCGTTGCAATCTTGGGATTAAAGGTAGGTACTGCATTTTTGGATATGAAACAACCTTATTACCTCGTTGGTTGGATTTCTTTGGAAAATATCTTGCATGTCCACAAAATTTGCATGCGGACATCCCCTCATCCTGTTTATAATAAAGCATGCAACTGTTCGGACAGCAATCAATTTCCTGAACATCCATACCTAAAACTCTCACTTTTCTGAGTTGTTAATGATAATTTTTTGAAATGCCACTTTCAGAAGGGCATATGTCTTTTATCAGGTCAACAACTTCGTTGAAACAACATTGAGACATGTCGTTCCCCGATTTAATACTAAGTAGCCTCATAGATGTTTCAAGTTTAGTTATGTTGCACCCTTCATACAACGGTTTTTGGGTAGACTCAAGCATAGTATAAAATGCCTCATGATTTGCATCCTGATGGCTACTCATGTTCATTTCATTAGCTTGGAAGGCAGCATGAAGCATGTTCTCCATATGATTATGATCGTTGTGATCGTAATCAAAATTCATAGAATGTGAACTACTTGCACCCCTTGCTTCTGAATTATCTTCTTCCCCATGACTTGTCCAATACCAATAATTCTTCACAAACCCCTTTCTAAACAAATGAGACTTTGCAACATCAGGTGTAAAATATTGCATATTTTTGCACTTCGCACATGGACATCTATAAACTCCATTAACTCTATACTCCTCTTGATTTCGTGCAAATTCATCAAACATATTAACTCCCATCAACCACTCATCTCTAAGTCCATGTCCATTAGGATTTCTTCTCCTATACATCTATTGACGATGCAAGGCCCATCCATATGTTGCTAATATGATTGCCTTAATTGTTATGTAAACTACAACCAATTACAATAAAAATTTTTTAGAAATCTATTTAACCAGTTCAACATATATATATATATATATATATATATATATATATATATATATATATATATATATATACATAAAAATATATTTAATAGAACTATTAAATATATCATAACGCACCCAAATAAGCATCAAACATAAATTACACAATTTATTTCACACTTTATTCAAATAAACATAACAAAAAAAAAAATGTAATACTATTACCCAAAAGATAAAATGAAAATACTTAACAGATCAAACAAAAATTTAACCATGCCTCAAACAAGAATGTTCTTTACATACTGCCCAATAATAAATATACACAACAAATCAAACAAAAACTACACATACTTAACACACTTAAACAATTCAACCAAAATTTCACATCACTATATTATTTGTGAAAATAAATGTAATCAAGCATCAAGCACAAATGAAATTATTACTTTTGTACTTCATCCAAATAAATAAATCCAAACAAAATTAATAAGATACAATACAATTAACATAATGAGCAAACTTCAATTAATATATACTTAAAACACCTGAATATATACTTAACATTCTTATAATATATTACTCCATTTGTTCAAATAAATACTTAACATTCTTATAAATACACTTAATATTTTACGACAAAAATAAAGTACATATTAAACCAACTAAATCATACGAACAATTAATCATTTCTCAAGAAAAGAATATTATTCACATACCTACCAAAAATTAATATACATAACAAATCGAATATAAAACGAACATACTTAACATTCTTAAAACATTTAGTAAAACAAAACATATATTACACAAGCTTACGCACTCACAACTATTTCAATTATTCAAATCAACATACATTACATATTAAATTAGAGTTACATTATACTTGTTTCCTATCAAAATAAATTCTCACATTACATTATACTTGTTTCCAATCAAAAAAAATTCTCACAAAACCTAAGATACAACAATTAATAGAATTAAACATATATGGTACAAAACATAACAATATTATTTAATATCCACATATGCCTCAATAAGCATCAACCACAAATTAAACACCTTATTTCACACTTCATCTAATTTAACAAACCCAACCGAAAATAACGAACTACTTTTAACATACTTAGCAAACTTGAATCAATATATACTTAACATACCTAAATCTTGCAAAAATATAACCACTTGTTTCACTTAAATTATTCACTTTAATAAAACATAATATACATGCTTAACATATTTAACATTTTAAAATAACCAAATAATTATTTCAGATCTACATACTTAACATGTTTTACTCCACTTATTCCAATAAACATATTTAATAAATTAAATAAAAAACTAACGTAATTTAAATTCATATTCAACGGAAAAATTAAATTATTCAAACTAAACAAACATGCTTCTACTAACCTTCACACACCCGAAAAATGAACATCACATATCAAATTAACACAATTTTAAAGCGCAATAATTCTACTAACCTTCACACACCCGAAGAATCAAGCAGATTACTGACCGTGAGGGCACTAGCGGCGGCGATAGCGGTGGCACTGGCGGCGTTCGTGGCGGCGGCAAAACGTGGAAAACAAAGACCGTAAAAAATATCAATTAACTTAACTTTTTCAATTCCAAACAATAAATTAAGCAAAAATATCACTTACCGCTAAATTTTTCGGTGACCAAAACCTTGAAATCTCAATTTCTCTCTCCTCCTTCTCCTCCCTCTCTCTCTTTTCGAACCTCAGCTTTCTCTCTCTATTTCTCAAAATGCCGTTCGAATTTTTCCCCCTCTCCCAATTTAAAACCGGGCAATTTGCAAGCTCGAGATCCGCGCGCCCCATCCGACAGAATTCCGTCGGAAATTCCGTCGGATTTTCCGACGGAATCTCGTTCCGTCGGAAATTTCATCGGAGGTTCAAATTTTCGACGGAATTCCGTACCTTTCCGTCGGAAATTTGAACTTCCGTAGGGATTCATCGAAGTTTCCGTCGGTGTGTCGGATATTCTCCGACGCCTATCTGTTGTGTCGCTTTGTCCATCGGAGCTGAGCATCGTTTTTGTGGTGAGCAAGCCTAACAAATACATTTAATATGGCTCAAATATTATTTAAAACAAAACCCAAAGCTTCATTATATTATTCCATAACTGCTTGTTTGCATACATGGCTGCTTGCTTATGTACATGATCAACAAAAGTATATCACATCTAACTGACTAAGTAAGATTAGCTCTGACACCTACCCAATACACTAACTAGCCCCCTATACACTAAATCCGCCACATGCCCAAAAAGAGAAACGGACCATGTCACCACAGTCGGAATGATTTGACTGACTATATACAATGTCATATGCTACACAAAATACAACTATCCAATCCGACCATGCTATATACATGCGAGGCACAAAATGTAACCTACTCAAATCAACAACTGAAATAGCCTAACGATCCGTAGATGGATCATAATCGAGGTCGGACTCATTCTCAGACTCCTCACCTAAGTCGAAGCTGCTATCCGATGCTCCTGGCTTTATCTCGTCGACCTCTTGATCCTCCTATTGCTCCCCCACTGCCTTATCAGTCTCCTGGTCGATCGATTGCTCCTCTACTACGTCATCAATCTCCTGATCCTTCTCTGGATTGTCCTCATCCTCCAGATGGTCATCGAGACCCTCCATGGGCTCGTCATCCGGACTAAGTAACACAATCTCTGGTGTGTCAGGACATCCACCACTACATGAACCTCCCCAGGACTGTTGGGCATCTGAGGAGTGCTCGGTACGAATAGCGATGGTGGTCCCTGTGCCGGTGTGGGTGGTGCAAGCAAGGGATGTGCCTGGAGTAAAGGAAAAATGTGCTGAACGGTCTCCATGGTGATCTCTCTCTATTCAAACTCTTCCCGCAACTCTGAGGTGATCGTAGCCCAAGCCCCCTGGGTTTGGAACCTACGTCCATCCCAACCTGAGTTTCCCATCATCATGAAATGATGATAACGAAGTCTAAACTTGACCCACGGGTCAACCATAGGTAAGGACCATAACAATCTACATGCACAGGCCGTGATGTTGTGAAACTCGGAGAAACGGTCCTGCACATGAGCTATCATGCTGGCATATAATAGTGAAATATAGGCAGCCACAGATGTACAAGGCATTATATTAACTGCATAAGGACCCATCTAGTAAGGAAAACACAAATGAGAGGCGTGTAGAAGGTAAGCAATATACATTTCTAATATCACAAGTCTCTAATAGTATAGAATATCTCTTATTAATAAACCTTCTCACCCTTCTATATCTAAATTCTATATCCGTATCCCATCAAGAAGATCAAAACCTACCTCTAATACCAAATCTGTAACACCCTAAATGCACACAATCCACTATTTGCATTCTCTCCATATCCGTATCCCATTGATTTATAAATTTTTGATTGAAACCGCCCTATTTTAATGTATAGTTTCAGCCACTATTTTAATATTTGTGAAGGATGGGCTGAAAGGAAAATTCTAAACATTTTACTATACAAATTTCATAATATTTGGCAATTTCTTGTACATTTTCATGAATTTTGATGTGTATTTTAGAAATTATAAATTTTTAATTGAAACTACCCTTTTAGTGCTTAATTTCGGCCGTTGTTTAGATGTCTATGAATTATTGGTTTGGATAAAAATTTTGAAAAAATTTACTGTAGATTATCCATAATACTTTTTAAGTTCTTGTAAATTGTCATGAGCTGTGGATGTGTATTTTGTGAGTTATGAGTTTTTGAGTGGAATCATAAATTTTTAGTATATGTGTGTGTGAGCTACTTGTGTGCATTAACTGAGAATTGGATATACATGAACTATTTTTGAGCACTAGGAGGAATATGATAAGGAAATAAACTAGTGAATGTTGTGGAAATCATTTGGACTTAGATTATGTCTCATTTTGACTAAATTTTGGAATAAATTGTGCATGCAGGTCTCTCTAAAAAAAATAGTGGTTGTGTTGTGTGTGTAGACGTGGAGAACTTATTTGGAGTAGACTTATGCATTGTTTTGACTATGTTTTGTTAAAATTACGAAATTGAGTTTCATTACAAAATATTATTATGATAATATGAGTGATATAATGTCACTAACTTACATGTATATGGAGAAATAGATTCATATCTTTCTTAAGGATATATGTTACGTTCTAGAGCTACAATCATAGAATGATTTGTCTTTGTGTTCGGATCCTTATGGGCCATTGGTCCATACATTGAGTGGTAGCTGCCCGGTCTGCCAATGGAGTCCTCAGTTGTTGTTATTTGGATCTGTATTGGTCCGTGGTTGGTACATGGAGCGGGCACTGCCCGGCTTGCTGGAATATGAATATGACTCCATAGTCATTCGGGGGCATCTATGTTCTCTAGAGCATTGGGTCCCTGGATGGTACCCTGAGTGGGATCTGCCTGGTTGTTCACTAGGATATGTTCATAACCCGTATTATTTTATGGTTCTTTGTGCGATTCATGAGTTGACTTTCCCTAAATTGAGGAGCTTTGTTACCCTAAGAATAAATGATATGTTATGAAATTGGATTTTGGTTTGGATTTGGATTTTGGTTTAGAATTAGATTTGGAGGATTATTTAGGATGTTCATGAGACTGCAATTGATTTTAAATGCATAATTGATAAGTATTTTTAAAGAAATGTGCTATGTGTAAATTATGATACGCGTGGGCTATCAGCTTAACTTAGCAGCCTCTAATGTTTTTTAGACTCCAGTGAGGACTAGGAGCCTAAAATACATAGTAGGTTTTGGGTAATCATAGTTAGTTTAGTGAATAAACTAGCAGCAGAGTTTGTTTAGAGACTTCAGTGGAAACAAGGGTCCTTAAGTCATACCTACTACTGGACAATTATGGTTGAGTTAACTAATTGTCCATTTCAGGCGATATGTGTGTGTATGTGTTTTTTTTAATGAAGTTTTTAGATTATTATAGATATAAAGGATATAAGTTTATTTATGAAGCATGATCATGTTCTTATGTCATATTCCATGTGCTATATGCTAATGTTCTCATTCTCGATGCTATGTATGTTATGAGCTCATGCGTAAGTCAAACAATGAGAAACCATAGGGAAAGGTAAGGGTTATCCCCTAGGCTCAAGGAACTTACAACCTCACCATTTTTCAGGATTTTAGAAGATAAAGGGGACCATAAGAGCATTAAGAACGCTAGGTAGTTGTTAAATACTTTAGAAGAGCCAAGCTAGGAATGCAAGCATTGTTATGCATTTATGTAATGAATTATGTTTACTAGATATAGTATGGATGTATGTTGCATGTAAACAAAAAAGATTGCTATGAATATGGTTTCAAGTATATTCAAGAATGTTGTTTTAGTATTATCCTGCCGATTATGAACAAATTCTATACAATGCTTCCATTGCACTTGTATTCTAATAAGTTAACTAAGGTTATGGAACTTAAAGAGCTGTATGGGTGTTTCAAGTTAAACATCCATAGAAGTGATGCCGCTGGCTGCTTCGGGCATGGCATTAAAAAAAGCGGATGAAATAGGGCCACGGTTAAGGGTAAAAAATGGAATCATTTGGAGAAAGTAAAGCTACTAGCCAAGAAGGTCAAGAACATTTCGATGACATCATATGCCAAACACCAATATCACACCTTATTTATAAAATCAGCACATCTCCCACAAAAGACCACTAGGGAAGGAGTTGATGCAAACTTATTGAATAAACTGATAAACATGTGAGTGGTGAGAGGAAGTACACAATCTTAACTTACAACCCTTTCAATTTAAACTACGAAGGAGAACAACGAAGATGAAGGATTGTCAAATTATGCCCAAGTCAACTAAGAAGTTTTCCTCCATAAAGCTTTTCTTAGATATGGGCAATATTCTTAGGCGAAGGATAATGTGGATGTAGTTATAATGACAAAAATGGGTAAATGCACAAAGGGCAAGTAAGAAGGCAAACATACAACATTAGGTGGCTTTTTAGCTCATGCAGTTTCATAAAGCAAAGAATCGCTAGGTCTTTTAATATATACACACTCCGAAGGTAGTTTCAAAGAGAGCCAAAACAAGTTCTAGAGATGCAATCACTGAGCAGTCACGCATGAAAGGAAAATGATACTAAATTGATGAAGCAGTCTATTAACTCAAAGACATACATGGCAATCTACCAAAGTCAATACAACTGACTCCAACATATGTCCTAGTTATGAAGGTTAACCAAATCAAAAGCATAGTTGCTGATGGGTACCCTTGGGTTTGTGGAAACTATTTCTAAGGCAAAACTTATTTTCAAAATAAAATTAGAAGGCCGATATTGTATGGTAACTATTTTAAGTAGATAATTCAGTATTCCTGTTCCCCTAATCTTCCCTAACGTTCATGTCTGCATATTTTATCCCAATTCTCAAAAACTTGCTTTTAAATATTCATAGTTTATGCATGTAACGTCACTGATTGTGATATTATTAGAAGGCTTGCTTTAACTTGTATCATATGATAAAAAAAATTAATTAGGTTAATTAAGCTAATTGATATTTAATTTAACTAATTACATGCATTTAATGCTTGAATCATCATATGCTTTAGTAACACACTCACTGAATTGTATCACCAATATACTTTTAGAATCAAAAGAAAAATTAGTAAAAGTAAAATCGAGTTCATGACGTATATGCTCACGGCGTCAAGCTCTTGCTCAAACAGAATGTAAACTCAAAGAATACAAACTAAAATCAAGAGAGAGTTGAAAGGGGGATCCGAAAGCAAATACAAAGGTAGAGATAAACTAACACTACTCTTGGAAACAGAAACACCACCAAGAATAATGCTAGGGCCATTAGCCAAGTTTAGGATGCAGAATCACCACCCAAACAAGAGTTAAGACTCACTTGATCACCATCATACTTGGCCTAAGTAAGGATAAGCAACTTAAGTGTTTAATCACAAACTCAAGGACCAATGCTCGGCTTTTGATTTCAATTCAAAAACAACTAATTACAAAATGAGGAGCTGAAGCTAATCTAATTACAAAGCATGTTTGCTTAAGCTAATTGCAAAAGGTGAGTCTAGTAATGCATGTTTAACAACTAAACTCACTAGCTTAAGTTATTATTAATTCTTGGCTGATCTTACACTTGTAAGAGAGAAAATGACGGTCAACCAATGAGAACACCGTGGGTGTCTTCCTTAACCTTGAAGCAAGATGACATGTATCTTTCTTAGCTTTGAAGTATGGTGACATGTGTCAGGACACATGGCACTTGCATGGCAGCTGCTAGGTGAGTCACTAGCTTACTAAGCATCAATCAAGCAAGCTGAAGGTGTAGGAAAACCCAACTAGGAAGGTTTACTAAGTGAAGATGCATTCATGCACTTGGAGCGATTTCTGCCACCACTTGTACATGCATTTCACCAAGCTTAGTGTCTAGCTAGATGACGTTTTCTGGTGTGGGAGCAACTTCAAGATGTCAACAAACACCCCATCTAAGAAACTAGACTTAAAATATCATTTAGATGCTCAATCAAAAAGATTGATCAAACCGGGCTACTTAGGCGCTAAACCAGGCAACTTTGGTTTGTGGGCTTGTTTTGGCCATGTTGGCTGGCTTTTTGTGGGATTTCTTTTCATGCATTGTTTGTGGTCTTCCTATGGAAATAAATTATGCAAAATGTTTAGACTTAAACCCTATTAAGGCTTAAGAAATAATGTATATAAAACCAGGCCTAAACAATGGTTTTAACCCGTGACCTTCTGGTTTGTGTCCATATAAAAGGCAATCAAAATTATGAGTGCCTTATATCTTAGACTTAACCTGACCAATAATTGTATTTGAATTTGATGGTCTAGACAGATCTCCATCATCCTCTACTTGTTTTCAAGAATTTGACCACAAATTGGACACGTAGTCATCTTCCATTCTTGGCTTAATTCTGGCTGAAATAAGATCATCCATTCAAATAAGTCTCTCTTGATCTTAGAGACTCTTTTCCATTCATTACCCTTGATGATTTGAATCTGGTTTGGAGGGGACCCTTTAGAACTATCTTGAACCTATTCCTTAAAGGCTCTAATTTTAGGATTGGACACCTTAGGTAGTAGTTGAGGAAAAGGCTTAAACACTCATGGCTCTTTAGGTGGCGGCTTATGCTTAAGGTAAGCATGTCATCTTCATCTGCTTTCACCTCAACTTCTTCTAGATTGTCCATTACTTCCTTCTCCTTTTCTTCTTCAATTTCTTCGTCCTTTACGACCTCCCATTTGGCCAAGGTAACTATCCTTATGCTTGTGCAATCTGAAGCTAGGTGTCCAAATCCTTGACACTTAAAACATCTTTTAGCACCCAAAGGAATAGTATGGGGTTTGATTTGTGGAGGTAGGTGTTATATTGGAGATGGCATTCTTTGTAGGATGGAGGGGATAGGAACCATGGGTTTAGGGGTAGGAAATGGGCTCGCCTCGTTTACGGATTGCTCTTGGGGTAGGGGCTTTGGAAGTTCTGGTTTGGATTACTGGGACCATCTTTGCTCCACTTTATGGGCTAAGACACAAACCTCAT
This sequence comes from Carnegiea gigantea, assembly GCA_029747015.1. Classification (NCBI taxonomy): domain Eukaryota; kingdom Viridiplantae; phylum Streptophyta; class Magnoliopsida; order Caryophyllales; family Cactaceae; genus Carnegiea; species Carnegiea gigantea. Next base: position 85,359 of record JAKOGI010001157.1, read on the forward strand.
CAAAAGTAGTATATTGTTGTGATTCCAGCATATTAGCATACTTAGGTTCAAGGCCTCCTGAGTGCCTACCTATGGTTTATTATGCTAGTTCTTGAATATCACACTTGATTAAGAGTTTTTCAAACTCACGTGTGTATTCTTCAACATTGAGGCTGCCTTGGGTTAGGTTGTTATGTTGGGAAAAGCTATCTTGGATGTAAGTGGGAGGTGGAAACCTTGACTTGATCTTGGCCTTCATCTTCTCCCAAGTTTTGATTTTGCACTTCCTATTCCTTACCCTCTTATCACATAAGTTCATCCACCATAGAGAGGCATATGTTCTAAGCTTAAGGGCAACTAACTTGACCTTCTTGCCTTCAGGAACTTCCTTGTACTCAAAGATTTGCTCAACCATGAGTAACCATTCTAGGAACTCATTTAGATCAAGTTTACTTTTGAATTTAGGAATTTCAACTCTAAAGTCATTAGAGTTTGTGGTCTATGTTCATTCTCTTCTTTTCTTTCTAAATGGTTCTCCCTCACTTGAAGAACTAAAGGGGTTGCTTGCGGCCTTTTCTTCCTCACCGTGGGTAGAACTGGTGGGGCTAGCATGCATTTTCTATTTTTGCTTCATGAACTCACCAAGTTGCTTTCTCAAATACTCATTTTGAGCCTTGAGTTCATGGTTGCTCTCACTGATTTGTTTCCATAAGAGCTCATTTGAAGACTTAAGTTCTTAGTTAAAAGCTGAAATTACTTGGCTGTTCTTTATAAAATTTTCAAACTTTACTTCTAGACTCGTGCTAGAACTTATGGTGAAAGTGGATGGTTAAGGTTAGAGTTTAAGGGATGTGTTTGGGGGATCGTGTTTTAGGTGTATGTAAACGTGGGTTTCAGATCAAGATAAGAACTTGCTCTAAGACTAAAATTGATGTATATGCTCACGGGATTAAGCTCATGCTCAAACAGAATGTAAACTCAAAGAATACAAACTAAAATCAAGAGAGAGTTGAAAGGGGAATCTGAAAGTAAGTAGACAGATAGGAGATAAACTAACACCACTCTTGGATATAGGAACACCACCAAGAATAATGCTAGGGACCTTAACCAAGTTTAGGATATAGAATCACCACCTAAACAAGTGTTAAGACTCACTTGATCGCCACCTTACTCGGCATAAATAAGGATGAGCAAGTTAAGTGTTTGATCACAAACTCAAGGAGCAATGCTCGACTTTTGATTTCAATTCAACAATAGCCAATTACAAAATGAGGACCCGAAGCATCATACATGGCCATAGATTTCCTCCCATATTAAGGAACCTCTTAGCGAGGTTTCTTTATGCTTACGTAACGTCTAAACTAGTTTACAAGGCATGTTTGTTTAAGCTAATTACAAAATATGAGTATAGTATACAAATGTTTAACAACTAAACTTACTAGCCTAAGTTCTTATTAATCCTTGGTTGATCTTGTATTTCATGTATGAGAGAGAAAATGATGGCTAGCTAATGAGAACATCGTGGGTGTCTTCCTTAACCTTGAAGCAAGATGACATGTATCTTTCTTAGCTCTGAAGTATGGTGACATGTGTCAGGACACGTGGCACTTGTATGGCGGCTGCTAGGTGAGTAACCAGCTTACTAACCATCAAGAAAGCATGGTGAAGGTGTAGGAAAACCCAACTAGGAAGGCTTACTTAGTGAAGAAGCATTGGTACTCTTGGAGCGATTTCTGCCTGCCACTTGTGCATGTATTTCACCAAGCTTAGTGTCCAACTAGATGGCATTTTTTGGTGTGGGGAGTAACTTTAAGGTGTCAACAAACCCTTCCTTAAGAAACCAGACTTAAAACATCATTTAGATGCTTAATTAAAAAGATTAATCAAACTGGGCTACTTAGGTGCTACACCGGGCAGCTTTGGTTTGTGGGCTTGTTTTAGCCATGTGGGCTGGTTTTTTGTAGGCTTTCTTTTCATGCTTTGTTTGTGGACTTCCTAAGGAAACAAAATATACATTTCAGACTTAAACCCTATTAAGGCTTAAGAAATAAAGTGCACAAAACTAGGATTAAACAATGGTTTTGACCCGTGACCTTCTAGTTTTTGTCCATGCAAAATGTAATCAAAATTGTGAGATGTGCCTTGTAACTTGGACTTAACTTGACTAATAAATCTATTTGAATTTGATGGTTGGGACAAGACTTCATCAGTTCAGGAGGGAAAGAAACAATTGCCATTAACCAATCTTTCATTAATCAAAGAAGTTAAACATAGTAGAAAATTAGATATAGGTATTAGTACATCATTCCCGCATAAATACACTTTCCAAAACCTTAAAAAAATCATTTTCCCTTGTAAGAGTGAAAAATTTTTTAAAAAAGTGGAAAAAACAATGAAAAATCATTGAAAAAGGAAGAAACGGAACAAGAGAAAGAAGATGGAATATAAGCAGCACAATCTAGTTATAAAATATGTTTGTGATAGATCTTTATTTTGACCTCATTTACTCCTTATTTGGCATTTTTTCTTCGTATTTCTATATTAGATTATGATGAGAAAGGGATCGATTCGCTTCCTTTGATTTATATTGAACTTATGAATATGTTTTGTAGAGCTTTTTGTAGAGCTACAAATTAAATCACTACTTTGATTTATAAATAATATTTATAGCATAGGAAAGTAGGGATCGATCCCACAAGGAAAGATTATGTCAAAAAGCTAGTTTAATTCTAAATGATTTTACTACTCTAATTTATTATAACTTCTCTTTGTATTTTTAAAATAAATCAAACTTAATAAATAAAAATCAGGAAAAATATTTAATATTGCTAAATTTAATTACGAAAATAAAATAGTAAATAGCTATCCTAAATAATCTAAAAAAATAAAAACAGAAATAATAATACAATATAAGACTGAAAATCAAAACAGAATCTAACAAGCAGAAAATTAATATTACAAATTACAAAAAGTAGTCCAAATTAATATTCTGCAAGTTTATAACTTAATAACTCCAGAATTATGTATAAAATAATTCAAAAAAATTAAAATAGTAAATTAACTCCAAAAAATGAAAACAGAAAATAAACTCTGAAATTAGAGAAAAAATAAACTGCACAAATATAAATACGAAAATAAATTACAAAATTGCCCAGATTTTAGGATATAATTTTTTGGACTTAACAAAACCCCAGAAACATAAAATAAAAATTAAAAACATAATTTTTAGATTTATTAAAATAAAAACCTGCACATATCCAATTCACGAAATAATTCTAAAAAATTATCAAATAATTTCCAAAAATTCTGAAATTAAATAAAGCAGAATAGGACGCTGTATAAACCCTAGAATGGATAAAACAAGAAAAAACACAAAATGAACTATTTTTAACCTAATTTCTAACAAACCGATAAATAAATTGCATAACAGAATATAAATTAAATCTGAAAATTATAATCACACTAAAAATCAAAATCTAACTAATCTAATATCACTCCTAAAGACTACTCTCTTTTGGGGGGGTAAACGAACTTTATATTAAACCTTATAAATTTAAGAATTAAAATTGACAAACTAAACAAATTAATTAAAAGGCAACAAATAATTATCAAAGATACCAAATTTATGAAAAATACTTGGCATAATCTATATCCACCATGCAAATTAATATTAATCATCAACACACAAATTAATTTATTCATGAGTTAGACTGTAGAAGATAACCACCAGCGGATCTTTCTAGTTTTTCCTCATATTATAGTTTATTTAGGTTTAGTCCTAATATAAACCCTACTAGTGTTGATAACCCTGACACTAGCGCAAGAATTTAATCAAACTAGAGCATTACGTATTAGAAAAACATCATCTAATACCTTGTAACCAATTTACCAGCAAATTGATTTAATAAAGATCTATAACGACTATCTAATTAAAAGAGATGGGTTTGAGCCATTCATGATTAATTAAGATGGTACTAATACCTAAAAGACTATAACTTTTACATATCAAAGCCTTTTAAACTATCATATGAATTCGTATTAAATTAACTAGCATGCATTCTAATTAATATAACATACGAATATCATAAGCAATAGATACTAATCATTATAGAATCATAAATAAAAAACAACTAGACAATAAAGTATAAAACTCGTTTCAAAATAATTAATTTAGCATGATTTCAAATAGATTATACTAAGTACAAGGGAATTACTCACGCATATTGTAAACAAAATTCCAACAATTAACCAAAGATTTCATGCTTAACGCTGAACTAAACTAAAAAAAATAGAAATTAAAAAAAGAGCAATAGTTTAGTGATGACTTTGATGGTGATGATCTCTTGGCGTGAAGGCTTGAGAAGAAGATTAGGTGTGGGTGTGGCGGTGATAATAATATTTAGGATAGTGATGATATTAAGTGAGAAGAGGGAGGATGTGAGATGAAAAAGTGGAGTCACCTTCGGGATGAGTAGAGAAGAGGACTTTTATAATATTAGCTATTAGGGTTTTCTTCTTTAAACTCCTTCTCTTCTAAGTCTTCTATCTTCTCTTCAACTAGGAGTAATAACTTTGTAACCCTAACCCAAATCAATCATTATGAAAATAATATTTTTCCATAAATCATTATTTTTAGACTGACTTGATAGCTTAACATGTAAAATCCGAACTTCGACGTCTTCTCTTCCCCTCTTTATTTTATTAACGCTTAATTTGAAAAATATATAAATTAAAGTAAATTAGATGAAATAATATATATAATATAATCAAAATAATTATTAAATAATGCATGATTTTTGAGTTAATAAATTCCCCCACACTTAGACTTTGGACGTCCTCATGCAAAAAAATCTCAGATGCGACCTAAAAACTGATCCTCTTTCTTTCTCATAAAGTCATGCATAAATATGATATTTTATACTAGGCATTGGCTTGCCTTAAAAATAGCTTTATTTAACATTAATCAATTTTTCTTCGAACAAGTTAATAACTACTAAACATCTAACGACCATCAAAGAGTTTCTTCATCAACCTCACAATATCTCTTTAATGAAGTAATAAGAATAATAACTATCCATCTCTTTTAAGCATGCATCCACCGATCAAGAGGTCTAAAAAATTTATGATAGAAAAGTTGAAGTACGGTATGGCTATAGAGACAATTGAACTAGAAAGAATAACTCATTGAAATTGATTCTAAACTTGCCTTGCACTTTTTTCTGGTTCTTCTTCTATTTTTTTTCCTCCTTTTAACTCTACTTGCGCACATATTCAAGGCCCATATAGGGTTCTAGAAATTAAACACTCCCTATCTCACACTCACGCGAATAGAGGTGCTGGAGCAAACATTTTATTTTCATCATTATTTTTATTTATTTTATTGACTCACTTGTATAGGAAGCAAGCTTTCCAGTGGTAGTATTTCCTCAAAGGGTAACACCCAGTAGCGCGTGCCTCAAAGGGGTACTTGTCATTCCCGACTTTGACTCTCTTTTTTTTTCTTTTTTTTTGAGTTATTCTACTAATTCAATAGTCTAGGAAATGGGTTAGGCCATTTTATTACCTCTGAAGAGGATATAATACATAACCAAATAAGATAAATAATCATGACAGTTACTCATTAAAAAGATATATGAGGATTAACTCAAACTTCTCTGAATGATAGCTAGCATGCTCAGCAGTCTTCACTCATAGAAGAATAAACTATAAATAGCTAAAAAAATTTTAAGCAAGCAAGCCTAGTATAAACTCATATCATGCATTATTTATAAGGGAAAAAAATTTTTTTTACTCGTTTTTTTTTTGTTTTTGTTTTTTTAAGAATAAATACTGTAGGAATTAAATGTAGGATACACCCCCCACACTTAATTCATGCATTGTCCCTAATGCATGCTAATTAATAAAAGAAAAGAAGATGCTGAAAATGAGTTAAAAACTTCCCTGAAAAATGTTGAGTTGCCTCCCAACCAGCGCCTTTATTTACAGTGATTGGCTCGATGTCATGAAGCTAATGGATCCTCTAGTTGGATCTCCTCCACTAAGCATGCATGATCTCGTTACTTTCAAACACCTCAAACGTATGCTCCTTTTTGTTTTCGATCATACGACCACTCCTTAATTTCATAAACTAAAACAAACTATGAAAATAAAATACTAGAGCTAAAACAAAACAATAAAAGTAGTAAAATTAAATAGAAGTAAACTAACGATCTTATTTTCTTTCCCCATCAACAGGGCCAAAATTTATAGAGCTTGTCGTAGAGTTACAAATTAAACCACTACTTTGATTTATAAATAATGTTTATAGCATAGGAAAGTAGGGATTGATCCCACGAGGAAAGATTATGTCAAAAAGCTAGTTTAATTCTAAATGATTTTACTACTCTAATGTATTATAACTTCACTTTCTATTTCTAAAATAAATCAAGCTTAATAAATAAAAATCTGGAAAAATATTTAATGTTGCTCATACATATTCTAAATTTAATTCTGAAAATAAAATAGTAAATAGCTATCCTAAATAATCTAAAAAAATAAAAATAGAAATAATAACACAATATTAGACTGAAAATTAAAATAGAAATTAACAAGCAGAAAATTAATATTAAAAATTACAGAAAGCAGTCCAAATTAGTACTCTACAAGTTTATAACTTAATAACTCCAAAATTATGCATGAAATAATTCAAAAAAATTAAAACAGTAAATTAACTCCTGAAAATGAAAACAGAAAATAAACTCTGAAATTAGAGAAAAAATAAACTGCACAAATATAAATACGAAAATAAATAACAAAATTGCCCAGATTTTAGGATATAATTTTTTGGACATAACAAAACCCTAAAAACATAAAATAAAAATTAAAAACATAATTTTAGATTTGTTAAAATAAAAATCTGCACATATCCAATTCACGAAATAATTCTGAAAAACTATCAAATAATTTCCAAAATTTTTGAAATTAAATAGAGGCAGAATAGGACACTATATAAACCCTAGAATGGATAAAACATGAAAAAACACAAAAGGAACTGTTTTTAACCTAGTTTCTAGCAAACCAATAAATAAATCGCACAACAGAATATAAATTAAATCTGAAAATTATAATCACACTAAAAATCAAAATCTAACTGATCTAATATTACCAAGGCACTCCTAAAGACTTCTCTTTTTAAAGGGGGGTAAACAAACTTTATATTAAGCCTTATAAATTTAAGAATTAAAATTGACAAACTAAACAAATTAATTAAAAGGCAACAAATAATTATCAAAGATACCAAATTTATGAAAAATACTTGGCATAATCTATATCTACCATGCAAATTAATACTTATCATCAACACATAAATCAATTTATTCATAAGTTAGACTGTAGAAGACAATCACTAGCAGATCTTCCCCGTTTTTCCTTATATTATAGTTTATTTAGGTCCAGCACTAATATAAATCCTACTAGTGTTGATAACCCTCACATCAACGCAAGAATTTAATCAAACTAAAGTATTACGTATTAGAAAAATATTATCTAATACGTTGTAACCAATTTATCAGTAAATTGATTTAATAAAGATCTATAACGATTAGCTAATTAAAAGAGATGGGTTTGAGCCATTCATGATTAATTAGGGTGATACTAATACCTAGAAGACTATAACTTTTACATATTAAAGCCTTTTAAACTATCATATAAATTCGTATTAAATTAACTAGCATGCATTCTAATTAATATAACACACGAATATCATAAACAATAGATACTAATCGTTATAGAATCATAAATAAAAATCAACTAGACAATAAAGCATAAAACTTGTTTCAAAATAATTAATTTAGCATGGTTTCAAATAGATTGTACTAAGTACAAGGGAATTACTCACGCATATTGTAAATAAAATCCCAACAATTAACCAAAGATTTCATGCTTAATGCTAAACTAAACTAAAAAAAATAGAAATAAAAACAGAGCAATAGTTTAATATTACGTGATGACTTTGATGGTGATGATCTCTTGGCGTGAAGGCTTGAGAAGAAGATTAGGCATGGGGTGTGGCAGTGATTATAATATTTAGGATGATGATGATATTAAGTGAGAAGAGGGAGGACGTGAGATGAAGAAGTGGAGTCACCTTTGGGATGAGTAGAGAAGAGGGTTTTTATAATATTAGCTATTAGGATTTTCTTCTTTAAACTCATTCTCTTCCAAGTCTTCTAGTTTCTTTTCAACTAGGAGTAATAATTTTGTAACCCTAACCCAAATCAATCATTATGGAAATAGTATTTTTTCACAAATCATTATTTTTGGACCGACTTGATAGCTTAGCGTGTAAAATCCGAACTTCGACGTCTTCTCTTCTCCTCTTTATTTTATTAACACTTAATCTAAAAAATATATCAAATAAAGTAAATTAGATGAAATAATATATATAATATAATCAAAATAATTATTAAAATAATGCATGATTTTTAACTTAACATGTTTCAATTTTTTTAGGGTCTTTGCTAAGAAAATGAGAAATTCAGAAGTTTTTGTATAAGAAAGGAAAGTCATGGGGATGATTTCCAATGAAGAAAAGACGTTTCATGAAGGTTCAGGAGGCCCAAGAAGAGCACGTTGACTGTGCATAAGTGGGCAACCATGCCTTTTCCTATGGTTTTCTAGAAATTATGCACTAGTAGTCAGCAAAACTGCACAACCTTGTAGAATGAGATTTTTGGGAAATGCACTATTGACTATGCATTGACACAAGACCATTCGTTCTCCCCTGTTTTTGTGACTATTAAGTTTCTTTCTGGACTTTATTAGGCCTATCTGGTTTTATCTTAGGGGGCACTTGCTTAGAGTGATTTTTAGGGTTTATTAGGGAGATCATAGAGATTATTAGTGATTGGAAATTAGCAACTTTAAAGACTAGTGCTTAGGTTAGTTTTACCATTGTTTCTCAATTCAAGTACTATTTCTCAATTCTCTATTTCTAATTTTACCATTGTTTTTCTAGGTTTTAATGTTGATCATGTTCATCAATTTAGGCTTAGAAATAGTTATTCTTAGTATGAATAGAGGCCAATTTCCCATCTCGGGGTTGGGGTTTTGGCCCTTATTATGCTTGATTAGATCATGATCTAGACTTTTATGCAATTTGCCTAAGTTTGTGTCTTGGTTTCTTACTTAGTCACCAATTAGTTGTTGAAAGTCTTAGAAGAGATTAATTTCATTGTTCTTAAGTAGGGTTTAGCAGAGCAACGGAAGTTAAACCCTTTGTTTAGTGTGACTAAATGAGCAATTAGATTCTTTAAGATGAAGATAATTAGGTTTCTAATTAGGATTACTGATTAATCAATGTTATAGCCCGTTTGATTCTAATCTTACGAAAATAGATGATTATGAAAATTTGGCCAGTCTAATGGCCTTTAACAGAATGTTTATACGAGTGTTTATTTGTAACTTTCCCACTCCAAACATTTACTTGGGCATGTTTGGAAAGTCTAGTGATTAATTTATTATGCATAATAGTGTGGTCAATCCCAGCCTAAGACTTCTATCGCTTGTTCGTAAATCCATTCTTTTATCAGTTAGTTGTTTAAAGTTGATCTTAGTTATTGAGAATCAAGGTGACTTTTTGCTTAGATTGAGTGTCCAAATTAGTTGTTCTGGTTGAACCAAATTTCCTATGAACATGACCTGTACTTGTCATTGCTAGTTACACTGGCACAGTGCACTTAAAGTATTTTTCTCAACAGTTTGATAAAGAATAAAATCCAAATGAGCTAAACATTTTCATAGGTGCAATAGTTGATAAACATGGAGTATTATCTGATGATATAGAAGAGATAAATAATGTCCAATTAGAAGAGGAAATATATCAAAAAATGAACCTAATTAAACTAAAGAGTTCGAATGATATTCATGTAGAATAGGTTAGAAGAAAATTAGATAAAAAATAGTGAAAAGTAGTAGCTAAAGGTGAAATTAATGAAATTGGTGAAGAACTACATATCAACGAATTTGAAGCCAATTTACTTAAGAATGTAATTACAAGAAAACCCATTTCATAATACGTAAATATGATCCAATGGGGTGAATGACCAACTTTTCTTTTGGGTCTATACCAAAGAAAACTACATCTTTTGAAGAAATTAGTCGTATTGTAATTACCCAAAGAGGTTACATCCTAAACATAGATGAAGCTCACAATAAAGAACAAACATTCAAATATTAAAACATAGGTAGGTATAGTGTTCTAAACTTAATACTACCTGGACTGCTAGAAGTTTCCTAAATTATAGCGAGCATAGTTTTTCTAGTGTTATAACTGACTTGTATGACTCACTAGATGGGACAGGTAAGAATGTATCAAGAACATTAGAAACATCAGGTACTATGCTACAATAATTATGTAAGGACATAAAAATTGAATTTATTAAAGATAAACTTGATTCTAAAGAAAAAGTTAAAGAAAGGGAAAGGAAAATTAATAACTATGGGACATGAGATATCTAGAAAATTATATTGTTGAATTTAGTAAATTTTATTACAAAATTAAGTATAATGAAACCAATGCCAATATGTCATATGATAAATTGTCTTATCGAATGAATTCAATAATTAATGAAAATTACATCACATGGCTAAACAAGTAGATGTCATTTATACCCTTCCAACTAAAATTTCTTATTTAAGAAAATGGGTGAATGATTAATTTCGTGGATTGAAAAAATAAAAGGATGTGAAGAAAAGTTTATAGCTTATTAGGATACTCCTCATTAATAGGGAAATGAACCTAAAAAGAGAAAGAAAAAAAATTCATAAGAAGAAGGGTTTTAACAAGCAAAGGGGAGAAAACTATAAGAGTAAGTACTATAACAAGCTAAGCCCCTGAAAACAAAGACTTTTTAGAAAGACTACTTATTATCCAGCAGGGTAAAATAGCGATGAATGTTGGGTATATAGAGAAGTAGGACATTGTGGAAATTAATTCAAAAAACACCAAACATATTGAAACTTTAGGTAGCATAGACTATTTTGAACTTAGCTAAGAAGAAGCAATAGATCTAGTATTAAAAAGTAACAAAGGAATTGTTGACATGGTAATGAAAGATGAATATAGAGAACGTGATTATGAAGAAGCTAGTTAGATGACAGAAAGTAGCTCAATTAGTCTTGAAGACCTTCAAGAAAAAGAATCTACTGTATATAATAAAAATGAATTGCAAAAAAGAGATTGGGTCCTCCCTATCATACAGAAAGATATGATCCATAAATAAATCATCTTTCAATTAAAATTAAGCATGTACGTGAAATAATTGAAGGAGATTTAGAAATAAAAGATTGTGAATTTGATTTAGGAGAAGTAAATCTCATCAATTAAGAAAATATCCTTAAGTATGACAAAAGTAGAAACACACAAGTAGTTCAACATTAGAAACATCCAAGGTCAAATCATGCCATTACTATGGTAAAGACTTAGATATTTATGCTTTTCCCCGTGATATGAGGCATACAAAACTTAATAATCAAAGTATCGTAGGAGTCAAGACCAATTCGTGTAATGGTTTAATAGGATTCAATTGTCAACCTTGATATTATGTGAGCTTAAAAGATGAATTTGACAAGAATTTTCTATCTCTAAAGATAAAATCAATTGGCATGGATCTGAAGGGAGGAGGCTACCCACTAAAGATGTTTTGGAAAACAATACACAAATTCAATAATGCTATCGGTCTAAAGACTAAGGCAATGCTGATAGAGGAGGAAAAGTTTGAAAGTCATGCTCCTATACAAAAGATCCAACTTAGAAAATCAAGTCCATAAGAGATAAAGACTGATAAGGCTTAGATAGTTAACTTTGCCTACCTTACAAAAATCAATTAGGAAAATGTAATAAAAATTGTTGAGAATGAAAAAATTGTTATTAAACCCTACTTATTAAGGACTATGAGTGCAATATCAAAATGGAGGAAGGATCTTTGCTAATAAAAAAGGAAGATGATACAATTAGCATGACTATTGAAATGAGTAAAATGAGCTTTGAACTACATGATATATTGCAGATCGAAGTATGACTCTAGAACGAAAAATTATTAGGTATTAGACTAGAAATGTTAGTGACCTAATTTCTGAAGATGAATTAGTTGAAAAAAATTATTACGAAGCCACTAATACTAATTCTAATAATATACGTATCCCAATAAACATATGTTTATAGGGATATAATACATATAAACTATGTGCTTATGTAGATAGTGGTTGTTTTGTATACTTTGGAAAAAAATCTCTATTCCCATAATTTATGCGAAAAAATTTAAAATTCTTTTTAGAATAGCTTATAACAACATATTAAGATAGGGGAAGTCTAGTGTACTATACTAGTTCTATTGCTACTGATCAGCCATCTGATGGTATGATTATTGGAAATAATTTTTAAAGAATACATACACTATGTACGCAAACCACGAGACAAATTATATTCACTATATATAAATGGTCATTTGGTTCCCATTTATAAGTTAAGCAAAGGATAAAACCATGAAAAGATAGAGTTAAATTACACAGAGCTAGCGTAGTGAGAAGATAAACCCCACATGCCATGAAATAGCATTAACAATTCACAACTTAAACTATCCATGAAGGAATAGATTGTCAAACAATAAGAAGAATTACTCAAAGAACTCTACGTTGATAATCCTTTAGGACCCAAAAAAGAAAAGAGTTGATAAAATTGCTTTGTTAAGTCTCAATACTACTATATGAGTTAAAGAAAGTGCGTATACACACAAAAATATCTAAGAATTTGATAAATAAATCAAAGAGCATATGGATAACAATAAAAACTAGTAAGAGTCCTCACACTGGTCCGACATTTATGGTGAGAAATCAAGCAAAAGAAAAAAGAATAAAAGCTAGAATGGTAATCAATAACCAAAAAACAACTTAATGATAATACCGTCTTCGATGGCTGTTATATTCATAACAAAATATTTCTTTCCAGTAGAACTAGAGGAGTTGCTTGGTTCTCAAAAATGGACAGCAAAAGTAGATATTGGTAGAGAAAAATTGAAGAAAAGAGTGTTCCTTTAACTACTTTTAATGCCCCTCAAGAACATTATGAATGGATAGTGATTTCATTTGGTCTAAAAAATACGACTAAGATATTCTAAAGAAAGAAAAATAATATCTTCAAAGATCTTAAGAACTGTTGTCTAGTTTAGATTGATTATACCCTTATCTTTTTCTAGAACCATATAACAACAAAAAGATGATGTTCTAGCTACTGCTAAAAAATGCATTGATCATTGTATCATTCTTGGCAAAAACAAGTGTGTTTATGCAAAACAAAAAATAGAATTTTTTGATCTAGAGATAAAAGTTGGACAAATCATACTCCAAAAGCATCCATACTCCTCCTTCTAATATAACTTGACCATCTAAATCTAGCCTCTATCATCCTGTCCTCCATGGATGCCACTCTGACTTTATCCCTAATCACTTCATTTCTAATCCTACCATTTTGTGCATCCACACACATAACAAAGCATCCTCATCTATGCAGCTCTCATCCTCTAGAATTTATACTTCTTGATAAGCCAACACTCCACACCATTGACAAGCTCGCCCGTGCACGAATGTTGTACTCTAGTTAAAATATCGTTCCCATAGAGATCAACAAAATCTACTAAGTTTATCCTTTAAAAATGCTAAGCAAATATCATTTAATTTAGAGAATAAATTAATCTATCACTAGATTAATTGCTAATTGTTGACTTGATCTATCAATTACAAATGCCTAGGGATTTGCTTCACCAACTATGAACTACATCCGATGAACAACATCTGTGCTTACTGAAATTTGAATGAATCAAAGGATAACAAATATCTAATATCAAATCCTTTCTTCCAAAATGAATTGAACTATTTAGACTAAACATACTACCATTCTTTCAAAGAGGTTCTTGTTATAGTCTAAAAGTAAGAGTTTAAGTTGTCAAATTTCCTCTCAACATGGAACTTTCTCTCAAAAGTAACTATGTTACGCCTGTACTTACTGATCCAATACCGGATTTCTCCTTTCAGTACTTTATCCAACTATTTGATATTTTGTAAGTTAATTTGGCCAAAACTGGTCACAATGATCATAAGACAAGATAGATAGAAGCATTCCAAATAGAATAAGCACATTATTGGGGGAGACTAATTAAGGATCCAAGTTCACAGTTTGGATATCAAATCCCAAGGCTAATGAAACTACACACTGATGATGATCAAATCAAATAAAATGGTTTAATTAAGAAAAGCAAACAAACAAAACTAATCTACTGAGCTTAAAGAAGAGAATAGCTTAGCAATAATGATGTTTCTTTACAACTTCTTTAATCTTCAAGACTCCAAGTGCAAGTAATATTCCTTCCAATCTTATTTTTGCTCTGAAAAGTGATAAAAATTACAAAATTTTTGAGAGATTTCTAAGGTAGATATGTTAGGTCTCTTGTTCAAGCAGCTAAGCATATCTTTATATAGTAGCCACCATCAATTCTCAGCCACACAAGTCGAGAAAAACGAAGAGGTGCAACAGTTAGAGGCCTACCACAGACTGTGGCAACCACCATGGATAGTCCATGAGGGCCTCTGTCTCAGAGTTCTCTTATTCTTCCTTTTCCTCACAGGCATAG
>JAKOGI010001157.1:105000-115000 GCA_029747015.1 Carnegiea gigantea
GCTCACTGAATAATATTATGCACAAAAGTGGAAGGAATGATAGATTAGGCCCTGATTCTGTACAAAATTATCGTTGTAGGAACATACGATTAGCAAAAATATTTATTTCAAAGCTAATAATTTAGTAGAAGAAAAGTAAAAGCATAACAGAGGCTTAGAAAGAATGACTCATAACTTAATCATCTGACCTCTCATTGAGACACAAAACCCCAATATAGAAAGCTTAAAAAGTTCTTAAAAATCTTTCATTTAGAATACCAAGCTTGATTCCAATAGTAGAATTCCAAAAATGAGGCTAGAACACAAGCATGTTAGTTTTGGTCCATTCTGCACAGTTTTAGTAAAATGATCATAACTTTTTCCACAGACCCCGGATTAAGGAGATTCAAAAGGCATTTGAAAACTAACACACTAAACTATCTACACAACAAAAATCATAATTTTCTAATGGGATGATCATTACCAGTTTAATTGTGAACTCTATCCTATTTTCCTGAAATTTCCAGCCCTCACTGTTTTTGCTTTCCCTCTCTTTTTTTTACGCACATTCTCAATTTAAACCATTCCTCAAAAGCATGTAAATAAGCTTTGGTCCATCCCAACATTATACAAAATCACCACACTCAAATTCACTTCATAATCATGTCCAATAAAGATCATTTTTCAATCTAATACCCACATAAACCTAGCCAAATGCTAGTTTACTCCAAACCATGCATTACTTGCAAAACCCTAGTTTATGGCCAAGTTAGACTCACTCCAACTCATCTGAAATCACCAAAAACATTATCAAAAACAACAATAAGTTAGAAGATGACCAAATTAACGATAAAACAATCAAAATCCAATACTTTAACATCAAGCTTGCATGGTTAAGAAATAACCCTAAACCTTGCATGATCCAACCTCAACTCCACCATAATCAACACCAAAATAACCCTTATTTCTTATCAAAATAACATGATCAAAGATCATAAACATCAAAACAAGAATGAAAACAAAAATAAAAAGTAAAACCAACAAAATCAAGTTTCAAGGTTACTCACTTTGATTGAAAATAAGTAGAGATGGAGATGAGGTTTGGTGGTTTTAATGATAGAGAATGGTAGCTTGAGGTATTAGGATGTCGGGGGGTCGGAGATCACTGGAGCAGGCTGGAAAAGTGGCTGGAAATTAGCCAGAACAGGCTGGCCTGATGCTGCTATGGAGAGGCAAGAGAAAGAGGAGAGAGAAAATGAAGTTTAGATTGAATTGTCTTTTGTTGACTAATTTAATTCTTTGGCTGAGTTTTAACTAATAAAGTAACTTTTTGAGCTCACCGTGGTTGAGTTTAACCATGGTAATTGGTTAGATTAATAAGCAAACTTGTTGGGTTTTAAAACAACCAAAATAAGTTGGGTTCGGGAATAAAACGCTTCGCAACGATAACGTTTTTACGAAACTCAAAATTAAATTCTTGTAACGTTGCGGAAAACAAAATAAATTACTTAGATTAAACTTGTTAGGGCCTACTATCAATTCTTCCAAAGTTTTTGTTAATTAATTAAATAAACAAATAAAATCCAAATTTGTAAGTGAGGGCTCAAATAAATTTTTTCACCAGGGTGAATAAATGTGAAAAATAAATATGAGAGAAGAAAAAATTATGAACATGAGGTAATTAAATAAATAAACATAATTAAATAATTTTAGGGTTGGGCTATTACAGCCTTCCCCCCTTAAAGAGTTTCGCCCTCGAAACTTATGACTTTTTTATGAAATGCAAGATTACCTCAAATAATTGTGGATATTTGGCTTTCATTTCCTCTTCAGTCTCCCAAGTAGCTCCTTGAGAGGAATGATTTGACAAGAGCATTTTGACTAGAGGTCTCTGCTTGTTGCGCAACTGCTTAATCCCGCGATCTAGTACTTGGATTGGTTGCTTTTCATGTACTAAATCTGCAGTGATTTCAATAGGTTCAGATATAATGGCGTAGTTTGGATCTAGGGTATACTTTCTAAGCTGAGATGTGAGACACGTTATGCACATGTTCTAGTTCGACTGGTAGATCCAGGCGATAAGCTATAGGATTTAACTTTTCAATGATTTCATATAGTCCAATATATCTTGAACTCAATTTGCCTTGTACCTTGAACCTTTTGATACCCTTAGTTGGCGATACCTTTAGAAAAACTTTATCACCTACTTGAAACTCAAAAGGCCTCCTTCTCTAGTCCGCATAACTCGTTTGTCGACTCTGGGCAACCTTAATATGTTCTTGAATCCTTCTTATTGTTTCCATGGTTTCCTGAATCATTTCAGGATCTAAAATCAATACCTCATCCAAATCACTCCAGTACAGTGGGGTTCTATATTTTCTCCTATATAGAGCCTCAAACGAGGCCATTCTGATGGTGCACTGATAGCTACTGCTATAAGAAAACTCCACCAAGGGTAAATCATCTTCCCATTTCCCTTTGAACTCTAATACACAAGCTCTTAACATGTCTTCTAGAATTTGATTCACTCTTTCAGTTTGCCCATCTATCTCAGGGTGATAAAAACTCGTAAAGTTCAATTTGGTCCCAAAGGCCTTTTGAAGTTCTTGCGAAAAACAGGTTTGGAATCTTTGATCCCTATCTGATACTATATCTAATGGAATTCCGTGTAGTCGGACTATCTCTTTAACATACAACTGGGGTAGCCTTTCAACTCCGCAGGTATCTTTGATTGGTAAAAAATGGGCCAACTTGGTAAGCCGATCGACTATAACTCGGATAGTATTCTTCTTCGAGGCAGAGAGGGGTAAACCCATGACAAAGTCCATTGAGATCGAATCCCATTTCTAGGTGGGAATTTCTAGGGGTCGCAATTCTGGCAGGTCAGACACTTGTCTATATATTCTGCAACCTCCTTTTTCATATTATTCCACCAGAAGTATTACCTTAAATCTCTGTACATCTTGGTGCCTACTGGATGCACCGAGTAGTGAGTATTGTGAGCCTCCTCTAGGATCTGTTTCCTTAATTCCTCATTTCGGGGGCACACATAGGCGATTCTGGAATCGCAGGGTCCCATCCTCATGTACTACAAACCCGGGAGACTTTCCTTTCTCTAAATTTTGCTTTATTCTTTGGAGTTTAGGATCACTTTCTTAGTTCACTCGAATTCCTCCACTATGAAAGGTTGTAAGGTAAGTGCTGATAATTGAACATGTGCTTACCCATGGGACACTAGTTGAATTCTCAAGTCCTCCTGTTCTTTCAAGAGACTCAACTAAGTACTCACTGCAGTATTTGAGCTATATCGCACTTTCCTACTCAGGGCATCTGCTACAACATTTGCTTTTCCTAGATGATATTGAAGTTGCAAATTATAATCCTTAAACAACTCAAGCCAACATCGTTGCCTCAAGTTGGGCTCCTTCTGGGTTAATATATACTTAAAACTTTGATGGTCAGTATAAATCTTGCGTGGTACTCCACATAAGTAATGTCTTCAAATTTTCGGCGCAAAGACCACGACTGCTAACTCCAAGTCATGGGTAGAATAGTTTTTCTCATAGGGCTTAAGCTGTCGAGAGGTATAAGCTATTACCTTATCTTCCTGTATCAGAACACACCCCAATCCGTTCTTTGAAGCATCACTATAAATGGTATACTCCTTACCTTCCATTGGTAGCTTTACGATTGGGCCAGTAGTTAGTCAGTGCCTTAGCTCTGGAAAAGCTTTATCACATTTTTTGTTCCACTCAAAATTGTTTGCTTTCTTTAGTAGATTCATTATAGGTGAAGCTATTTTTCAAAAGTCCTTCATGAACCTTCGATAGTAACCTACTAAACCCAGAAAGTTTCTAATCTCCGTGATGTTAGTATGCCTTGACCAATCCGTGAATTCCTTGACCTTCTGGGGGTCAACTTTGATTCCCTCTTTTGTAACTACGTGTCTCAAGAACACCACTTCTTCCAACCAAAACTCGCATTTCTTTAATTTTCCATAAAGTTGATGTTTCCTTAGTGTTTGTAACACCATCCTCAAATGATCAGCATGTTCATCTCTATCCTTAGAATAGATAAGAATGTCATCTATGAACATCATCATAAATTTGTCTAGGTAGGGTCTGAGGACTCTGTTCATAAGATCCATGAAAGCTGCAGGAGCATTGGTGAGGCCAAATGGCATCAATGTAAAATCATAGTGACCATACCTAGTTCTAAACGTAGTCTTAGGGATGTCTTCAGGTTTAATCCTAAGTTGGTGGTACCCTAACCTCAAATCAATCTTAAAGAAGACTCCAGCTCCTTGTAATTGATCAAACAAGTCATTAATTTGCGGCAAAGGATATTTATTTTTGATGGTGATCTTGTTCAACTCGCTGTAGTCAACACATAGCCTTAAAGTTCTATCCTTTTTCTTCATGAACAACACTGGGGCACCCCAATGGTGACACACTTGGTCTAATAAAGCCCTTCTGCAACAGCTCATCTAATTAAAGCTTCACTTTAGGGCCATACGATAGGGGACTTTGGAAATAGGTTGGGCATCAGGGATTAATTCAATTCCAAAATCAATTCCCTTTGTTGGGGTAATCCTGGTAACTCTTTACGGAAAACATCCTCTAGCACATAGGGTACAGGAATATTTCTAGCTTTCTCTTCTTTTGCTTGGGTGTTACTAGCATAACACCAATATCCCATACACCCTTGACATAATTGCTTACTTGCTTTCATAGTAGAAATTAAGAGACATGATTTTTCCTCTCTTTACCCATAGAAGAATACTTATCTCCCTTTTTCATCTTTCAAAATAATCTTAAGATCCTCACAGTCAATCTTAGCTCCATAGGCGTGCAAGCAATTCATTCCCAGAATGATGTCGAAATCAAATAAATCAAATTGAATCAAGTCCATAGGGAAGCTGGTTCCACCAATGGTAATGTGAACAAGTTTATAGGAGATACGATATTCAATCACACGATCATTAGGTAGCTTGATCCTATAATTTGTTTCCGTCCTCCTATCTTCCAGGTTCAATTGCATGGCAAACCCGGTGGATATAAATGAATGAGTAGCACACGAGTCAAATAATACACAAAATGGCTTTGAATTTAAAAAGAGAGTTCCAATGACTACTATACCAGAGGTGGCAGCTTCCTTCTTCCTCATTACATATACCCGTCCTACGGCTGCAGGCCTTGGTGGTGGGGCCCTTTAGTGAGGTGGGGCCAAGGGTTTTGCTGCACCTTTGTCTACAGCCTTCATCCTTCGGTGGCATGCAGCAATCAGGTGTTCAGGGCATCCACACCACATGCACTTATTAGTTCCTACTCGGTATTCAGGGGTGGTGTGATTTGTTCTGCCGTATTTAGCGCAGGGCACTATCGAGCCTGCAGGACAGCTCTTGGGGGGAGCAGGAGTAGGTTTTTTTCTAGTTCTGCTTTACACTCTCACTTAGAATTCTTCGCTCAAACCCCTTTCTCTTTTGATTGATTGGGTTCAGTGCTCTCAACTCTGTCTTCACTCATTCCACTTCAGTCACTCGCTCATATAGTTCTTGGTAAGTCAAAATTGGTTATCCAGCTAACTGATTCCAAATATACGAGGCCAAACCCTCTTCAAACCTTCTCATTTTCAACCTTTCAGATGATATAAACTCAGGAACAAACCTAGATAACTGTGTGATCTTACTGGCATACTGCATCACAGTCATGGTGCCACTCATCTTCAGCTCCATAAACTCTTTCTTCTTTTGCCTTTGGACCATAACTGGGTAGAATTTTGTCCTCAACTTGCTCAAGAATTTATTCCAGGTGAATTTAGGCCCTATGCGCTTATCCTTAACAGTATTCCTCCAAATGTCAACTTCACCGGGCAAATAATATGCCCTAATGTTTACTTTCTTTTCTTCTAGGGCTTCGACCACTGTAAAAATTTTCTCTATTCCCTTGTCCGCTGCTCCGATACTACTGGATCATAAGATCCATCATAAACTTGAGGGTTGCGTCGTACCACCCTATCCGCTAACTAATCCTCTTTAGGCGGGATTTCAGTAGGTACTTAGGGAATTCACTTCATCAATTCAGCTACTAAAGCCGGCCAGTAGTTCAAGTCCCCAATGTTGTTAGCTAACTTAGAAGGAATCGGTGGCATTTGGCCAAAATTTAGTGGCATATGATGGGAGGCTTGATCACCCGTTCCCTGTCCACGATCCGAGATTTCCTCTATATGAATCTTTGCATTGTTGTGCACTGATTCGGACATTCTGATTATGCATTGAACGAAACAATTCAATAACTAGAATACTCAAACATAAAAGATAAGCATGCCCAACAAATACATTTAATATAACTCAAAGATTATTGAAAACAAACCTAAAGCTTCATTATATCATTTCATAACTTGCTTATTTACATACATAACTGCCTGTTTGTACCCAATATTAGCAAAACATATTACATCTAACTGACTAGGCAAAGTCAATTTTGACTCCTAACTCAACCCCAACACTAACTATCCCCTAGACACTAGATCCGCCACTTGACCAAAAAGAGATACAGATTATGTCACCACGGTCAGTAAGGATTAGACTAACTGTATACAATATCATATCCTACACAAAATACATCCATCCAAACCGACTATCCTATAGACAAATAGGGCTCAAAAGAAAACTACTAACACCAACCTATAGAACCACCTAATGATCCCTAGATGGATCGTAATCTGGGTTAGACTTCTCATCAGGCTCTTCGCCTGAATCAAAGCTACTAGTCGATGCCTTTGACTCGGCATCACCAACCTCTTGCACAACCTATTGCTCCACTGTCATCTCGTCAATCTCATGATCCCACTGCTACTCTACCCCCACCTTATTAATATCTTGATCCTCCTTGGGATCCTCCTCCTCCTCCTGATGGCCCTTATCCTCAAAACTAACCACCACTATCTCTGGTATATTAGGGAGGTCTATCACCACATGAGCCTCCCCCAGACTATCAGACATCAATGGGGTACCTGGTGCGGGCGGGGAGGGTGGTCCCTGTCCTGGGGCTGAGGCTGCAGGTTGGGGATGTGCATGATGTAATGGGGAGACATGCTGTGGAGTCTCTATGGTAATCCCCCTCTTTCAATAACAATTCTGCAGCGATAGTAGTCCAAGTCCCCTAGGCCTGAACCTAGACCCGTCCTAACCTAGGTTCCCTGTTACTATAGAGTGATGATAATGGAGCCTAAACTCCATCCACGGATAAACTGCAGGTAACAACCAGAGCAGTCTATGTGCACGGACCATAATGCTATGAAACTCAAAAAAGGGTCCTGTGCGTGAGCCTCTATACTAGCATGCGGCAGCGTGATGTGAGCAGTCACTATATGCACCCAGCATCAAGTTAACACCATAAGGGTCTATCTAACAAAGAAAAGACATATATGAGAGGCATACATAACCATAATTAAAGAACATGTAAATGTAAGCAACCAGCATTTCTAATATTATTACTGCACTTCTAGTGTCACTCTAGCAGTATATAATGACCCCCATTAGCAACCATTCTCACCCTTTTATTTCTAAACTCCATATTTCATAGAGAAAATCTCAACCTGGCTCTGATACCAAATCTGTAACGCCCCAAATATACATAAATCACTATTTACATTTGTTTCATTAATTTCCCCAATTAGAAATGATAACTCAAATGATTAGGCATTACCACCGTCTAACAAGGACAAGGCTTTGTTTGTACATGATGAACTTATCCATAATAATTAATATTTACCATCAAAGGCATTCGCACATCACAACCCATCAGATCATTTAGATAAATATAGAAATTGTGCTAATATCAAAACCATTTAAACATCTCAAGGATTACACCAAAATATAGAATTCTGATAAAATATACAGTTGCAACACCAAAATATATCACAATACGGTGTTATAACATCTCAACAATAATACACCATCACTTCATATAGTCTTCCTGGCTCACTGTTTATCTTCAGCCGTCCTGCCCGCATGTGGGCGATTCACTGAGCACTTTCCTAAAACAAAACATGAAAACATTTCGAACTGTGAGTTGAAGCTCAGTACATGCATTTCTGTATTGTTAAACATTCATAGAAAGAAAAACTGGTTGGGCTCGTAATATAATTCGTTTTTAATTAAACATAGGGAATGAGATAAATATGAAACTGCGTTGTCAGTATAATCTGATAGTGAACCCCTGGTAACTGTTAGGATCTGAAGATAGGTGTAAACATGCCAAGCCAATCGGGACCTGGCCTGAAGCTGCTCGGGAAACTGAAGGGTTGTGCCATGTAACTGATAACTGATGGAGTTACTAATCATGTGATAAATCACCGATTAAACTGATTCATTGATGTACTGACCAAAACATTATAATTTTAATAAATGCGTGCTGATTTCTAAAGATACATGCAATGAACGTACCTGAAATTTTTAAATGTAAGCTCACTGAATAATGTTATGCACAAAAGTGGAAGAAATGGTAGATAAGGACCTGATTCTGTACAAAATGATCATTTTAGAGACATATGGTTAGCAAAACTATTTATTTCATAGCTGATAATTTAGTACAAGAAAAGTAAAGGCATAACAAAGGCTTATTAAGAATGACTGATAACCTAATCATCTGACCTCTAATTAAAACTCAAAATCCTAATATAGAAAGTTTAGGAAATCCTAAAAATCTTTCATTGAGAAGACCAAGCCTGATTCCCGTAATAGGATTCCCAAAATGAGGCTAGAATACAAGTATGTTAGTTTTGGTCCATTCTGCGCAGTTTTGGTAAAACGATCATAACGTTTTCCAAAGACCTCAGATTAAGGCAATTCAAAAGGCATTTGAAAGCTAGCACACTACACTATCTACCCACCAATAATCATAGTTTTCCAGTGGGCTAATCATTTGCAGTTTAATCGTGAACTCTGTCCTATTTTCCTGAAATTTTCTGCCCTTACTGTTTTGGCTTTTCCCTCCTTTTTTGCACAAATTCTCAATTTAAACCATTCCTCAAAAGCATGTAAACAAGCTTTGGTCCATCCCAATGTCATACAAAATTACCACAATCAAATTCACTTCATAATCATATCCAATAAAGATCATTTTTCAATCTAATACACATATAAACGAAGCCTAATGCTAGTTTAATCGAAACCATGCATTAGTTGCCAAAACCCTAGTTTATAGCCATATTAGACCACTCCAACTCATTGGAGATCACCAAAAACATGATCAAAAACATCAATAAGTTAGAAGATGACCAAATCAAAGATAAAACAATCAAAATCCAACACTTTAGCATCAAGCTTGCATGATTAAGAAATAACCCTTACCCTAGCATGATCCAACCTCAACTCCACCATGATCAGCACTGAAATAACTCTTATTTCTTCTCAAAACAACATGATCAAAGGTCACAAACATCAAAACAAGAATCAAAACAAAAATAAAAAGCAAAACCAACAAAATTAAGTTTCAAGGTTACTCACTTCGATTAAAAATAAGTAGAGATGGAGATGAGGTTTAGTGGTTTTGATGATAGAGGATGGTAGCTTGAGGTATTACGATGCTGGGGGATCGAAGATCATCGGAGCTAGCAAAAAAAAGTGGCTGGAAATAAGCCAGAACAGGCTAGCCTGATGTTGCCGTGGAGAGGGAAAAGAAAGAGGAGAGAGAAAATGAAGTTTGGATTGAATTGTGTTTTGTTGACTAATCTAACTCTTTGGTTGAGTTTTAACTAATAAAGTAACGTTTTGACCTAACATGATTAAGTTTAACCATGGTAATTAGTTAGATTAATAAGCCAACTTGTTGGGCTTCCAAACGGTTGAAATAAGTTGGGTTCGGGAATAAAACGTTTCATAATGATAACGTTTTTACGAAACTCAAAATTAAATTTTTGTAATGTTACGGAAAACAAAATAAATTACTTAGATTAAACTTGTTAGGGCCTACTATCAATTCTTGCAAAGTTTTCGTTAATTAATTTAATAAATAAA
>JAKOGI010001157.1:120000-135000 GCA_029747015.1 Carnegiea gigantea
TTTTCATAAACATAACTCCTTGGCATTCTATTCCAACTATGCATGAAACTCTATTCATATGATGTGCACATAAGGTTATTTCTTTTCAGAATCATACTCTTCTTGGCATTTCATTCGTATGGTATGCGTAAGATACACATATTTCAAGTCTCAATCAATTCTCATTCATAGGAGATGCATGAAAGATGCTCATAAGACTTACTTCCCATGTTCGTGTCTTACTTAGCATCTCATTCATAAGTTAAACCTAGAACATGCACATGTCATACACAGGAAGCTTTTTTTCTTTTACTGAAAACACTTCATTTAGCCTCTTGAGGCTCATAAAAACTCTTCTCTTAGCTTTTTGAGGCTTATATTCTTTTGAAGAATCTCTTTCATCTTGGTCTCTTAATGACCCTTAAAACCTTCTTTCTGAAATACTTAAAAATGCAAAACGCCAACTGCTTTTCTTACTTATTAAAAACTTGCTCATAGCATATAAACATCTTATTGTGCTGGCTAAGTGAGATTATGACTCACAACTTACGTTATCCCCGGGGTACACGTACTTAACTTTTGGCCAAAACGCGTCTTAGTAGAACAATTCTAACCTCGATACTGTCCTCTGCGGGGCAACAGCTCGCGCCAGGATGATCATATCCTGAGTCCAGTTCCCCTCAAGGTTTTCTTACGCGTCACACATTATAACTTATCTGCAGAACAACTCACACCAAGATAATTCATATCTTGAGTCCAATTCCCAGGAACAGCTCACACCAAGATACCTCGTATCTTGAGTCCAGTTCCTAACTTGTCTTTAGGTAGAAACAGCTCACGCCAAGATAATTCATATCTTGCGTCCAGTTTCCAGGAACAGCTCACACCAAGACACCTCGTATCTTGAGTCCAATTCCTAACTTACTTATCTCAGGGGGAAACAGCTCACGCCCTTTTTGCATCCAGTTTCCGCCCTCTGGCCAACTTCTCAGCACATTTTTAGTCTTTAAGGACATATTTCATCTCTCAGTTTCAAATGCTTACTCGTTGAAAACTCGCTTTTTAAATAAAACGACCATAATCTTTCTTAATGCTTATAGGTCACTTCGTTTTTAATTTAAAAACTTGTCATAAACGTACTAACTCGTAAAATAACTTTACTTTTAACCTTAAAAGCTTCTTATACGCCTACTGATTCGTAAAACGACTTCATTTCTAACTTAAAAGCTTTCGAAATCAGGAAAACATACATTTAGCAATCCTTCTTAAACATGTCAGAATTTCGAAAACTATTCACTTAATGGCATATAGCACATTGAGGAAAAAATGATGGTTCATATGTATCACATTCAAGCACTTCGTAATCGATTCAGCACAGTGAGCCACACATGGCCTCACAATCCACATGATTGCAGTTAATTCACAACCCAGACTCCCTCCTCACAAGCACCGTACCACAAGAACCTCAAACCACTCATAGTTCTACCTCAAACCATCCAACTACCATCTCGGTTTTCAATTTACAATCTAGCATCCTAAGCATTAGGATATACTGAAAAGCGATACATAACCTTACGCAATTTACCAATGCTTACCTTACCGAATTAACAGCTAACAATTAGCAGTACGCTGCAACCAACGATTACAACCATACACTCATATATATATAATAGGCATTCATACGATCTTAACTTGAAACGGACGTTTAACAAGCTAAGTTAAATCAACTAAGTATGAAACACGATTACATTCATATATTTCAGTTAACGGACATAAACAGGCTTAGTTCGTCATTCAAATATTATTCCAGAGCTGTTTTATAAGCATAATTCAATCAAATGGACAAGTATCAATTCGAAGTTACATTTAAGCCTATTCATGCCATTCAAGCTTAACTATTCATGCCTTTCAAGCTTAACATGAATCAAGTCTCTATTTAAACATAAAACGATTCACTTCGAAGTTTATAAATGATCATGGAACGACTAAACTTTCATATACGTTGATTTTAGACACTTACAATTCACTTTGAAATTAACCAACGATTATTTCATAACTAGGCAATTTACACATTAATTCTAAGTAATTACGACTCATTTCGAAGTTCATATATGATTATGATTCATATATGTTTATGATTCATATACGATTATGACACGACTAATCATATATACGTTAACTCTAAGCGTTTATAATTCATTTTGAATGACATCTTCTGGCATGAACGAAGTAAATAAATTCGAATCTAAGCTAAACGTATTTACCTTACTTTGAATTAAAACGTTCAGCTTGAATTAACTAAATTGATTCGAATCGAAGCTAAACATACATAATTCGTTTCGAATTCATATTTCAGGCATAATCTACGTCAATTAACTCGAATCTAAGCTAAACAAATATAAACGACTTCGAATTAACATTTCAGGTATAATTCACCTAAATTGATTCGAACCGAAGTTAAACATATATAAATCACTTCGAAATTAAATCTTATGCATGAAATAACACAATTGATCCACTTCGAAGCTAAGCATATATGTTTCATCTCAGAATCCAATCTCAGACAGCACATTCTAACAAATTTGGCTACGCTAGTATAACATGCAACATCGATTCCACCAAAACGTTTGCGAAATCAATACTAATTTAGGAGGTGAGGAACACTCACCTTGATTCCACGCTAAAGATATGCGATTTAGCTTGAATTGAGGCCAAAAATCGAACATCAACACTCAGTTACTCCTCTGCTTTTTGCGCGTGACTTGACCTAGCCCAAACCCAAAAACCCAACTTGCGATTTCTGAGGAATTTAGGCACAATTGAGATGGAGTTAGGGCGAGAATGCAATTTATAGAAGAGAAGAGGTTCGAAACTCACCTTGCATGCCTGTGAATTTTGTTCAAGCGTCGATGTTCATAAACCTCGAAACTAATTCTAAGGTTAACAACCTACTCGCATTCGGGAAACGACTAAATAAATCGAATAAGGACTAAATTAAACTATTGGTATAATTTGAAGCCACAAATAGCACGAATTAACTTTAAAATCAATAATAGCAACAATAATCCCCTTTTTAATAAAGTTATAGCTCCCAAAGGCACAAAGACATTTGTCCTCTTCTTCCTCGTGGCCTCTCTGTTCTCCTTCGCCATTCCCACAGAACCAGCAAGCTCAGCCTCTCCATGCCTCCCACGCACCTCAACTACCGAAATTCAACCCTGTCCCTCCTCACCTAGGCGCCGGCGACCACCTCTGCGCGGTGGTTGAGTGAAAATCGGCCACGGTTTGGCCGAATTCAGTGCGAGCAGGGTCGACGCTTGAACAAAATTCACAGGCATGCAAGGTGAGTTTCGAACCTCTTCTCTTCTATAAATTGGATTCTTGCCCTAACTCCATCTCAATTGTGCCTAAATTCCTCAGAAATCGCGAGTTGGGTTTTTGGGTTTGGGCTAGGTCGAGTCATGCGCAAAAAGTAGAGGAGTAACTGAGTGTTGATGTTCGATTTTGGCCTCAATTCAAGCTAAATCGCGTATCTCTAGCGTGGAATCGAGATGGGTGTTCCTCGCCTCCTAAATTAATATTAATTTCGCAAACGTTTTAGCGGAATCGATGTTGCATGTCATACTAGCGTAGCCAAATTTGTTAGAATGTGCTGTCAGAGATTGGATTCTGAGATGAAACATATATGCTTAGCTTCGAAGTGGATCAATTGTGTTAGTTCGTGCATGAGATTTAATTTCGAAGTGATTTACATATGTTTAGCTTTGGTTCGAATCAATTTAGGTGAATTATACCTCAAATGTTAATTCGATGTGGTTTATATTTGTTTAGCTTCAATTCGAGTTAATTGACGTAGATTATGCCTGAAATATGAATTCGAAACGAATTATGTATGTTTAGCTTCGATTCGAATCAATTTAGTTAATTCAAGCTGGAAGTTTTAATTCAAAGTAAGGTAAATACGTTTAGCTTAGATTCGAATTTATTTAATTCATTCATGCCAGAAGATATCATTCGAAATGAATTATAAACGCTTAGAATTAACGTGTATATGATTAGTCGCGTCATAATCGTATATGAATCATAAACATATATGAATCATAATCATATATGAACTTCGAAATGAGTCGTAATTACTTAGAATTAACGTGTAAATTGCCTAGTTCTTTCATAATCGCTGGTTAATTTCAAAGTGAATTGTAAGTGTCTAAAATCAACGTATATGAAAGTTTAGTCGTTCCACGATAATTTATAAACTTCGAAGTGAATCGTTTTATGTTTAAATAGAGACTTGATTCATGTTAAGCTTGAAAGGCATGAATAGTTAAGCTTCACTTTGAAGTTCATGAACGATGATGGAACGACTAAGCTTTCATATACGTTGATTTTAAACTCTTGCAAGTCACTTTTAAATTTACCAACGGCTATGAAATAACTGAGCATATTTATACGTTAATTCTAAATAGTTATGACTCATTTCGAAGTCCATATATGATTGTGATTCATATGCGATTATGACACGACTAATCATATATACGTTAATTCTAAGCGTTTATAATTCATTTCGAATGACATCTTCAGGCATGCATTAAGTAAATAAATTTGAACCTAAGCTAAACATACTTACCTTACTTCGAATTAAAACTTTCAGCTTGAATTAACAAAATTGACGTGAATCGAAGCTAAGCATGCATAATTCATTTCGAATTAATATTTCAGGCATAATTTACGTCAATTGATTCGAATGGAAGCTAAACATATGTAATTCACTTCGAATTAAAACCTCAAGTATAAATTAACTAAATTGATTCGAATCAAAGCTAAACATATCTAATTCACTTTGAATTAACATTTCGAGCATAATTCACCTAAATTGATTCGAATCTACGCTAAACGTGTATAATTCGTTTCGAATTAAGAACTTAGGCATAAATTAACTACATGCATTCGAATTAACGCTAAACACATATAATTCACTTCGAATTACAATCTAAAGCATAAATTAACCAACTGAATCGAACCTAAACATGTATAGCTCACCTCTTGACATTTTTAACGCATTTAGCGAATCCTAATATGACATGCAACATCGATTCCGCTAAAACGTTTACGAAATTAATACTAATTTAGGAGGCGAGAATCACCCACCCCGATTCCATGCTAGAGGTTCGTTCGAGGGCTGCTGGGTTTGGCTTTCAGTGCTGGAAAGACATGATTCCCTGACCCTTGGCTTGTTGATGACTCGACCAGACCCCTAACCCATGCCTAAAACACACGAACGGACTCCAAAAACGCCTAACCCTTGCTCGCTGATTCGAATGCGTGGTGGACAGTCGATGCAACAAATTCACTCCCAAACCACAGAGGAATTGGATTAATTATCGGCTAGATTGCATGGCCAAGCATGGGTATGCATTCGATGCCCCAAGTCGTCATCCAAACTCTCCAAAATCGCGATGAAATCCCTCGAATTTTGCCCAGATTTCACGGCTAAGGGTTTGTTTGGTGGCGGGGAAGGTTCCATGTGAGGAATTCTGAGCTGGGTTGAGGAAAAATCAATGGAATTCGGTGCTTGAGGCCATGAGGGTAGAGAGAAGAAGGAGATGCTGAAGGAGAGAGAGGCACCGGAGTTCGGGGGGTGGACGAGGTAAAGGAAGAAGAAAAGGGTCTGACGCAATTACAAAAATACCCCTCTCTATTTTTTTTTTTTTTGACTCAAGCTGATCAGTAATTGGCACAGCTAGTCTACTTCATATCCCGAACTCCAAACCCGAATCACTAATATGGCCTTCTATCGACTATTCATTCCCAAATATGTCAAGGTTCGATTTTAATAAACCTCGAAACTAATTCTAAGGTTAACAACCTACTCGCACTCGGGAAGCGACTAAATAAATCGAATAACGACTAAATTAAACTATGGATACAGTTTAGAGGCACAAATAGCACGAATTAACTTTAAAATCAATAATAGCAACAATAATTCTTTTTAGTAAAATTATGGGCTCCCATAAGCACATCGATAATAATTTAACTCATACAGTTGCTAAAAATACGAATTTAGAACGTAAAAAGGAAAATTTAGTTAGCTTAACGGAAAACGAAAATGCGGGGTCTCACACTCTTCCCCCCTTAAAAGAATTTCGTCCTCGAAATTCTAAATCTAAGTTCAGTCTTTCCTAGAATGCACACACACAACTAGGATTTACGCGATCGGTTTTCAAAAGGTTTCATTTTGTAGACACTACTTCTTTTAAATCGAAAGAAAATGGCTTATGGTATTCAGTCTCCTCCTCGCCAATCCTCTTCAAGCGTCTACTCACTCTATTTAGGCGCCGAGGGCAAATTGCATTGAAGAGGGGCAATTGAGTTGGCATGGAAGTCCATATTGAATTTGTTTTGAACAATAAAAAAAGGTTTTCGAAAATCCAGACTCAGTTCGCACAACAGGCACTAATTCTATGCATATGCATCTGTAAGTGGGAATTGAAAGGCATAACAATCGAGGCAATGACATCTTAAGGTCATACACCAGCGGTTTCATTCTAAAACATGAAGTCAAGCCACTTTTGGGACCACAATGATTAACATGGAGACTCCTATAACACATTTAGAATAACAAAAATGTCACATGGCACCACATAGTATCATTTAGGCATAGCAGCGTCACATAGCATCATTTAAGTATAATAGCATGACATAGTATTGCATAGTATCAGCATTTCAGCATTCTCAAGCTTAGGAATTGGAAGTAACATGCAGCCGGCTAATATACATTTAGCAAGAAATTTTATAAACGAAAGCATATCTGACCAGCATTTCTATGTTTTTACATTAATCACGAGTAACCTTTAAACATTTCATTCATGGCAACTTGGACAGGGCATGCTAAAGTTGTATGAAGGGGTTAACTTATTCAGGTTTGTTCTAAAATATGAAGACATTAGGTCAATCTAAGGTTAAATCATTTACTAGAAGGTTACCACGTTACACTAAGGTAGCAGAGATACTAATTGCGCCATATTGGCAATAAAAGATCGAATTCACATTAACATCACGTAGGGTTTACAACTGAGCATTGAAATCCGGAATCACGACTAACATGAACTAGCATAATCATGTTGATAAGATCAACTTGGAGAAGGAAATGCTGAGGCAGGAATGTAAGTCGATGATTTCGATGGTGGGGAGTCTTTCCCCAGGGTTCTTACTTGGGGCTGATCGTCTCTGAAGTGATAAATTCATACAAATGAATGGTTATGCTCCTAGATGAGTCCTGGGTCTATGGCTTATGGGCCTACATGCTTCCACTGTGCTACTCCAATCAAACATACAAAGGCAAGAATGTGTGAATGCAAGTTTCTAAGGTTGTCCCATCATGCTTTAATATGTGTGTATGCAGTTATTCATCTATTACGTGGAATTATAGAATTCACGGAATGTAAGCAATAAGTCAGAGGTTATGCCTTATCATGAATTATCAAACTTGGATAATCTGAATATTCAAGTCACATACCAATCCGACTCAAGTCAAGCTCTTTCACCAAAATACACAACCGAAGCACTTTAAAAATAAGTTACTTAACCAGGGGGTTTTCGTTTCATAGCAAGGCAATAGAGACATCACACAACATCCCCTTGGCGTCTTAAGAAATCCTTAAGACATGTAGACTCACGGGGTCGTCATATAGAGAGAACACCTAGAATTGTATATACGCGTGCAATCCTCCTTTGCAACTTGTGGTCAATGGCTTGCCCTAAACACCGTTCAATTTAAGAAGGATTTGGTGTCCAACTGCTAGGGTTGCTTGAGTGTGGTTGACATTACTGGTCGCATAGGTACGAGTTGAGGTCTTATGAGGTACACACATTCCACAGGTGATCATAGGAGTCTCACCGTAGGTCGCTTACCTTAGTGGGGATTATTTACTATGTACAATTCCAAAGTCTGCCAGGTTCTTTCTCCCTTATGCTTTCTAGGTATATCAGGGTTCGTTCGGGCTAAAACATTGTCATCCCTTTCACGAATACGATCCCTATAATAAAAAGAACAGGTAATGCATGGTTTAGGCAATAATGGCAAAGAAGGAGAACGATAGGTACACTTATATAATATTCAACGAGCTCCTACCACTAGCACATAGTCTTTCAAGCATACATACAAAGGTAGCCTCTAATATACTCAGGGAATTCGGCATTCAAAAGAAAAGAGGGAAGATATCATTTAGTAGGATTACCAATTATAGCAAGCGTTCTCGATACATATAGTACAATGGCACGTACTTGGAAACCTAAGCTCGTTCATCATAGCTAAGGAGTGTAAAGTAAAACTTGACTCGACAACGAAAAGATATTAACATTTCGAAACTTCGGATTTCAAAGGTGAAATTAGCTGATCTATTTTGAACTTCTTCTCTACCAACCTTTGAGTACGTCTACTCACTACACTATGGGGCCCGAGGAGCAAATCGTACTTCAGGGGCAAAGATGAGCTTAGAAATGAATTTTCAATCGCTTGAGTCTAATTGACGTGCTTTAACTATCGATTGCCTTAACAGAGCGCACGAAGAAAACATTTATCATTCAAAACATCACTTAGCTCACACAATACAAGTGAATTGGACTCACTTCCTATCACACGGCTCACATACATCCGATTGGCTCAACCGGATTACCTAAAAGTTAATTAGTGTAGTCAATTCTGGAACACGACTCTGATACCATCAATGTAACACCCCTGGCCCCTAGGGCCAAAAAGCGTTATATTTTCTTAACTTTCTACATACATTCTGGGACGAAACAGACAGAATTTCCCCTAAAAACTGGCCGTTTCCAAGCTATAAGCCTTATAACAAATCCCTGTAATTACACAGAAGCGTAAAACATTTAAAAGCAGCTCAACAGCCACACGCCGGAGTTCACAACTCAACGAGCCATTTGCTCGGAGTACACCAACCAGATTAATTCATGAATAAAGAAGAAAGGGAAGATACAACTCAACGGTTCACATAACCTGAGTATTGGGGTTTACATCCCAAAACATAACCAACCTTAAAACAGAAGACATCTAACTATTTAGATATTTGGCTCATACGGCCATACAGAGCGACCTTTATACCACATGCATTACATGAACTAGCATAATTGTTTACAGACGTTTATAAACTAAGGATACTGTACATGGCTTCGTTAAGAACATAAGTAGGCACATATGACTCTTTTTCAATCGAGGGTAACTTCAACTCTACACAAGGGGCTTGACTTTCACTTGTCACAAAGAAAACATGGGGAAAGGGGGAAGAGTAGTGGGATGAGCAACCACACGCTCAGTTAATATCCCCTAACCCCCTTAAAACCAAAACCGTTGCAGACAGTAATATCTTTACTAGTCACACATCACGTATCCATACTTTACTATTATATTAGGCATTCATAAAATTCTTATGGAAACATCACTAACCATAAACTTCACTTTAGACACTCAAACACATTTTTAGGTCTCTAAATGGCCAAACTTCTTTGCTACCAGGTAGTCAAACACTTAAATAAAGGATGAGGCTAAGCATAGGAACTTTCTTATTCATAAAACATAACTTCTTAGCATTCTATTTGAACTATGCATAAAGCTCTATTCTTATGATGTGCATATAAGGTTATCTCTTTTTATAATTATACTCTTCTTGGCATTTCATTCATATGGTATGCATTAGATACACACATCTCAAGTCTCAATCAATTCTCATTCATACAGTATGCATGAAATATGCTTTTAAGACTTACTTTTCATATTTGTATCTTATTTAATACCTCATTCATAACTTATACTTAGAACATGCACATGTCATACACAGGAAGCTTCCTTTCTTTTAATGAAAACACTTCATTTAGCCTCTTGAGGCTCATAAAAACTCTTCTCTTAGCCTCTTGAAGCCCATATTCTTTAAAGAATCTGTTTCATCTTGGTCTCATAATGACCCTTAAAAACTTTCTTTTTGAAACACTTAAAAAGGGCGAAATGCCAACTGCTTTTCTGATTTAATAAGAAACTACTTTGGGCATAAGATCATCATAAAGTGCTGGTTGGGAGAGATCTACACTCAATCCCAGTGAGATTAACTCACACTAAGCTCTTACTCCCCGGATGGCAACTAACTTTGGACCTTAATCCTCGGCAGGGTCTCTAGGGATTACTCCCTCGGCTAGGGATTTCCCCGTTCAAGCAGGTTCACTCCCATCTATTGTCCCTAAGCACTTATCTTAGCCATTTAAACTGGTCATAACGACTAATAAGTTTGCTGCCTCTCACAGCGAAATCCTTTATCATGTAACTCACGCCTTTGTAAAACTCTTTAGGATTCCCCCGTTCAAGCAGGTTCACTCCCAAAACTGTATTCATTTAGTTAAAAATATGCCATCATGCACTAATATTTATGGCTACTATCATTTCAAAACATGAAATCCTTCTTTGAAATTTCACCCTTATGCACATAATGCAACTTGAGGACATGGAAGGGAAAGGGGTCCACATGTATCACATTCAAGCACTTCATAATCAATTCATCACCATGAGCCACACAAGGCCTCGCAATCCACACGATTGCGGTTAATTCACAACGCATGCTCCCTCCTCACAAGCACCGTACCACAAGGACCTCGAACCACTCATAGTTCTTCCTCAAACCATCCAACTACCATCTTGGTTTCAATTTCATAATCTAGCATCCTAGTCATCATGATGTACTGGACAGCGATACATAACTTACGCAACTTACCAATACCGGATTTACCAATTAAATAACTAGCGATTATCGAAGCGCTGCAGCAAATAGTTATAACCATGCGCATATATATACATATATGTATACATTTAAGCATTCATGCGAGCTTGACTTGAAATGGACGCCTAATGTGTTAGGCTAAACTGACTAAGCATGAAACGTTTCACTATTCAGGCTATTATGGTGATTTAAACATAATGTGATCCAATCGTTCTATTAAGCATGCTTATTTATATCTTTAAAGCTTAACATGAATCGAATCTCTATTTAGGCATAAAACGATGCACCGTTTAGGCTAATTTGGTCATTTATGCATAACACGGCTCTAAACTTTCATTGATCATGTCCATGTTGCCATTCGAATCCGTTAAGGTCACTTAGACATGATACGAGTCTAAACATTCATCACTTGCATCGAAATTACTATTCAAACCTATTTAGGCCTTTTGAGCATAACGGGTCTCATGGTGTTCATTTATTATGCTGAGGTTATCATTAAACCCTTTCTAGGTCATTAAGACGTAATAAACCTTAGGCAATCCCTTGTCGTGTCATTCACTTATTGAGCCAACCCTTCAAACATGCGTTAACTAAATATATTAAATTTGATCCTAAACGTGCATAGTTTACTTCGAACCAAACTTTCAGGTACGTATTAACTAAATGTACTAAAGTCGATTCTAAACATTCATATTTCATTTCGAAACTGTTAGTTAGGCATGAGTTAATTATACGTGCTTGAGATGATCATAAACATGTATAGCTCACTTCAATCTAAATCTTCAGGCATGGATTACTATATGCATTCGAATTAACGCTAAACATATATACTTCGTTTCGAATTAAAAACTTAGGCATGAATTAACTATATGCATTCGAATTAACGCTAAACATATATAATTCGTTTCGAATTAAAAACGTAGGCATGAATTAACTATATGCATTCGAATTAACGCGAAACGTATATAATTCGTTTGGAATTAAAACCTTAGGCATGAATTAACTATATTGATTTGAATTAAAGCTAAGCATATATAATTCACTTCAAATTACAATCTTCAGGCATGAATTGACTAATTTCACTTGAATCAATTCTAAGCCACTTTCGAGTATTAATCAACTAAACTAACATATATCAATTCAAAGTCACTATCGGGCATAAACTAGCTAAACTTAATATGCTTCGCAACTTAAAACTTAAAATGATTTTGAAACTACTAATACTTAGGAGGCAAGAAACACCCACCTCGATTCCACGCTAGAGATATGC
This sequence comes from Carnegiea gigantea, assembly GCA_029747015.1. Taxonomy (NCBI): domain Eukaryota; kingdom Viridiplantae; phylum Streptophyta; class Magnoliopsida; order Caryophyllales; family Cactaceae; genus Carnegiea; species Carnegiea gigantea. The sequence goes on from JAKOGI010001157.1 coordinate 132,028, forward strand.
CATTTAGCTTGAATTGAGGCCAAAAATCGAACATCAACACTCAGTTACTCCTCTGTCTTCGCGCGTGACTCGACCTAGTCCAAACCCAGAAACCCAACTCGCAATTTCTGAGGAATTTAGGCACAATTGAGATGGAGTTAGGGCGAGAATCCAATTTATAGAAGAAAAGAGGTTCCAAACTCACCTTGCATGCCTGTGAATTTTGTTCAAGCGTCGACCCTGCTATTATTGATTTTAAAGTTAATTCGTGCTATTTGTGCCTTCAAATTATACTAATAGTTTAATTTAGTCGTTATTCGATTTATTTAGTCGTTTCCCAAATGCGAGTAGGTTGTTAACCTTAGAATTAGTTTCGAGGTTTATGAACATCAAACCTTGACATATTTAGGAACGAATAGTCAATAGAAGGTCGTATTAGTGATTCGGGTTTAGAGTTCCGGATAGGAACTAGACTAGCGATGCTAATTACTGATCAGCTTGAGTCAAAAAAAGGGGAGAGAGAGAGACGAAAGGGGTCGGGCACGCGTGAAATTTCCCCCCAAAAGAAAACCCAGACATTTTTCCTCTTCTTCCTCATGACCTCTCTGTTCTCCTTCACCATTCTCACAGAACTAGCAAGCTCAGCCTCTCCATGCTTCCCACGCACCTCAACTACCGAAATTCAACCCTGTCCCTCCTCACCCAGGCGCCGGCGACCACCTCTGCGCGGTGGTTGAGTGAAAATCGGCCATGATTTGGCTGAATTCAGCGCGGGCAGGGTCGACGCTTGAATAAAATTCACAGGCATGCAAGGTGAGTTTCGAACCTCTTCTCTTCTATAAATTGGATTCTTGCCCTAACTCCATCTCAATTGCGCCTAAATTCCTCAGAAATCGCGAGTTGCGTTTTTGGGTTTGGGCTAGGTCGAGTCACGCGCGAAAAACAGAGGAGTAACTGAGTGTTGATGTTCGATTTTTGGCCTCAATTCAAGCTAAATCCGTATCTCTAGCGTGGAATCGAGGTGGGTGTTCCTCGCCTCCTAAATTAGTATTAATTTCGCAAACGTTTTAGTAGAATCGATGTTGCATGTGATACTAGCGTAGCCAAATTTGTTAGAATGTGCTGTCTGAGATTGGATTCTGAGATGAAACATATATGCTTAGCTTCGAAGTGGATCAATTGTGTTAGTTCATGCATGAGATTTAATTTCGAAGTGATTTACATATGTTTAGCTTCGATTCGAATCAATTTAGGTGAATTATACATGAAATGTTAATTCAAAGTGGTTTATATTTGTTTAGCTTCAATTCGAGTTAATTGACGTAGATTACGCCTGAAATATGAATTCGAAACGAATTATGTATGTTTAGCTTCGATTCGAGTCAATTTAGTTAATTCAAGCTGGAAGTTTTAATTCGAAGTAAGGTAAATACCTTTAGCTTAGATTCGAATTTATTTACTTCGTTCATGCCAGAAGATGTCATTTGAAATGAATTATAAATGCGTAGAATTAAGGTGTATATGATTAGTCGCGTCATAATCGTATATGAATCATAAACATATATGAATTATAATCATATATGAACTTTGAAATGAGTCGTAATTACTTAGAATTAACGTGTAAATTGCCTAGTTATTTCATAATCGTTGGTTAATTTCAAAGTGAATTGTAAGTGTCTAAAATCAACGTATATGAAAGTTTAGTCGTTCCATGATCATTTATAAACTTCGAAGTGAATCGTTTTACGTTTAAATAGAGACTTGATTCATGTTAAGCTTGAAGGCATGAATAGTTAAGCTTGAATGACATGAATAGGATTAAATGTAACTTCAAATTAATACTTGTCCATTTGATTGAATTATGCTTATGAAACAGCTCTGGAATAATATTTGAATGACGAACTAAGCCTGTTTATGTCCGTTAACTGAAATATATGAATGTAATCGTGTTTCATGCTTAGTTGATTTAGCTTATCTTGCTAAACGTCCGTTTCAAGTTAAGATCGTCTGAATGCCTATTATATATATATGAGTGTATGGTTGTAATCGTTGGTTGCAGCGTACTGCTAATTGTTAGCTCTTTATTCGGCAAGGTAAGCATTGGTAAATTGCGTAAGGTTATGTATCGCTTTTCTGTATATCCTAATGGTTAGGATGCTAGATTGTAAATTGAAAACCGAGATGATAGTTGGATGGTTTGACGTAGAACTATGAGTGGTTCGAGGTTCTTGTGGTACGGTGCTTGTGAGGAGGGAGTCTGGGTTGTGAATTAACCGCAATCGTGTGGATTGCGAGGCCATGTGTGGCTCACTGTGCTGAATTGATTACAAAGTGCTTGAATGTGATACATGTGAACCATCATTTTTCCCTTAATGTGCTACATGCCATTATGTGAATAGTTTTCGAAATTCTGACATGTTTAAGAAGGATTGCTAAATGTATGCTTTCATAATTTCAAAAGCTTTTAAGTTAGAAATGAAGTCATTTTATGAATCAATAGACGTACAAGAAGCTTTTAAGGTTAAAAGTAAAGTTATTTTACGAGTTAATACGTTTATAAGAAGTTTTTAAATTAAAAACGAAGTGACCTATAAGCATTTAGAAAGATTATGGTCGTTTTGTTTAAAAAGCGAGTTTTCAATGAGTAAGCATTTGAAACAGAGAGATGAAATATGTCTTTAAAGACTAAAAATGTGTTGAGAAGTAGGCCAGAGGGCAGAAACTGGACGCAAAAAGGGCGTGAGCTATTTCCCCCTGAGATAAGTAAGTTAGGAACTGGACTCAAGATACGAGGTATCTAAGTGTGAGCTGTTCCTGGGAATTGGACTCAAGTTATGAATTATCTTGGTGCGAGCTGTTCCCCAGATAAGTTATGATGTGTGACGCATAAGAAAACCTTGAGAGGAACTGGACTCAGGATATGATTATCCTGGTGCAAGCTGTTGCCCCGCAGAGGACAGTATCGAGGTTAGAATTGCTCTACTAAGATGCATT